>CM053786.1:461604298-462204298 GCA_028749045.1 Cupressus sempervirens | reverse complement strand
CATGATCTCGTGGGCTAAACTTTGGACAAAGAAGGTCGAGCTCACATTTGAGTTTAATAAATTTTTCATTACTCATGATTTCGCAGGCCAAACTTTGGTGGGGATTTTAGCTGAACTTTGGTGATTTCGTAAGGGAAGGGCATTTGAGGGGACTTGTGATTAATTAGTTGGGTTGTGTGGAAGGCTTCAATGGTAGTGGTAGATGATGATTGACATATTTTATAGAGATTTGAATCATCATTTCAGCTAAACTTTGGTAAATATTTTATCCTCAGGGTACCTGCCCCTTCCCTTTGTAGCATTGTCCCTATCTTTCAAATATTTTGGGGGCTTGGGGACTTTGGGTTCCATTGCTTAAGACTAGCAGTGACTCAAACTTGAACTCTAATTTTGATATAAACCTATCAATTGCATCTCTGCTGATTATGGGCAGCCATATAGTTTCTATGTTAGTTTATTGTTGAAACTTGGAGCCTTTGGGCATTTTGTTGTAATTCTTGTATAATATGTATGTGCATGGCCAATGAAAGCTTTTAAGTGTTGTTAATTTTTTTGTTGATGCTCATGTATTATCTCAATTGAAGTTTATTGTAATTTATCAAGCTTCTACAATGTTTATGATGAATGCTTTAACAATTTTTGTATATTTAAAAAAAATCCCTTTCTTTTTAATAATTGCCCCCTATTGTCCCCTAAAAAATGGCCCAAAAGTACTATGTGCTGGAGATATGTCCCACTGTCCCATATTGTCCCTGTCATGAAAACTTGGTGGAGTATAGACACAAGATGATCAAGGTTTTCTCCCAAGAGATTCCTCAATGTGTGTCAGTCTCAAACATCAGTGAAGGCAATATAGCACACTCTATTTTGGTAATGTCATGTGTACCTTATAAATCACTACATTGTCAACTTGTAGCTATCTCAAGTTAACCAATTGAGAAGGCAGGTACCCAGGTAAAATATTGCTTAAAGACTAGTAGCTGACAAACACAAGATGATCAATGTTTTTTGCCAAAAGTTTCTTCAATGTGTCAAACTTACTATACTAAACTTAGGATGAGTCAAGTTATCACACTTAGCTTTGGTATGCCATGTCTACATTATAAATCACCATATTCACAACTTGTAGCTCTATCAATTGGTTGAGAAGATAGGTGCCTAGTAAAATATTCCTTTGGAGGTAGGGTGCATGCCTATACTTGCATCTTGCTACTGGCATGTGAATGCTTTTTTTATTAGCCTCAATAAAATCATGACCTTGAACAAAAATTATTAGCTTCTCTGTCCAGGTGTATGGCATATTTTGGCTAAATGCTGGACTGTCTTGACCCTTTATCTGGACTAGATGAATATGTGAAATAAAGTTTCCAAAACTTCAACATAGCTTCCATCTTGATCCTTTGTGCCAGGTGTGTTTGTCTACCTTACAAAAGGAAAAAAAAAAGGGTTTAAGATAGTAAACATTTAATCATACATGTTGGTGAAATATAAATGAAACTAGAAATAGAGTTTTACCCAAGACTTTAGTTACATGTTCTTGAATATTTATTGGATTATAATTTAGTGGATTTTATTCTCAAATTATTGATGGTAGGGCAACTTAGAATTAAGATTTTTCTTTGTCAATGTCATTTTGTCTCCAATATTTTTAAGGTTAGTCCAATTATCAATTTTATAATTTAGGTCTTGAGTGTTAGTCTGCATTTTGGTGGTGTTCATTTTTTGTTTGTGGCTTCCATTTTGAAAAATTGATTTGATCATTGTCATCCCCTTGGATATCCTCCCATTAGAAAATTTACTATTATGATATCACTATTAGGATTCAATTGTGTAGTTTGATTCAAACTCATTGACCCATGTTTCATGAGCAGTGGTTCACATTTCACACCTAACCCATCTCTCATGAGAATGAATGAAACTCTTAGCATCCATTGGGTCTAGGTGATGCTCATAGAGGTGGAGCATTGAGATTTCCTAGAAGGTCACCTATCCTATTACTACTCCAACTTGAGCATGCATATTATAGAGTTTCCTCTGTGGTTAAACCCACTATTCTTGCAAACCCATTTGCAAAACCTACACCAAGTGTTGTGCCTTATGAACCAATCATTAGAAAGCTCCTCATGCTCATCAGTTGATAAGTACAAGATATTTTCTCAACAAATCAAATTGTGATATTGTCATCACGATTCAACTGTGTAGTGCTTGAGTCAAACTCATTGATCCATGTATGGATTTGAATTGTCAATTTTTTAAGATGTAATAATTAAGTCATGCATACAACTTAATTTATTAGACCTTTAACTTGTACTGCAAATGTTATCAAATTTGTTAATGACTTACAATTTTTTTTTGCATATGGGTTACAAATTAGTTCTAATTTTTTTAATGTAATACTTGTCATAGAACGTCATGGTAGAGGCTTCAGGGCCACCTATAGATGCATATAACATAGTTGATACAAGATATAATTCTTATCCCAATCAAAACTTTATGTATACTTCCCCATGGCAAAATATTGGGCATGGTGGCCATTCCACTGGAGGTTATAGTCCAAGTGTTGCACATTCTAGCCCAACTAGAGGTTATGGTCCAAGTATTGGTCATCCTAGCACTACTGGAGGTTATGGTCCAAGTGCTGGTCACTTGGCCCCAATTGGAGGATATGGTCCAAGTTTTGAACATTCTATTGGGGGTTATGGTTCTCACTACAGTAGCTATCGATATTAGATGGAGAAGCAAGTACATTGACTATTTATGCTTTTTTGTAGGGCACTTTGAGAAGGTTCTGGATGTTGAATGCAGTTGAAATGGCTTGGGTGCTTATTTATATTGATTTGCACATTATCCAAGTTGATGTCAATGCAACAAGACTACTGAAAGACTTGAAACTTTGCAGTATCTTTAGGAATTGTATAGTGTATCCACAAGTAGGCTATACTTTTTCTCTTTTATGTTATGATTCATTTGCTTTCATAGGTGCCATTAAAAATTTAAAAATTATTGGGACATTTATGATATTGAAGATTTTTCAATTTTTACATGTTCATAACATTTAACTTCATTATTGGTTCAAAGTCTGTACCATGTCATCTTTGTTTTGTATTTAATTTTTATATTTTCCTATTTCTCTAATTCATTTTCCTATAAAATAATTGACCCCCCCTTTCAAAGTGGTGATAAAATGGGTAGTTGCTTTTGAAATTTGTAGTCTTGGCAGTGTTGGTGTCTTCACTTGTCGTATGCCATGTTTGAGATTGAGGAATGTGCAATGGCTTGTACAAATCTAATAGTAGATGTCCAATGTCTAACCTATGGTGTCTATGTTATCTTCCTAAACTAGTTTAAATTTGTCTAATTATTTGCGTTTCAATTTATTTTCATTAAAATTGTTTTTTCTAATAGAAATTGTGAACTCAGGAGAAGCATTAACTCCAAAGTTTTGGCTTATGGATTGCCTTGTCTGCATGTGAAAGCATAAATAATAGATTAACTTCATAGTAGTGGGATATTTTTAATGAAATTATATTTGGGGTCTTTGCACTATGAAAGCCATATTGGGTTCTATTTAGTGTGTGCTTGGTGGTAAGTTGTCTAGAATACAATGGTGAACAACTTTTCCTAGAAGCCATCTTTAATTACACGAGTGCATGAGCTAGCTTAATCTTGGTTCCTTAATCATTAATCATTTAGTGGAGGCCTTATGTTGCTAGGAGCTATGTTAAGTGTGGCAGGTACCCTCTATTTTGTGTGTGGATTCAATCATTTTTGTCATTGGAGGTGTTAGTTTCTTAGAGTTGTGAGGAATATTTTTTAATGAAATTCTATTTGTGGTTGCACTGTGAAAGCTTTATTGGGTTTTATTCAGTGTGAGCTTGGTGGAAAATTGTCTATAATTTTTTGTAAATTGAGTAAATGTTCTAGATATTAACGTAGGAGTCTTCTACTCAAAATGGCTAGTAGAGTACATTGATGTCTGCATGTGGGCAAGCACAGTTTCGTTGGGTGAACAGAAGTTAAGAGTATTGTTTTTTTGATATTTAAGTGATTGTTCTATTGTGCTATTGAATCCCACTGTGTGATTAGAGGTAGCTTCCCAAGTCAAACATGGCATCCTTTCCTCTTGTGATCAGTCTATATCATTTCTAGAAAATGCATCTACATACAAGAGTATGGTTTAGCATTTGTTCTATGAGTTTTATCAGCTCAAAGTAAATTCCTCAGGGTACCCTCTATTTTTCCCAAAATGTCAAATTTTGATGTTATAATGCTCAATCATAGAATGTAGATGTCAGATGTTCAAACTCTAGTGTGCATATTTTTTCATATCTAATTTATTTAAAATTAGTTTGGACACTCTAAAACACGCCTCAAATCAGAGCTAATTGGAAGGAAACTATAGTTAATAATTTTGACCATCTATTTTTATTGTCAATATATATCATAATTATTTTAGATAGCTATTATTATTGTATTGAAAATTGAAATATTTCTAGTTTAACTTCATTTTTTTTATTTATCAAGAGATGCCATTTATTTTCTATTGTGGACACATACAATTTTGTGGAGCTTTGGACTCTATTTTAAATATTTTTTAATTAGACAAAGTCTTCAGCTAGAGAAAATTGCTAATGACTGCCCACTTATCTAACCTGATAATCTAAATTGATCCCAGGCTGAGAGAAATAGATCAATGGTTTTAAATTTCTATGGTGAAGTGTCAAGCTCTCTATGTTGATACTTGGATAGGTCCAATTACAAGAATTGGAAAATGTCAACACTAGAATCTATGCAAGAACCTAGAAATATCACTCCTGGTCAGAAAAGATGACAAGATGAGGAGACAATAGCTGGAATTGGTGTGAATAAAAGATGGCCTAGCTAGCTTGGAGAAAGTGTATTTCAATTGCTTATAACTAATCAGAATGTTGGTGGGATAATTGGTCACAAAGGAGAGTTTGTGAAGAAAATGTGTGAGGAGACCAAGTCTCACATCAAAATTATAGATGAAGTGCTAGGCATCGCTGATCATGTTGTAAGTTACATTTTCTTCTAGCTTAAGTAAAGATCTTTTAAAAATTAAAATATCTTATTTGTTAGAGTCACATTTTAATGCAAGCTAAACACTGGTGCTCTTATGCTGCAATTTTGGTGAATTATGTTGCTTATTTTTTGTTTCTAGCATGTATTTTAATCTAATATTTAAACTATTGCAACCTTGTATTTTAAAAACTAATAAATGATGTTTAATACCATATCTTAACTTTTGGTATGGATGGCATGCTTAAGGTTCATAAGTGCATAATAGAGGGCATAGATGCAATGACAAATTCTGGTCGAGGGCAACAAGGTGTTGGGGGGTCAATTTCAACTCGGATGCTACTACCTAGGACACAGTCTGGAAGTTTAATAGGAAAGAAAGAATCAACAATAAAGTCAATTCAAGAAGGTTCTGGTGCCAGTGTTTGAGTACTTGGTCCTGGTATTATCCTAATTCTCCATTTTTATTAAAAACTTGATTATATTTTGTAATTTACGTTCCAGAGTAGGCTCTTTCATTTTTGTTGGATTATTCATGGTGTTTTGTTTGTATTATAATAAAAAATATGTTTGCAAAGATTGTCATGTAACCAATTATATGAATTCATGTTATGTTGTACTAGTACTTAATTATATACTTGTTACAGTTAAAAAAAGAAAAAGAGAATGCCAATTTAACCCATTTACTTGTTCTTGCAATAAAGCCCCCTTTAGTGCAGCAACCTCTTGCTCCTCCAAAGAGAAGGAGCCATCATAATTTAAGATCACATGTACCACAAGAGGAGGAAAATGAGGAAGATATTGATGCTCCTATCAACCTTTTTCTTAACAGATCTAAGAAAAACAAAAAGAAGAATGATGTTTTAAAAATGCTCTTTGATAAACCTTGTTGGATAATGAAAGAACTTTGTTTTAAGTAATTATCTATGAATGTTGCATATTAATATTGATTTTTATTTTATGTTAATGAATATTGTTTTGTGTTAATGAAGTCTTGATTAGTATTATATATTAATGAATTTTATATCATATTAATGAATGTTATATGATTGTATTGATTTAATGTTATAGTTCATAAATGGATGAATGAATGAATGAAGTATGTAATTAGATGATAATGGGTAATTTAGATTGATGTTAGGGGGAGGAGTGTGAGGCCAGATGAGCTTCCACTTTTATATGGTTGGCCTTGTTAAGTAGAGAATATTTTAGTATTCTCAAAACCAAGTGAAGCTCAAACTAATATACCAAGGAATCGCAAAACCCAAATCCATCTACCCTCTTGCTTAGAATGAGTAGTCAACTATCACAAGGTGTTGTTATTAGATGGTTATGGAGGCCATTAGTTCAAAGTTTTTATATGTGTTTGGTTAGTTTATTATACTTCTAATATTTTGCTTCGCATATTCATTTTCACAGGTGACAATGGTACTATTGATGGGCAGGGATCTATTTGGTGGGATTGGTACCATAATCATACTCTAGGTTACACCCGCCTTCACCTTGTTGAGGTGGTAGACTCAACTAATGTCTTCATCTTGAATCTAACATTCCTGAATTCACCATTTTGGAATATACATCCGGTGTACTATAGGTTTGCATTCAAGTTAGTTTGTCTATACTGTAGATGGCTTATGTATGCTTGTGAAACCTTTTCATTACTAGCATATGCTATTCACCAATCTCTCTATAGAGTCTTGTTGTCTGTTTGATAAATTGTTTCATCAACTATCATTATAATATTGTAATTTGAATGGCATTTATGGTGAATGCAACAATGTGCACATTAAAGATGTAACCATCCTTGCTCCATCGCACTCACCAAATACTGATGGAATTGATCCAGGTGACTTGGTTCTTTTTTTATATTAACAACTATCTAATGTCTCAATATCTGTGGGGATCTAGTTCCTTATTTTTTTAGTACACATTTTGAATTTTAATTTTAGACAGCTCATTGAGTATTGAATTTTAAAATGTCATCAATGACATTTATGCTTTTCAAGCTACATAAACTCTCAAAGTACAGTTGCATTATCAATTTAAACAAGGGAAATAAAAAATCCTTAGTTGTACAATTACTGCAACAAAATGTGGCATGGCATGGCTATTTGTACACTTATTTACATCATTGCTCACTATTGGTTGTGTTCTATAACAAAGGGAGACCACTAAATGATACTTGGAACTAGTTTGTGATATTTTGAACAAATCTCTAAACTTTGCGCTAATGGTTATGTATAATTTGTAACTAGTTTTTTTGTCTCGAGGTGTAGTAGGCTATTTTTTAAATTTTTTTTTTAGTGAACAACCTCTATTTTGGTACAGTGACCTAGCGTTACACTTGGAGATCTTGGAGGACAACCTGCCATGCAGAGACCACCTAACACATGACCAAATCCATTTAATAGTCCATTTCAAGGATCTGGTTTTGCATTTATCTGAGATGGATTAGGGGCATATGGCAAATGATTTTTTGGAACTAGTTTAGAGTACGTGCAAAGAAATGTGTGTAATGTCTCTATCTCCTGATTGCATTTTTTTTGAAATCTATTGATTGCTTTTGATTTTTTTGTATATAGACTCGATTTTAGAAGACTTTATAGTATTTATTACTTCTAGCTTTAGACTTTAAAAATGACTGACCGTATGTTTTAATTTGAATCCTAGTCAAGCTGACTCCATAGTTATAATTCATAACATACATCAGTTGTACATTTCAAATCATTTTTTGGTATATATATATATATATATATTTTTATGGAACATGTTTTGTAAGCAGATTAACAAATATTTTTATAATCTTCAATATTACTTTCAAGTTAAAGATCAATACGTAAAGAACAAGCTGAAAGTGGTTTTGTTTCCTTTCTTACATAGGGTAAGTTAGAAAACTTACAATTTGGTTGCACTAAAAATATATCTCATTGTTGTGCAAAATGTTTTGGTTGAGGATTATTTTTAGATCAGTTATAATTAAGCTGGGTATGTATTTTATTTTATTGTTAAGGGTCATTGGACAAGGATAGCTGAGAAGATTCTAGGAGGTCTCACATACAACCCGCCTATCTATGACATCAATTCTCCTAATTTATATATTCCTTTTATGGCATTTGGCACATATGTTATCCTTTTTGGTATCACATTGGGCTTGCTTGGGAAGTAAGTATGCTACCTTGCCTACATTTTTTGTGTATATTGACCTTTTCCTCTTTCTGTGTCAATGTCTGTGGCTCATATATTAAGCAATACTCATCTAGTTTGGTCTTTACCATTTTCTAAATGTTCTATTGTCCGATGCAATCCAATCATAGGGGAAAAATGTAAAGTTTATGTTTTCTTATCTCAGGCTTTACATATATGGTCTACATTTTGATTGGTTCCTTCTTCATCTATCTACTTTTCACATTCTCTATATTTATACATCATCAGTTTGGAAGGTAGGAACTGATTAAGTATTGAGTGCATCTTGAAGATCTTGTTACTTTTTGGGCCATATGTCTACAACTAATTGTTATGCTTAAAGAAAAAGAAATAAAATACTGACCAAGTTACATATTTAGCAAACCTTTAGTAATGAGCTAGTTAATCTTAAAAAGAAACAATTTTAGCCTAGGTCATCTTACCAATAGTAGAATCCAGCTATAAATCTGCCTTACCAGCAACAAAATCAAAGCCAACCTAAAGGAAATAGGTCGCCATTTAAAGGTAATGCGATGGGTTATAGGCAAAATATTAATCAAAGACCTTTTCGGCCATATAATCCAGTTCCTCTCAATTCAACTAATCCAGTTAGAGACATTGTGCCCATGCAAAATAATCTCGTAGCGGACTTTGAGTGGTGTTATCTGTGTAATGAACCTCACAATCAAGCTACATGCACAAATGGAGTTATAAATTAGGCATTAATGGTGCAAAATACAGTAGTGGGATAGAAAAATGCCACAAATGATGCACCTAAATAGCAGCATGATGTACCGACTCCTGAGACTGCTTTCCTCAAGTGGCAGAGAGATGAGTTTTGCAATGTCAATAATGACTCATCAATATCAGAAAATACCCAAGCTAAGAAAAGAGCTCTTGAAATAGATCAAATAGCAAACAAGGGTAAAGCAACTGATATAGTTGAGCCATCATCAAGTGCTACAAACATGGTGGCAGACACTCGCGTCCCTGTCACCAAGGAAACTACTCACAAGCCAACAGAACATGTTGCTGCTAAGATACATCAAAAATCACACTTTGTTGCGCCATTCAACATAGTGGAGAATATGAAGAAGATGAACGTGTCAATGTCAATGTGGGAGACTTTAGCTATTCTCAATCAAACAAATATCTTGCAAAAGGCTCTCTTGGATGAAGAAAATTTTGCAAAGGTGATGAATGTTTCAACAAAGGCAGTGTTAACCAATGCTAATGAAAAGAAGGATGATAGCAAGAAAATTGCCAAGGAATCAAATAAGGTAATAAAACTGCCTCCTTTTTACCTTTCCTTGATAATTGGTGACAAGTTAGTCCATAACTATATGGTAGATAGTGGAGCTACAAGCTTGGTAATGCCAAAAAAGATAGTTGACCAATTAGGACTAAAATACCGGCCTATTGAAAAGGGTGTTGTTCAACTTGATGGGATATTTATAGGTACTATAGGCATGATTAAAGATGCAAGTGTCACCCTTCATGCCTATCCTAATTTTTCCATTCAGCAGGATATATATGTCATAGATTTACCCCCGTATTTTGCTATCTGCTTGTCTAGGGATTTCACTACTAAGATTGGTGGCTATTTGTCATTTGATTGGTCCCACATGCTCTTTAGGACTAGATATGGCACTAAAGTAACCATTAAGTCTGAGTTACTTGTGAAAAATCACATAAAGCCCTATGTACCTAGTGTTGTCAATGCAAAAATGCTATGAAGAGGGGTGTCATATAGTAGCTAAAAATTGAACCCAGCTAGATAATGTCCCAGATATTCTTCTTGATGAATGGGCCTCTAGTCAAACCTTTGAAAATCAATTTTATCATGTGACAAGTGCTGACTTAGGGACCTATATTATCCATGAGAAAAATGAAGTCATTCCCAATCTAGTCAAACCAAAAAATCAGCTAGGAAAGTCCAAAGATCAACTATGGAGAATAGTTTTTGATGGTTTGAGGGGTAGATAGGGTGCTGGTGGGGGTGTCATGTTGATTTCACCTGATAATGAGAAATATTATGCCACTTTCAAATTTAATTTTTCTTGTACCAACAATACAACAGAGTATGAAGGATTAATCCAAGGGTTAGAATGGGCAAGAAAATGTGGCATTAAGTGTTTAAAAGTGTATGGTGCTAGTGAATTAGTAGTAAATCAAATCAGATGTCTGAATGCTGTAAAGAATGATATTTTGAAATCTTATAGACATCGTGTTTGGGATTTACTTGAACATTTTGATGCATTTAACATACTGGCTATTCCTAGAAATAAAAATCAGCATGCTGACAAGCTAGTAGTTGTAGGAGCCTAGTATGATATTGTTAACATCGTGTCTACATATACTAATCAACAACATATCAAGATCATTACTAGGCCTTCAGTTCCTAATAATGATACTAACTGGCAAGTTTTTGAGAGTGATGAACAAATTTTACAATTTTTACTAATTCTAATCAGCAGAGGTATAAGGATCAGTATGGTGATCGGGTGATCTAGTTAAAAAATAAGAAGTTGCAAAAGGGTTTAGTAATGTTGGAGAGTGTTTTGAATTCAGATGATCAACTCAAATTTGGAAAAGCTAACTTGCTAGTTAAAGAAAACTAGTATGTAGACCTAGAAATTACACCAGGTAAATGCTTGAAATTTGGCAAAGTCAACTCAACTGAAGAAAAAATAGCTTTTCTTCATTTGTTCCAAGAATTCAGTGATGTGTTCACTTGGTAGTATAGTGATTTAAAGGGATTTAACCCAAGATTGGAACAACACACAATAGAGCTAGAACCATTAGCAAAACCAATGCATCAAAGGCAAAGGCCTATCAATCCAAAGCTGGAACCCTTGATGCAGAAAGAGGTTCTCAGACTGATCGAGAGTAAAATTATTTTTCCTATTAAACATACCAGCTGGGTTGCTAATTTGGTCCCTATAAGGAAAAAGAATGGGGAGTTATGGCTGTGTGTAGATTTCAGGGACTTGAATTGAGTCTCGTTGAAAGGTACCCGCTTTCATCCATGGAACATATTTTACAAAGTGTATCAAGAGCTGAAAGGTTTTCTTTGTTGGATGGTTATTCGAGTTATAATCAAATCTTGGTAAAGGAAGAGGACCAATATAAAAAAACATTTAGAACAAAATGGGGTACAATGGCATACGAAAGAATGCCATTTGGATTGTCTAACATTGGAGCTACCTTTCAGAAGGCTATGGAGATGGCTTTCAGTAATTTAATGTACAAGTTCATTTTGGTTTATTTGGATGATGTCACAGTTTACTCATAGAAAAAAACATATCATATTGATCACTTAAGGAAAATTTTTTAGCATTGAAGAGAGTTCAGCATCTCATTAGACCCCAAAAAAGTATATTTTTTGTGCGTGAGGTGAAATTACTTGGCTGCATTGTATCTAAGGCAGGCATCACAATGGACCCTGAACGAGTTATAGCAAGTTTGGAGCTACCTTTACCATAGTACAAGAAAGGCCTTCAAAGTTTCATTGGCCACATCAATTTTGTGCAAAGATTTCTACCTGATATTGCAGCACTTCTCAAGCCTTTAACAACTATGCTTAAAAAAAATGCAGTTTTCACATGGACAAAGGAGGCTAAAGATAATTTTCAAGCCATCAAAAATGCATTAGGATTAGCACCTATCCTAATCAATCCTGATTTTAGTAAGGATTTCATTCTTTATGCATATGGGGGCTATGACATGATTTCAGCCATGTTGGTACAACAAAATGCAGAAGGATTGGAATAGCCAATTGCATTCTTCAGCAAAGGACTAGAAGAGTATGAGAAAAGGTATAGTTTCATTGAGAAACACATCCTTACTATTGTGAAAAGCCTTAAGAAATTTAGGTACTTTTTGACACATAACAAGGTTATTTTGCATGTCACACACCAAAGTGTCAAGGAGTTCCTCTTAAGTAAAGACCTGAATGAAAAGAGAGTTGGCTGGATTACACACATCATGAAGTATGACGTAGATATTTAGATAACTAAGCTAGTTAGAGGAAAGGGATTATGTGAAGAAATTACAAATAAGGATATTTCAAAACTTGAGAAGCAAAAAAATATGGTTTTGTTGATTGGAGCTGCTAGAGTTGGTGATCAACCAGCAAGCAAGTTAAAAGATATGATGCATTTTTTGAAAACCAGTCAATGTCTAGCTACCTTTGATCGAGAAAAGAAAAGATACTATAACTTAAAATTAATTCCTTTTGTGCTAATTAACGATATTCTATATAGGAAAGATTTCAATGGAGTCCTTCTCAGGTGTGTAGATTCAGATCAAACTGCTCAAATATTGCATGAATTTCATGATGGGCATTTAGGAGGACATTTTTCTTGTAGGACTACAACTTACAAGATTCTAAGAGCAAGCTATTACTAGCTTAATTTGTTCAAAGATTGTCACATACATATCAGTAAATGTGCTAAATGTGCTATATTTGTAGGAAAAGAAAGGCTACCAAATTTACCCTTAAAACCAATTAAAACAGAACAACCTTTTACAAAGTGGGGTGTTGATTTTATAGGGTCTATTAACCCTCCATCTAGCGCAGGTCACAAGTGGATTATCACAGCCACTAATTATTTCACGCATTGGACTGAAGCAACAACATTAAAGGATGCAAATGAAACAACAGTCCTAAATTTTTATGATGATATTGTAAACAGGTTTGGAGTACCTAATTCCATAATATCAGATAATGCACTTGCTTTCATTGGGATGAAAGTAACTGATTGGGCTTTTACTCATGGGATTTATCTTAGCACCAGCTCTAATTATTATCCACAGGGTAATGGACTAGCTGAATCTTCAAATAAGAATCTTATAAGGATTATCAAGTGCAACTTGCAAGAGAACAAGAGAGATTGGCATTCAAAGTTGAAAGCCCCCTTATGGGTTGACAGGATTACTCCAAAACAAGTTGTCAAAAACTCCCCATATAGGCTTGTGTATGGAAAAGAGGCTAAATTATCCATTGAGACAGAATTACTCGCACTTGACCTTGCTATAGAACTAGTTTTGTTTGAAGATGGTGATCCTATTTTAGTGCGGTGTGCCCAGCTGATGGAGCTAGAGGAAACAAGGAAAAAGGCCATGGAAACTATGGAGTATTAGCAAATGTAGATCAAGAAGAGCTTTGATAGAAGAGCTCGAGCTCAGGATTTTCATGTTGGTGACATGGTACTGAAGTGGGATGTTTTGAAGAGTAGGCTAGGCTAGCACAATAAATTTGATCATATGTGGGCTGGGCCATTTCAGATTGCTGAGTGTAAACAACATAATGCTTACTAGCTGGCTACCATGGAAGGAGACATACTACCGAGCCCTGTGAATAGGATCCAACTCAAACCATGTTTTGAGGTATGAGTTTCAGTCCTACCTTGTATATAATAGGTTAGTTTTCCTTGTTTTCAATAAATGCGTCTACATTTAGTTTAGTTTTAGTTTTATGTTCTGTTTTGGTTTAGTAGTCTAAGTTAGTTCAGTTGCTAGTTTATGTTGTTTTGCAGTCATATCGGCCCACTTCATTCACTCATGCATAGATATGTGTGCCTACATACATGCACATATCTAACATATGCACACATACACATATACATATCACTAACACTAAATATGTCTGGTTGTCAGCCATACATATCTGCATACACATGCATACATTGCATACATACATTTATGTAAGTTCATACATCTACACATACGCCAACCAAATGGTCGACTATGATGGTTCAACTCCTAAAGTTGGTACTTGAGTTTTGACCCTACATACCCATCAATTTAATAAGAATTTCCAGTCTTATTAAATTGATGAACATACATTCAAAACTGAAAGAAAAACTTTAGAGGTCACTTTGTGTCAGGTTTTAGGTGCTAGGAATGTGTAATCAGACTCTATGCCTCTTAAATAAGAACAACTGGTCAAATGTCAAGCAAGCAGACATACAATAGAAGTCGCCAAAAATGTTGCTAAAATTTTGCACATGTGTAAAATTTTAAGCATACATGCAATAAAAGTACAAAAGTGCTATTCATTTCATTCAAACAATAGAAATGTCCTTGTATTTAATTACTTTCAAATATACATTGACATTTTCAAATGATGAAATGAATTAATATGTTGAATAGGAAAAGATCTCACACAAGCTGTGAGTATAGCTCACTGTATTAAATTTATTTCATAAGGAAATAAATGAACATATACATATGAATGAAAGAAATAAAGAGTAGAGATAACCAATCATTTTCTATTGTTTTGACTGGTTATGCACTCTTTCCCTAGCGCAGCAGAATCTAGCTCCAAGCTTCACATGATCTCCAGTCTGCAAAAAACATGAAAGCAACTAATGTTAGATCCCAAAGGATCTAAGAAATGACTACCTATCTCTACAACTACACATGTTCTTTGTTGATGCATCTCATTATGAAAGACAAGAAAGCTGAAAGAAATAAAAGTCATTTGTGAGTGTCACGAGCTTGTGCTCGAACCTCACAGAATAGTATGCTGTAGGATTTCAATGAATAAATAATGATTAACATCACAAATTACAAGAGTGTACTTGCTACAAGAAAGCATGAGAGAAAAGTAACGAAAAATATTTCAAGCAATGCTAAGAAGCAAAGAGTTTTCATTGCAAAGGTAAAACATGCCACTGGAAAGTATGTTGACAAAATCTCAAAATGCAGACACAGGATGAACAAGGTTATGTTGTAACAAATTATCATGTGATTAGAATGCTCTCTTAAAGAGATCCCAACAGCAGCTAAATCACAGCCCAAGTGAATATCTCTGCATCTGATAGGGTTCAGAAAAATTTTGAGGGTATAATGGTTAGTGCAAACTGTATAAAAGATCCTGTTGTCTCTTCATTGAAGATAGATACCTTTGATATGTTTTTACAGCCAGTTGAAGTTGGGAAATTATTCACTCAAGGTTGATCAATGATGCTTTGCAATTGGAAACACATAGACCATTGACTACTGGAGTTCTCAGTGAATTGAAATAGGAAATGTGTGATGGTATTTTCCAGCAATCAATCTTGAAAGAAACAACTAGACTCCAAAGGAAAATTAGTTAACATCAACAATAGCATCAGAATCTATCTATGTCTTTTGAGACTTCAATATGCAATAGTTCTGAAAAGGATCAAAATCGAACAAAATATTCCTCTTATGCAATCAAGTTTAATAAGGGACTTGAGTAACATTTCAGAAACTTTAGACTTTAATAATGCTGATGAAAGGAAATAATACCAGCATATTGAGAGAAATAGTATTAGCAAATGCTTTAACAAAAGTCATTATTGAAAAGTATGAGAATTCCTTCAGTAGATTCAATTAAAATTCAGCACTATTGGCAGCCCAATATGGAAAATTTTTAAAAAATTGAATTTTGTTATGGTATTTGAATGCTATTATTGATTCAGAAGTAGAAAATCCATCATGTTGTTTGAGGAAAAGTTCTAACAAAGATGATATAATAACACCACATGGGGAGATAGTAATAGGGGAGATATTCCTTGCATGGAGAGAATGTTTTGAAGTAGGCCAAACATTGGAGAGTCACAATTATCTCCTATTCAGATATCTATTTTAGATACATATCGCATATCGCATATGGCTTGTGGCCAAGCTTATACCATTGCAATAACAAATGCTGGAGCATTAGTGTTGTGGGATGCAACAGATCTAGGTTATTTCTGTTGTAAATTGTTGGCTTAAGTGCATGATGTTCGATCCATACAATCAAACATACAATCTAGAATGCAAGTCAAGGCCAGACACTAGCTTATCTACTATTACAGAGTTTGACCCTAGTTACATAATAGGTCCACTATCTTAAGTTTGGATCATTATAGATATTATCTATGAGATTGAAGGGGGAACTCTGCAGTCCAGATCTGGAATTCCTGTGCATGGAAATCCTACAAAAGCAAGTGGAGACATAACTATCCCGTATCATTCATTATCATGGTGCAAAACATGGCTTGGTTCTCATGTGAATATAACTAGGACACCTCAGTCAGAACATGATGGTTCTGATGTACAAGAAGCATTTAACATAGAGTGTCAACATGGAAGATATTTTATTCCAAACATGACAAGGGATAGCCATCTCAAATACATTACATTTTATGAAGATGGAGAGAGCATTCTTGGGAAAAGAACAACAGTGTGGGAGCTTGATAAAGTGAACCACAAGAATCTTGTTCAATCACCGATGATAATGAGAGAACTCTGGTTGGAGATGTGGCATAGCTTTCATCCTGACGCCAAAACAAAATTTGTAACAACAGCTAAACGGGGGCCATTAGGGATGAAGAATGTTACTGGGACTATGCCAAAGCATGATGTGTTCTGCCAGATCATTGTGAATATATGCATGTATTTGGAGATGCTCATTTGGACAAAGCATATTTGAGGAACTTGCAAATCTAGTTATAGAATAAGGAGTACATGCGAATAAAGTTGTGAATGCCATATAAACTCTAGTGCTTAGCTAATTGAAAGCAATGAAACCCCTTAATATACAAGCCATAATGGTATGTACAGTAAAACTTGAACAACAAGGAGTTAAAATGCTTCAAGATACCTCTCATGGCAATTCAGAGACCAACAAACTTAACGAATTTTTTTGTTGTGGCATCCAATCAAACCCTGCGGTTAAATTCTTCAGACAGAAGACTCCATTTTCTTCAAACCTTCGAGCTTTCCAAATGTTTCAAAGAAAGATGCATATGTAAAATGAAAGCCTTTTAGGGTTAAAGGCTTGTTACGCCTTTTCAAGATTGCATAATTCTTTGGAATCCGCAGGCTTTAGTTTGGGATTTTTATCCCTTTGATTAATTTTTGCATCAATGTTTTATTGTAAAAGGGAAATAGTTAAATGATAAAGTTATAAATCATTTAATAATTTCTCTTCATGGTTTAAGAGCAAAGAAATGAGTCATCTTTCTCCCATTATGGCCTTTAAGTTTTTATAGACATTATGAATCCTTCTAGGAGAGAATATAGGGTTTGGAGTCAAATTTGACTTTGCCTTGGTAGTTGGAGGAGGTTTATTGGCTATTAGAGTGTTTTTAGGGCAGTTATCAGTGAGTCATTGGGTTCTTTATGAGATAATGGAGGTTTCCCAGGGGTAGGAATTCATTATGTAAGTGATTAAGTCCTCCTTTTGGGGCTATCATTCTGTATACGACCCAAGGAGTTGGGTTTTTGTACTTAATGAGTTTTCTAACTCATTTTGGAGGAGTTCTAATTTTACAGAGTTTTGAAATATCTTTTGAGTCCTAAGCTTTGTTACAGGGTTTGTAATTCAACATTTTGAAGAAATAATGCCAATGATAGTAGTTTGATTATGCTTTATGAAGTAAATTGTTAAGCCCTTTTCCTTTCTACAAATTTTGTGTGTTTTTGAATGATTTGATAAGTTAACTTATGAATGTTTACATTATTCTCTATTTTTTGTCTCATTCCAGCACCTTTTTGTGGAAAAGTAAGTCTAATTGTAGGTTATGATATGTGTTTATAGGTGAAATTAGTCAAAGTGAGGTAGTAATTTATCCTCTTTTTGTAGTTTCAGTATTAAAACCTTATCATAAATCACTTGTGCAAGCCTTTATAGGAAGATATGCCTTATCTGTATTTCATAGAACTATATAATCCTCTCTGTTATGTGTGGGTTACATCTTCATATTAAATTCTGGTGTATCACCTCCTTAATTTAAACGTTCAGTTTTAGGTTTGTTTTCAGTCATTTCTTACCTTTTTCCTGCAAGTTTTCATTGAGTTGTAGAGATTACCACTGAAAAATCCAATAGGAGCTGGCCTAGAATCTGGAGGTTTCATTTCATTATCCAGTCTTACACAGTGAAATGACTCCCATGTTAAGTAAGGGTTACTGAACATTACCATTTCAGTAGGGTGCAAATCTTGAAACTTAGTAGTTTTAGCACGCCCGATGGGACACGAGCACATTATTCGACTATGATGGTACAACTGAAAGTCATTTTTCAACCAGCCAGTAGAGGGTGATTAATTTATGAGAAAGATTCAAACATGAAGTTCCACTTCTTTTGAACATTTGCAGTTGGAAACTCCAAAAAGACATGGAAGGAGCTTATCTAGGACAAAGCCAGCATCAAGGAGGTGACTTTCAGCCCCTGGTCTTCATGTATATAAAAGAACATGTCAAATAAAATTTAGACATTCAGCAAGTCCATTAGTAAGAGCTGATTCTTTTGACATATTTGCTGATTCAACTGAAAATTCAGCAAGTAATGGTTTTATACCAGCAAGTACAATCAATACAAGTTTTCAACAACAACTTGTACAATAGCAACTAGTACAACAACTTGTATAGCAACCTCCACCAATGGTGAGGGCATATGCTTTTGTACCTTTTAATCAAGGAAGTCCCTTGAATTTTGCACAACATCATGATATACCACTGGCTACATTGAAGAGTTTGCCTAATTTTACAGGGGAAAACTAGACTATAGCTTATGAGCACATAAGAGATGTTGCAACTTTATGCAACGTACATCATGTTATAGAGGAGGATGTGGCTACTAAGCTACTTGAAACATCATTAAAAGGAAAAAAACTTCAGTGGTTTAGAAGCCTAGCTGTTTGTTCTATAGGCTCATGGGATGCTTTGAGTGATGCTTTGACAAGACATTTTGAGAACAAGTTAGACTTTTTGTCGCTTGTGGAGTAGCTCACAACCATAAAGCATGCACCACAAGAACAAATGATGGATTTTAATAACCAGTTTCAAAGGACCTAGACTAGAATACCCAATACGGTAAGACCTTTAGCAGATCATGCTTTTCTTTATTATTTAAGAAGCTTAAATAGCGATATTTTAGTAATGATTCAATCTATGAGAGGTGTTTCGCTGCCTCAAGCTTATGAGATCACTATTAGGGCTGAAAATAGCCTTATCTAGGCTAGTAAAATAGCCCCTAGGCCTCCAATGCCCATTTTTTTTGACATTCAATCAAATATACCATTGGTAATTCTACCATTTAACCCATTACCTGTCATTCCCAGCCAAGAAATTACCATGGTAGGCCCTTCAAATACCATAGGTCCTTCTCCAGAGCTACAAGAGATTAAGAATAGTCAGCTCAAAATTGAAAATATGATGCAAAATTTTAGTAATGAGCTAGTTAATCTTAAAAAGAAATAATTTCAGCCTAGGCTGTCTTACCAACACTAGAATCCAGCTATAAATCTGCCTTACCAGCAGCAAAATCAAAGCCAAACTCAAGGAAATAGGCTTCCATTTCAAGGTAATGCGATGGGTTATAGGCAAAATATTAATCAAAGACCTTTCCGGCCATATAGTCTAGTTCCTCTCAATTCAGCTAATCTAGTTAGAGACATTGTGCCCATGCAAAATAATCTGCAATGGACTTTGAGTGGTGTTATCCATGTAATGAGCCTCACAATTAGGCTATGTGCACAAATGGAGTTATAAATTAGGCATTAATGGTGCAAAATACAGTAGCGGGACAACAAAATGTCACAAATGATGCACCTGAATAGCAACATGATCTACCGACTCCTGAGACTCCTTTCCTCAACTAGTAGAGAGATGAGTTTTGTGCAGTCAATAATGACTCATCAATATCGGCAAATACCCAAGCTAAGAAAAGAGCTCTTGAAATAGACCAAACAAAAAACAAGGGTAAAGCAACTAATACAACTGAGCCATCATCAAGTGCTACAAACATGGTGGGAGACACTCGTGTCGCTATCACCAAGGAAACTGCTCAAAAGCCAGCAAAACATGCTGCTGCTAAGATACATCAGAAATCACACTTTGCTGTGCCATTCAACATAGTGGAGAATATGAAGAAGATGAAAATTTCTATGTCAATGTGGGAGACTTTAGCTATTCCCGGTCAAACAGATATCTTGCAAAAGGCTCTCTTGGATGAAGCAAATTTTGCAAAGGTGATGAATGTTTCAACAAAGGCGATGTTAACCAATGCTGATGAAAAGAAGGATGACAATGAGAAAACTACCAAGGAATCAAATAAGGTAATAAAACTACCTCCTTTTTACCTTTCCTTGATAATTGGTGACAAGTTAGTCCATAACTATATGGTAGATAGTGGAGCTACAAGCTCGGTAATGCCAAAAAAGATAGTTGACCAGTTAGAACTAAAATACCAGCCTATTGAAAAGGGTGTTGTTCAACTTGATGGGACATCTGTAGGTACTATATGAGTGATTAAAGATGCAAGTGTCACCCTTCATGCCTGTCCTAATTTTCCCATTCAGCAGGATATATATGTCATAGATTTACCCCCATATTTTGCTATCTGCTTGTCTAGGGATTTCATTGCTAAGATTGGTGGCTATTTGTCATCTGATTGGTCCCACATGCTCATTAGGACTAGATATGGCACTAAAGTAACCATTAAGTTTGAGTTACTTGCGAAAAATCCCATAGAGCCCTATGTACCTAGTGCTGTCAATGCAAATCTACTTACATTTAATGAAGAGGAGTGTCATACAATAGCTGAAAATTGAACCCAGCTAGATAGCGTCCTAGATATTCTTCTTGATGAATGGGCCTCTAGTCAAACCTTTGAAAATCAATTTTATCATGTGACAAGTGCTAACTTAGGGACCTATATTATCCATGAGAAAAATGAAGTCATTCCCAATCTGGTCAAACCAAAAAATCAGCTAGGAAAGTCCAAAGATCAACTATGGAGTATGTTTTTTTAATGGTTCGAGGGGTAGATAGGGTGCTGGTGGGGGTGTCATGTTGATTTCACCTGATAATGAGAAATATTATGCCGCTTTTAGATTCAATTTTTCTTGTACCAACAATACAACAGAGTATGAAGGATTAATCCAAGGGTTAGAATGGGCAAGAAAATATGGCATTAAGTGTTTAAAAGTGTATGGTGATAGTGAATTAGTAGTAAATCAAATCAGATGTCTGAATGCTGTAAAGAATGATATTTTGAAATCTTATAAACATCATGTTTGGGATTTACTTGAACATTTTGATGCATTTAACATACTAGTTGTTCCTAGAAACAAAAATCAGCATGCTGACGGGCTAGCAGGTGTGGGAGCCCAGTATGATATTGTTAATAGCGTGTCTGCATATACTGATCAGCAACATATCAAGATCATTACTAGGCCTTCAGTTCCTAATAATGATACTAACTGGCAAGTTTTTGATAGTGATGAATAAATTTTATAATTTTTGCCGGAAGAAGAAGTTTTTGCTAATTCTAATCAGCAAAGCTATAAGGATCAATATGGTGATCAGGTGATCTAGTTAAAAAAAAACAAGTTTCCAAAAGGTTTAGTAATGCTGGAGAGTGTTTTTAATTTAGATGATCAGCTCAAACCCGAAAAAGCTAACTTGCTAGTTGAAGAAAACTAGTATGCAGACTTGGAAATTGCACCAGGTAAATGCTTGAAATTTGGCAAAGTCAACTCAGTTGAAGAAAAATCAGTTTTTCTTCATTTTTTCCAAGAATTTAGCAATGTGTTCACTTGGCAGTATAGTGATTTAAAGGGATTTAACCTGAGATTGGCATAGCACACAATAGAGCTAGAACCATTAGCAAAACCAGTGTGTCAAAGGCAAAGGCCTATCAATCCAAAGTTGGAACCCTTGATGTAGAAAGAGGTTCTCAGACTGATCGAGAGTAAAATTATTTTTCCTATTAAACATACCAGATGGGTTTCTAATTTGGTCCTTGTAAGGAAAAAGAATGGGGAGTTATGGCTGTGTGTAGATTTCAGGGACTTGAATCGAGACTTGCTAAAAGATAGGTACCCGCTTCCATCCATGGAACAGATTTTGCAAAGTGTATCAGGAGCTAAAAGGTTTTCTTTGTTGGATGATTATTCGAGTTATAACCAAATCTTGGTAAGGGAAGAGGACCAATATAAAATATCATTTACAACAAAATGGGGTACAATGGCATACAAAAGAATGCCATTCAGATTGTCTAACCCTGGAGCTACCTTTTAGAAGGCTATGGAGATGGCTTTTAGTAATTTAATGTACTAGTTCATTTTGGTTTATTTGGATGATGTCACAATTAACTCACAGAAAACAACAGATCATATTGACCAATTCTAAAAAAATTCAACCAAACATTGGTGGAAATTTTGACCAACAATGACAAATCAAAGCTAGCAAAGATTAATTTTTTTTGATGAATGAATTGGTCATAATTTTGACCAACTATAGGTTGGTCAAAATTTCAACAAAAAAATTTACCACAAATTGCTTGGTCAAAATTTTGACCAAAATTCGTCAAAAATTGAGTTCAAATTTACTAGTGATTCTAACACCTTCTTCTTCTTCTCCTCTTCTTTCTTTCTTTTCTTTTCTTTTTTGTCTATTTCTTCTTCAGAGCCAGATTCACTGGAGTTATTGCCAACAATGTTTGGTCCATGACCCTTGAAAGGATCTTTAGTGGAGTCAATTGTAACCTTGGTGGCACTTATTTGTATGGTGTCAGTCCCAATTGTGATCTAGGGTGCTACTATTGCTACTTTATTTAGATCTCCCATCATCTTCACAATTACCTTTTCATATTCCTCATTGACTTCCCAATCATTGCCTCCCATTATCAACATGGGTCTTTTCTTGTTTCTCCTAGACTTTTCATTGGGGTGGCCATATGCTCATCACTGTCAATTTGGCATAGTTTGTTGAGTTGATTTTGTCTAATATTTTTATCTTCTTTAGCAACTCTTTTTCTTCTATTTGTTATCCTGTCATAGAGGTCTTTAGGAATCTCATCCTTTACATCATAAAACTTCTTATTGGATAAGATGATGTGTCTTATAACCATATTCTCTAACTCTAGTTGATCAATACTAGTATACAAATGACAAAAAATATTTAATTGTACAAAATTTCCTTCATTTGTGATTGCATTGTTTACCTTTTATATTTTAGGCTTCCACGCCTTCCTTCCTATTTGTGCACTCTTTGGTTCCTTCTTAGTAGCCTTCTAGGGATGTATCTAACCTCACATCTTCTTACTTGGTAGGCTTGGCATGATCTCCTTCTATCTCCTACTAGGCCTTGTTGCAATTTCCTTTATTCTCTTTTCCCTTAGAGAGTCAAGTGACTCTTTCTTCACCTTTAAAAGTCTAATTGATTTCATCTTGGCTTCAAAAACTTCAACTTCCTTTTCTTATGGTTTCTTGGTTAGTGGTATGGCAGATGTTATGGGTGCCTCTTGTTGTGATAATGTTACATAGGGGGCAATAGGTGTAGCCACTGTCACTCCATCTGTAGGTCCTCCAGATGCCAATGGTGGAATGTAAATCATCCCTTACTGACCAATTTTCTTCATCCCAATGATGGTTTTCCTTACTATACTTGCTTCCTCACCTGGCATTCCAAGTTGCTCCAAACATTTCTTCATAACTACTTCAACTTTATTCTTGGCAGATTTCTACAACTACTCTTGACTAACTAATTGTGCTAGTTTTTCATCTATTCCTGATCTTTCAAACTCTTCATCTTTGTCTTCTTTAAGGATAGCTTAGGCATATCCTTCTATTCTTGCTTTAGTTATCTCATGCCCCAAGGGTTCAACACACAACATCCTTGGTTCAACTGCCTCAATATATGTAAAGTCTATATCCATCATAAAAATATATCCTATTTATACTTATCTATCATTAAGGGTGGGATTTTTAATGTTTCCCTCATCTCTGTTTGATATGTCTTCTCTAAGTTCTCTATCAATTGCACTCTTAGAATCTCACATAGATTGACCTTTTCCTTGTCAACATAGATGTTATATGTTTCTTGTATAAATCTAGCTTCCATGTCATCATCTCTAGAGCTGTAACACATTCTTGCAACTATGATTATGCTCAATAATGTGACATCATGTTGCTTAATTATACTTATGAAAACCCCTCTACCATTATAAATTGACTTGGTATTTTCAAGCACTAATTTCTTGACATTGTTCTCATTGACTGGTATGTTGCTTTCATTAAATAGTCTAGTGATCTCATGAAATAGGTTAGCATAGTTTTCTATCACATTATCTCCTAACTAGAACTTTCCATCGTGAGTTCTGCTTAAAATTATCCTGGTCCATTCTTCATTGTCAAACTCATACTAGAAAAGAAACTTAACTAGGTCATGATCCTTTAGATACTCAAATACTTGTTTGTAGCTCATATATTGATTATAAATGTTATCAAATTCCTTTGATATATGATCTTCACCTACATTCTCAAATTTTCTTCTCAAATAGTCACTAAAATCTTCTAAGTGAATGGTGTTTTTTGGTGTTCTTTATAACATGAAACTAGGGTTATGAATCACACACTTAACAAGGTTAACCTTCAATTTAGGTCTCACTTCATCTTCCACATTGTGAATTAATGACTTCTCCATCTCTATAACTGAATTATTGACACAAATCTTAAATGAAATTCTTTCTTAGAAGTGAAATACCTCAATCAAATGTGTAACTAGGGATTTCTGTTCTTCATACTTGAAAAATGTTTAAATCTCCTTCAATTCTAATGTCAAATTGCTCTTGATTGTTCCTTAACTCTTCACATAGATGAATGACACTCATAATTATGCTTGCATGATTTATATCTTTTTGCAGTAATCTATGCATTATTTACACAACTCCTCAATCCACAAAAGTTGCTCTATGTTAACTAGTAAACTTATTTTTTGTTTGTATGGCTTCATAAAAACTTCAAATGACTTACACTCTTAACCATAGCTTTCTTAAGATAAGTCTTTCCTTCTCCCAACTCTATAATCTCTAATTAAATCTCCAACCTCTGTTCTAACTTTATGGTACTTTATCTTCAATAGAAAAGTGCTTAATTCAAATAAGATGAATCACACACAATGGTTGATTTTAATCTCTCATCAAGTGCATCAAAATATTGTTCTTCTAATACCATATGTGAAATTTATGGATATTTATCCTTCACAAATTCTTCCTTGAATTCTTCAACATGTTCTTTGAGTGCATCTTTTTGACTGCTATTGCTACTATCATTCCTTCTATCATTTTTGTTGTTGTTCCTTATGAAATTTGGGTTCCTAATGATGTTCCTCATGTCCATTCTATAAAATCTTACAATGTGACAAAAAATATTAGATAACTGATATACATGTGTACTCCTCTAATTAGGTCCATTCTAATTGATTGGTGCTCTGCAATTCCTCGCAATGTATCTAAAGTTATTACACTTGTAACACACAATGTTTCTCCTTGTTCCATTACCTCTTTCTCCTTCATTAGATATACTTGAGGATCTCCTTCCTTCATTACCTATAGGTTTACTATCTATGAACATTCTATTATTGTTGATACTAATATCAAACTTAAGTTTCCTATGATCTACTACTTTATGTCCAAAACCATGACATTTATAACACTAGAAATTAGTAATAGGATTGAAAGACTTATCTGTATAATAACTCTTTATATGGCCAACTTCATTACATATAAAGCATCTACCATTGAATTCATATCTTACTTCTTCAGGTGGTTCAACTTGCTCTATTTGTTTGGGTTTATCATATTTCTCAAGTTGAATTTGTTGCTCAATTTATTTAGGTACATCATTAGATTTACTTGGCTCAATTTCATTGTAGTCATTCTTCTTAGGTTCAAGGATTTCAACAACAAGATCTGATCTAGTTTCAAGTTTATTTTTTGCTTTTCCTACAATGAGATATCCAAGACTTGTTTGATCATAAGAAAATCTCAGATAGAATAGTTGCTCATCAATTTTGTCACTACTAGAATATAGCTTATGTAATTGTTACTTACCCTAGATGAATTCTCCTTTCAAAATGATATTGTACTTCTCAATTTCTACATTCTCAATTTTGATATAATCAAGTTCAGATGTCACTTTTGTAAGATGGGATCTTAGATCTGCATTCACAAATTTTAGATTTGATTCATTCTTGCTTGCATCATATTTAGACCTAGTTTTAATTCAACAATCTTCAACTCATGTTTCAAAATATCATTCTTTCTTTAATATTTCTACCTCATTATTGTCATTTGTCTTTGTAAGAATTTTCCTTGGGGAAAAATTCACCCAAGATCAAGGAACTCAAGCACAAGCACAATAGTAGACCAAAAGAGTATGATTAGAATGATGATATGGTATTCATTCAATATGAAAGTACACTAGGAGTGTCTGTATATAAAGGCCTCTGGAATGCTTCTAGAATGCATAGCAATTAGCAACATGATAAGTCATATAACCAAGCACATGTCCACCAGGTGTAGGTTATCCTCCATTAAGCACAAGAGTAAGTGTGATGATGTGAGGATAAGCCTACAAAGGTGTAGCATGCAAAATTACATTGTAGACACCATGTGCTAAAATAGGAGTACTTACTCCAGTGTTGTCAACATGAAAACTCATAGGAGTATGAAAACTCCTAAGTGTCTCACCTAAGAAATAATAAAATAATGCATTAGCTTAAGTAAACTTAAGTAAAGTGTAATAAGTAAATACTTATTTACACAAACAATCTTCTCTCTAGGTTATTTTTTAGATTTGAGATGATCAATCTTGTCTTCCAGCTTCCCAATGTAATCTTTGGCATCTTCATACCTGTTTGGCGTTTGTTTTCCATGAGGTCAATAGTAGGAATCCATAGTGTAAATACTCTCTTGAAAAACAAATCTTTTTAAGGACCCACTCCAAGGTTCTTTGTTTGTCTTGCGATGTACCACAATCCACTCAGTAGAAGATAAATGTGAATGTTCATGAGGAGGCCTTTGCTGGTTCCAAAAACTCTTTTACCTTGGAATCAAGTAAAATCTATTCGTTGTCTCAAAAAATCACACCAAAAGAACAATATTTTTGTATTTTCTATTTTTCAATGAATGCAACTCTAACAATGCAGCTAGTATGAGGTCCTAATCTAACAGGGGGGTTAGGAAAGCAAATAATGAAACTGAAAGCAAATAACATGAAATAAAATAACTTGAAAGTGAAATTCCTAAATGGACATAAGCTACAAAACACAACACGCTGCAAGTTAAACCTGTGAAGAAATTGGTAGGAAACCAATGAAAATAGGAGGAGCGCTTCCTAGAATCCAATGATGCAATCGTCGATGAGAATCTTTAACAAATCGAATGATGTTTCACTTTTCATCAAATTGCAAGGCCACAAAAAGTGCACTCATGAGAGACAAAAAGCTATGTAGACACAATTGGGTGATTTATTCTCAAGCTCGTTACGTCAACAAAATTCATATATCTATAGCAAACACAAGAACTAAAAGATCACACAAACAAAAAGAATGCAATAAACCTTTGGCTCAATGACAATCTCATGAATAAAATCCACAAAAAAATGATACATTCAGGAAAGAATAACTACACTTTGAATACTAGCACCAAAAGCATAATTTAATTGCATAATAACAATGGCCCTTTTTACATTTTACAATGGGGTATTTATAAGAAATCATCTCCTCAATTTGTGTTGAGAGTGAGAGATATCTTGATGCAATAAAATGCTTTTAAAACGTTAAAACAAACTAAATATATACAAAATGGTAATCTAACTAGTGCTTAGAGGAACTCCATCCATATTTTATTCATTAATTGGATGCATGAGCCCTTTACATGTCAAAAACAATGAAAGCATGAGAGAGAAAGTAGGAGGAAGCCATCAGTCGAAGTAGAAGTGCATGGAGACACCAAAAATAGAAGCTAGCCCTTCACTTGATGTGTGTTGGAGTTAACTTGCCATCAAAATGTGCTCCCAATGCATGAAAAATGCTATTTTTAGAACTAGCAGTCAACTATCGGCGCACCCCTGAATTGCAGACCTCCAGAGCTGTGGACCTCAACTGGGTCAAAATCTCAAAATTTTACTGTGTCAAAATTGAAATTCTGGCATCTGGGTTTTGCTCATCTTTATCCTAAAGATATGTTTGGATGTTTACCCTTGAATTTCTCTATAATCTCAGTAATCTTAGTAGTATCAAGAAGATCCAAAGCCTCATACTTATCTTTGACCTTCTATTTGTAGTTGCCCACCTCAATTTGAGTTTCTGCAAAATCTCTGAGTTTGGTATCCAACTCTAACAATGCTTCTTCTATCATGAAGGCTTGTTTGATGTCTTTATCATTGGATACTTCCTCTAAAGTCTTTCTAAAATTTTCCACAACTACCTCAATTGGTAAAAGCTTCTCTTGTTCTTCATCTTCAAAAATATCCAAGCATGCATCACTATATAATTTTTCTACTTCCAAAATCTACTCTCGGGCTTGGTCCTTGAGCCTATGTATCTCATCACGCAATGTTTCCATCACTTTATTTCCTTCTGCAATCTTTTCTATCCAATCATCTATCATGTCTAGCTCTTCTCTGGTATGTACATCAATCAAAATGTGGTACTTTTGTCCTTTTATGGCCTGTAGAATTTGCAAATCCTTGCTCCAAACCCATACCTCATCCATAATACTGAAGTCCTGCCTCAAAATTGCCATGATCTTATCAACATTCTCTTGTGTAGCATGTAATAAATTTAGACTTCCTATAATTATAGTGACACCCCTATCCTCAAGGTTGTCTCGCCAGTCCTGACAAGCTCTCAAGAATAGACTGAGCCGTACACCTTCCCCTTCTTTAAGAATGGTAGTGAAAGTCTCCTCAGGGCATTTAGAATCAAGAGGACCAATAACTTTAGCTAGATATCCTTTCAAGATCTCAACTTGCCTTCAAAGTGCTTTGATTTCAATCTCATCTTGTTCCATATGGTTAAGAACCTCTTTGACTCCCATAGTCATCATCTGTCAAGAAGTATCCCATGTAGGCTTCCCTAACATGATATCCTTCACTTCATAGTCCTAAAGGCTGATAGCTTCTTCATCTATACCTTTCGGAGGGTGAGCCACCTATGAAAATAAGTCCTAGTTTCAAGTAGTAGTAATGAATGCAAATGGTGTTGCATCCTGTAATGGAGAGTTAGGCTTGTTCAAAATCTCTGCAATGTCATAAATATCATCCTCTGAAGCAAGGAATTGATGCTTAGCACTTCTCATTATTTCCTTCCAAAACCATCTCGGGATATGTCTTTCTGTAACCTTGGCTCTAGATGATGAAGGGATGTGTTCAACTACCTCCTTCCCTTTGTCACTTTTGCTTGGAATTTCCTATTGTGAGGGTTCTTCTTTTGTAGTCTCAATTTCTATAGATCCCGTAGTTTGATCCTCAACTTCCTAGGAAGGTTGTTGTATACATTCCATTACCTGTGCCTCTTTTGATGGCTCACTAGTAACCCTTGGTTCTGGCTCTCCTTGTAATGATAATTCCTTCTGAACATGTTCTTCTAAACTTTGAGGTGGAAGTGTCACTGAAACCTTATCTACCATCATAGCCTGAGGTGAAGATGGGGGTGTTGGATGAGGACCTTGTGTCTCAGGTGGCATCTGCGTCCAATCTTGCTATTAAAATTCACCTGTAGGAGTATCTCTAATCTTATCTCCAACAAATTCTATACCCACTAGCATGAAATCAAAATCTGGAATGGAGAGAATATCATCACCTAGCTCCCTTTGCTCATTCACCCATCATTGTACTTCCTCTTCCGAAGAAGAGAGCTCTACCATTTCAGCTTGGGTGGGTGGTGGGATATTTGTGACATTCTTCTTTCTTTCCAATTCTATGGCTTTGGCAAGTTAGGTTCTCCCTTGTAGAGGCACTTGCTCTTCCTCCCCATCTGACTCTATTTCATCCTCATCTGATTCTTCCTCGAGAATGGTTTCAGGTAGAGATGGATTAGGCACTAATCTTTTAAGTACCCTCTACCTGTTATTCATTCTAACCTTAACCCTCCTTTGCTTTTGTGGAACCACAAGAGAAGCGAGCTCTTCATGCATCAGATGAATGGATGTCTCTAGAATCTCTCTCTCTTCTTGTTGGCTTGAAAAAATAGGAGGCGATGGAAAATCAACCTAGATATGAGAAATTCTAGGGTCTCGAGGGTCTTGGGGAGTAGATTCATGTTGCTGCGAAGGGGCCTATTCTTCAACATGCTTTGTTTGGATCCTATGAGGAGAGGCTCTCTTCCTCTTTTCTTTCTTCTTCTCTAAAGGATGGTAGTATCCCACTGGGTGATCAAGCTGGTAGACTATTTCTTGCCTGATAGGAGACTAGAGCACAAACATAGGAACTGTGACTTTCCTCCCCTTTACCCTTTCTAGGTGAGCATGTGCATGGAATATCACTATGTCTGGAATTGGATCAAGTGGAAAGGGTTTCTTGATCCAACTCTTTGTCATTTTGATGACATGTCTTGCTCGATGACTAATATCGTCTCCTTCCTCTCTATCAATTTCTTAATTTAGGATAGACCTTTTGCCAACTTTATCTGTATTGAATAAGGGATCTAGTAGCTCCTGCAAAACTTGTAACCTTATCTCATCTGGGATGGTCAAATGGAGAGCCTTCTCCACTAAATACAAAGTCATTCTACAATAGTCCCTGATACGAACATCATATTCATTTGTGGCATTCATCCAATGATCTTTAATGGCATCTTCATGGTAGAACTCTTTTCCTGCCAGATTTTCCACTTTACCAACATTGTCAAAGAATGGCCACAGAGAGTTATATTCTTCGAGAGGATAATTCTCCCATTCCCACTCAAAAGTTAGGATATCCTACTTTCTCTTTACCTGGTATGCTCCTATTACAAAAGGCCAATCCCAACAAGGCCTTCATTGTTTTTTGATCCTCTTATAAGTTGACTCAATCTGCCAAGAAATTTTTTTTAGAACCAACTTGTCACTTGGGTACCTTGGGAGCTTCTTTGGATGAATGGATGCACCACCAACCTGAATGTATGTGAATGTTCAGAACTGGATGAAATATGCACCAAGAGCTCTGATTTGTGCCTTAGCCTCATCAGACAATCTCTTCCCATAATCCCCTTCAATGAATCGAATGATGGAAAAGATGAAGGCATCATTCACAATCTTGTACTCTTTGCTTTGCAGTGAGAGCTTCTTCTTAACTAGCTGAGGATAAACTATATATAGCCATGCATTAGGATCTTGCATACTACTCTTCTTATATAACCCAAGATAGTCAATGGCTCTTGCTACGAGTAGATATATCACATAAGAAGTCATATAGAACTTCTTCTTGTCCTTTACTATCCGCAACTGATCACACAAGTTCTCACTAAGTGTGGTGGCCCAATCCAGTGGCATCTTTGCATGTCTGATGGTTTCAATGAAGTTAACCATGAATGGAGTGAGATGACTTGCTGTAGGCAGTCCCATAACTCTGCTCAAGAGAATGATTGAATATCCAATTTCATCCTTCATGTATCCTCGAGTCATATCTACTTTACTGATTGTCTTTCCCCGAGATGGCTTCTCAATGAAGTATGAGGAATATATGATGTCGATTGCCTCTTGGTGATGATCCTTATGCCACCTCTCAACTGCTTCATATGAAAGCCTGATAAACTAATTAGCTCTAGGTAGGTGAAAAACCCTCTTGATATTATCAGGTCGTAGATCTAAGACCACTTCCCTAGTGACGCTCTTTACCACCCTTTCCTCAGGAACAAAATGTCGAGATAAGGTCATAATCAATTCAGCTGACTGAACGGTCCTAGGATGTGATGCTACATTTACCAATCCAGACCAAATAAAGGTAGATCTCAAAGAACATCTTTCAGTTGGGTGGTTACAAACCCTCAAAAACTCTCCCGAGTCTGTGTGTCCAAGTTCTATGTCTTTGATCTCAGAGTGTTCATCGTGCAACCGTGACTTTGGAGTTACGCCTTGGAACTTGTACACAACTGGCTTTATTGTTGATCTAGATGTGGACGCCATTTGATTATATTATCTGCACATCACAAAGAGAGAAAGAATGATTAATTATTGGATATATATATAAAACATTAAAAAAATGATCTCCTAGAAGTTATTTAATTTATTGTGATTTTTTTTAAATTAATTTTTTGTATTTATTTTATTTTTTGGTTTTTTTGATCTTATATATAAAAAAAACTAAATTTTTATTATATAAAAAAAAAAAAACAAAAAAACAAAATGAGGGAAAAAATGCGATGATAGCCCAAAGGGCGTGGCGATGTGACTGCTGTGCACACATGTTTAAGAGAGCGCAATGACGATCGCATGCATGCATCCAAAAGGTTTCTATGTGTGGCCCTGAAGGCATGCGTAGTGCCACTACACGTAGTCCTGAAGGTCTGCACAACATCGCACTGCTGTGCATCCAAAAGGGCATGGTGGTAGCGCCACATCGCATGCCCTAAAAGGGTACGGTGGTGGCGGTCACACTGTGTGGCCTAGAGGATGTGTGTAGCTCACACCACGCGTGGTCTAGAAGGGCACCGCAGTGATGTGTGCGCATCCAAAAGTGCATGTGTAGCGTTGTGCGGTACGCTTCCTCTTCTGGTTGCGTGCGCATGCAAGCGCTAGGTTTGCATGGAAGGTGGAGGGGGAAGGTTTCCATACCTTTCCCTCCTCAGTTCTACTCCTTCAAAAATAATGAGGTGAAAAAAAGGGGGGAAGGGGGTTTTATAACCTCCCTTCCTATTTTTCCTTTGCAAAGTGCATGTGCCTCGATATGCATGTGCGCGAGTTTTTTTTTAATTTTTTAATTTTTTTTAACTTTTTGACTCTAACTTATTTAATCGAGTTTTCTTCTCCCGACTCCCGAACTATGAGTCTGAGAGTCAAATAAGGTAGGGGGTCCCCATTCCTAGTAAGGAATGAGGTGTGTATTGTGGAGACCACAACAAATAGCCCTGAAAAAAGGAAGAAATGACCAAGGCATTTCTTCATCAACAAACATTCTTCCACTGTGTGTCAAACACCAATCGAACTTTGAATACCTCGAGCGTATTTCAGATGACCTTACAATCCAAATTTTTGAAATCAAAACCTTCAAACTCAGTGTGTGTATTGTGTATTCATCCTCTTTGATGTATTAGGATGTCATCAATAAAATTCCTCTATCAACTCAAAATGATCTTCCACCCCTCCCAGCTCATTCATTCAAAATTTCCATGAAGGCTCTTTGTTAATCAATTGCTTGACCAGATAAGAGAATCAATTCGAGGGCTCTTGTCAAGATGTCACGTTTGTTTAATTTTAGGATTTTTGCATAATCACTCCATATCATTTAAAACATTACTTTTGATGAAACAATACTTTTGACTGAAAGGCACTTTATTTGTAATGCATCTCTAGCCATTTCAGATCGGTAGAATCCTTCTAACTTAACACTATACCCTTTTTTTTTCTTTTTTTTTTTTTTTTTTTTTTATAGTTTATGTATCTTGACTACGCTTAGATTGTGTAGCCAAAACATTGGTTTCATTTCTTGGATTTGATCTCTTATGAACATCCCTTACGTTCCTCTTTTAGAACTTTTTAGGAAACTCTTACATCGAACAATGATTTTAGCAACCTTTCAAGGAGACCCCTCCTGTTTGAACTATCAGAATTTGGATCATTTGTCATCATCTTTGACTTGGAATTGAACAACTCCTAATATAATAAAATCTTTAAATTTACAAAGTGTTGAGAGATTGTTAGTCTAGGCTTCTGATTTCTAGACTAAAGGTTCCTTAAATTCCACAAGAGATGTGTGTTGCTTGGTTGGTATAAAACACACAATCGTCCAAATGTTTTGACAAAGAAATACCTCCTCTTGAAATTGGGACCAAAGAGTGGTTAGTGAAATCTTGAGAAAAAATCCCAAGTACACCTTACCCCCTAGGACTAACCTGACTTTAAAAGAAAAAACATGACTAAAAGCAAACACACAACTTAGAAAAAAGGAAACACACTTGTAGAAATGAAAATTTTAATCTATATGTGAAAATGAAACCTAACTTTTTTTTTTCTTAGGCTTCAAAATAATGTTTCAGAAATTGCCCATTTACAGGAAAAGGTAGAAACTCCCCCTGTAAGGAACTTAGCCTAAATGTGTTTTCTTTGAGAATTTTTGCAATCTGATACGAGCTTGTCCACAAGCGTTGAAACTTAGTATGGCTTTCCAAATTTTCTTTCGCCTTATCCCAAAGTAGGACTAGGTTAGAAATCTTGAAGGATTTTATCGTGGCCCTCTTGTCGAACCATCTCTTAACAATGGCTTGATGTTTAGCCATGTGTTCTAATGTAGTTGTTTGTTTCTCATCCATTTCCAAAAGATTCATCAATCAAATTTGTACTCTGTCAGTGTCATCAGCATACCCACTCATGAATTTTAAAATAGGAATCTTGAGATTGAGCGGGAATACGGGTTCTTGCCCGTAAACAAGTAGATAGGGAGAAGTACCCAAGGCCTTTTTCACTTTGAACCAATCTATCCAAGAGGCATATTTCAATTATGTATGCCAATCCCTAGGGTTCTGCTTCAGCAGTCATTTTATCACAGTGATTAAATTCTTATTTGTAGACTCCACTACCCCATTTCCTTGCAGGTAGTAATTTGAGTAGAATCTGATGATGACTTTTTTTTCAAATGCCCATTGTGTCAAGAATGTAGATGCAAATGTAGATCCATTTTCGCATACAAGAGTGAATGACATTCCAAATCTGGTAACAATATGCTCTTCCAAAAAGTTTGTCACCACCTTAGCAGTGCAATTTCTTAAAGTCTCTACCTCTATCCATCGTGTGCAGTAATCTGTAGCTGTAAGGATGAATGTGTGTCCAATTGATGATGGCGGGTTTACTGGACCAATGAAATCTAGTCCCCACTTTGTGAAAGGGTGCACATCATATACCAATTGCAGTGGCATTCCTGGGTGCCTCTCTTTGTTAGCACTAGTTTTGCATGTATGATAGGATCACATATGTTCAAAAGTATCCTTGAATATTGAGGGCCAAAAATAACTCGATCTTAAAATCATGTGGTCTGTTGCTGCTAAAATGTGTCCCGTACCATACTTATCATGAAAATGTTCCAGGACATCTTTAGCTTCTTCACGTCCTAAGCATTTCAAATAAATCCCTTTGTAGTTCCTTTTATACAACTTGTTACCAAGTAACTTGTAAGACTCGCATTTCATCTTAAGTCCCCTACATTGTGAACTATTCATCCACTTGGGGCATTGATCTTGTAGGAGATAATAGACAATATCCTGGTACCACACATCTGTCACCACACCTTGATTGATATCAACTTGTGATACAACCATCTTCTAATCATCTTCATCAATTTCATCATCAAATTTGAATTCCTTTTGATTCCTTCTTGGTTGTCGGCGATCATTTTGGATAATCCTTGGCCTCTCACTAATCGCATAGGTTGAATCTCTAGATCAAATTCTTGAAGTATTTCCATCCACTTTCGTCTTCTTTTACCAAGGTCATTCTGCATCAAAAACATCTTTACTACTGGGTCAGGTACAATTGCATACACCTTACTTCTGAGTATGTAGTGACGAAACTTCTTTACTACCTTGATTAACGCAAAGGACTATTTATCAAGATCTGAATATTTCAACTCAACATTCTTTAGAGGACAACTCATGAAAGAAATGGTTCATTCATCCTCCTTCTCTCTTTTTTCTGTCAAGATCCCTACGCAAGAATGTTCAGAAGCAAAGTAATAGATCTTGAAAGGTAACTCGTAATTTGGACTTACCAAAATTGGGGCTGTGGAAATGGCAACCTTGATATCTTGGAAGGATTTCTTTATCTTTGGTACCCATTCTATTTTAGCCCCCTTTTTGAGTAAATCATTGAGGGGGCGGACTATCTCTGTGAAACCACTTATGAATTTTCATACAAAGTTTATCTTTCCAAGGAAAGATTTCAATTCCTTCTAACTATGCGGAGGCGATAACTTCAAAATAGACTCAAATCTATCTGGATGAATGGAAATTCCAAATTTAGAAATGACATGTCCTAGGAGCTTTCCTTTAGTGACATCAAATGAACATTTCTTGGGATTGAGCGTTCTACCGTACCTACGACATCTATTGAATACTTTCCTTAGATCAGCAATATGAGTACTTCGATCTTTTGAAAAGACAGTCAAGTCATCCATGTAGATGACTATACACTTGTTTATCAATCCTTTGAAAGCTTCATCCATTGCTTTTTGAAATGTAGCTCCCACATTAATCAACTCAAAAGGCATCCTTCTGTAGGCAAACGTTCCCCACTTGGTTGTGAAAGCAGTCTTTAGCCTATCTTCTTCATCGACCATCACATGGTTATATCCTGAGTAACTGTCCAAGAATGACATCATATTTGAACCATTAATGATTTGCAACACCTCATCTAATGAGGGTAGAGGGTAGTTATCCTTCTAAGATTCCAAGTTCAAGTTACGAAAGTCAACACAAAGGTGAATCTCTCTGATCTTTTTTCATACAAGGACCAAATTTGCTCCCCAGGTGGAATGATGGATAGGAAATATGATCTTAGCATCCAGTAGTTTTTTGACTTCTTTCATATTAGTGGTTTGATTATTGGATTTACTGGTCATTTTCTTTGCCAAAAAGGTTTAGCATCTAGTTTCAACGGGATATCATGTGTTATAATCTCAGGATCACAAGTCTTTAACTCTTCATAGCTCTAGGCAATAACATCTTTATACTCAGTGAGCAACTTGAGCATGTCATCCCTTTCCTTTTTATTGCATGCTTTTCCTATTTGTACCATTTTTGGTTCTTCATCAGTACCTAAATTGTATGAGTCACATTCTTCGATTCCTTTCACTTGAGTTTCTCTTCTATTGAGTGTTGATTCGTCATGGTTGAAGATGCATTCAAGTTCAACCATCCCTTTTGGAATGCTATTGGTTTTCAAATTAAGGATTCCATCATCATCCTCAAGCTTGTCATCTTCAAGCTCATCTTCAGGTGTATCATGAATCTCTTGTCCTTGGAAATGGCGACTGCACATAATAAACTCGAGTATATGTTGATCATCTTGAAAGACTTGAAAGTTTGTGATATTGTTAGGAATGGCAGGAAGGACAACTAATTCAACTGAGAATCTTTTCAACTTTGTTCTTTCTACTAGTTGCAAAGTGCTGGCTGAATTAGAAAGGGTGTGTGCTACCACATCACATTCTTTCTTCTTGGAATGGATTTAATGTTTAGAGCTTCAAAATCATCCATTATATCCCATACCCTTTTCCTATAAGCAATTAATCTTTTTTCATTGCATGAGTATATGGATTTTACTTGTCTTACCACTAGTTGAGAATCCCCTTAAATTATAAGAGTAGTAATTCCCTTTTCCAATGCAAAGAGAAGCCCTCAAATCAAAGCTTCGTATTCTACACCATTATTAGTACATCTAAACTGCAATCGATATGTGGCATAGTAAGAACTACCTTTTGGGTTGATTAGTTCAATACCTGCACTGGCTCCTGAATTGCATCTGGAACCATCGAAGTGAAGTGTCAAAACTACATTTTCCTTGGGTTTTTTGACTTTGTGCTTATTTTTCCTTAACTTTTCTTTTACTTGACTCTTGAACGACTGTTTCTTGGGAACCCATTGTAACTTTTCTTGTGTAGGGCTTGATGAATCTCCTTCATACCCCATGGATAGAGGAAGAGTGTGTTTTTCTTGCTTCTCCTAAATTTCCCCTATTAGCTCAGTGATTCGTTCAACTTTAGGTTCAAGATGAATGACTACTAAGGTCCATCCTTTACCTTTAACATATCATCTTCTTCTCTGAACTTTAGTCATCCAGGGAGGAGGAGAAGATAAACCTCCACCATCTAAAGAGGTATCACTGTATAATACATTTAGATCTTCACTTTCCTCCTTAGTTTGTTCAATAAGGTTGGATGAATTCATTGAATCTTGACTTTCAATAATTCCATCACTTGTGGTCTTTGTACTCTTGTTTTCCATTATTTTTGTCAAAATCTTTGCTACTACTTCTTGGCATAGTGAACATTCAAACTCTGAATGACTAGCTTTGTGCAACCAACAAAATCCTAGAAGGAGGAGGATACTAGGGTCAGCTTCCTCTCCTAGACAATGTAGATTAGTCACCATACTTCCTATGAATTGTGTCATGGTCTCACTTTTGGGTATTGACACCTTAGGTTCTTCATTTTGGTCTTGAGATGTCTTATTTGGAACCATGTTCAATGCCATTACTTTGTACAAACCCAAGTAAGATTGTAAGAATGCTACCTCATTTAGGGCATTGTAATCTATGATCATTGTTTTCATTTTGGGCTCAACATCTATCTTGATTTAATTGTTCAAACCTTTCCATGGAAATCATAATTGAGTGAAATCTATAGAGAACCATCCTCTGAGACATTTTTTCCATTCTCTGCTTAGGAGTAGTCCGTATGTTTTTGGGATATCAACCACATGTATGTCAACAATATCCTGGATTCGAGGATCAACTGTTAGCTATATTTGCACATCTTTCAATACTCCAATGACTTTTACCTCTATTTTATCCAACTGTATTACCACTCAGTTAGAGGGTTGAGGATTAACTCCTAGCCTTTGAGCTATTGATAATGGCATCACATTACACAAAGCTCCTAAAAATTGTGAAGATTCTTTCCATATATCCTTATGCTCAACAAAAATGGGGGTACCTCTTCTTTGTCCTTGAACATAGTGGGCATCGCTTCTGTAACATTTACTTGTTGCAACACCGTCTTTTGAGGGACATTATTCATATTATGGGAAACCTTTGTATTATCTAATTTCTTCATGAGTGCTTCTCTTTGTTGTGGAAAATTTTGCAACATGTCGAACATGGACATATTGGCTTTCATTTTCTTCAGGTCTTCAACTGCATTATATTTTTTAGTAGACCAAGCAAGGTTCTTCAGTATTGTTGGTACGTTCACTTGATTCTGATACTATGGTCCTCCTTGGGCTTGCCTTATAGGTGGTGGATTGTTGCTTGCTCTAGGATCAGGTGGGGTTGGTTACAAACCAGGAGGAATTCCATCGATCAAGGGATCCTTTTTGTTTATGAGATTATATATGTTTCTTTTATCATTTCGAAAGGCCAACATCTTATCGTGTTGAAGATCGGGTTCTTGACTAAAAGGGAACGAGAATTCATCATTTTCCTATTGTTCCACTTGTACATTCTGTGTAGAATCATAAGATTCTAATAGCATTGTATTGAATTAAATAGGAGGAGGATTATCATTCATTGGTGGGTTTTGATTCACATCCTGATTACCATTGTAGTATGTACCATCATTGCTAAGCATATTTTGGCCATCATCATACTGATTAATATCAGCATACTGAATGTTGTTGTTATCAACAGGAATGGTTCCATTATTTGGTTGAGTGTTCCATTGTTGATTTTGTCTTTGGAAGTCATTGTTGCAATCAAGAGGGTTGAAGTTTTTTCCTCTGCCATTGTTTCCTATGTTTTTGTTATCGTTATTGTTGAAGTTCCTATTGTAATTCTAACCAAAATTGTTGTTGTAGGCACCAACATTATTTCTTTGGAAGTTGTTACTTTGTCCTTGAGACAATCTAAGATGAGTTAATCCATTGTTCATTTGTGACATGCTTTTCTTCATCTGACCAACTTCTAAAAGGAGATTGTTATCTGCTTCCATAGGAACTGTTGCCTTTTGTGCAAAGAAGGTTATTTTCGAGGGCTCATACCCTAGATATGTTATCACTTGAGTTTGTGGAGCGGGTACCTGTTGTAATGGAACTGGGTTCATAGGTATGAACTAACTAGGTACAGTGGGTGCTCCCATAGGAACCGTTGGCATGGTAGGAACCGTTTGCATAGGAAGCATCATTCCTCCTCCATTAGGATTAGCTTGCTTTGTGAATGTGATTGCTTCTGCAAAGACTTTGTCCAATGTGTCAATATTTGCTGCAGGAAGTCTTCTCAAAAAAATTGCAGTAAGAGGATTCATGGCATTGAAATAAACTTGGATGGCAACTTCAACCAAAATTGTGTATGGTGTTTCCAACTTGCGGTAGGCCATATGAATATGATGATTGAAGCATGAAACTATTTCAGCTGGGTCCCTTTTTATTGATATGAATTAATGTTGATGTATCACTGCTAGATTGATGAATGTTTTGAATTATTCCAAAAATGATTTTTCAAAAGTGTCCCAGTCTCCAATACATCCTGGTGGTAGGTTCACGTACCAATTGAAGGAAATTTCCCCCAAAGAGTAGGGGAATAAATGGAGAACCAAATCTTCATTAGCAATTTGCTTCCAGTTGCAAATTTCCTTAAAAATCTTGACATGATCTTTGGCAGTTCTTGTTTCTTCGTAAATAAACCTTGGACAAAATTTCTTGGGATTCTTAGGGAGGTCATGGAGGGCACCTCTCAAGCTAAGGGGTGAATCAACTACATTTGTGAAAAATGCCATTGAAGGATTTTGTGGACCTAAAGTTGGTTGGAATGGTGATGGGAGTATTGGAATATGTGGAGGTCTACCTGGGGGTTGAATGGGTGGTGGAGTAGAAGAAGATAATGAAATGTCAAATGGAAGTGGTTGAATTTTAGGTATTCCTCTGTCACTACGTGGCTTATTAAAATGAGTAAGCAATAGAAATTCTTGGGCACTTGGTGAAGATCTTAGTGCTCGTTGGAATGGGGATCTAGGATCAATATCTTCTAGCTTGTATCAATTCTAGGAAAAGCACACCTCTGTAGAAGTACACTTCCTCACTTCTTCTAAATTTTGCACACTGATGAGTCTAAAAAATGCCTTTGTTTTGTTATGTTTAAGATACTTTATGATACTCTATTCATCCTTGTTTTAACACTTATAAGCTTATGTTTGATAAACCTTTGATGATTTATGGGATAGAAAAAATATGTCATCCTTTGCCTAAATTATATCTAATATGCAGTATTTCATATAAATATCCAAATGTGTGTTCTTATGCTTGAATTTAGTTTGATGGATGTTTATTTGCAAACATGTTTTATATCATAACTAACCTGATGATAAGGATTAAAGGATGAGCGGAAGAATCCAGAAGTTGGTTGCTGACAGCATTCAAGGAGAAACAAGCATCAAGGAACAACCACGAAAAGGAAGTTATAACCACTCCAAGAAACATGGAAGCGAATAAGGAGGAGTTTTTACAAGCCATTACCTTCTCTGCATTTACATTGTAAAAAGTGGATGCCATGACTTCATTGCTCCCTCCTCAATTCTGTTATCCTTCCTTTTCGCTTTTAGTTGTTCTCCTATATTCTCTCCTGCGGACTTAACTTAGGAAAATTACTTTTCTATTATGTAATAAAGAGTAGATTCCCTATATATGTTAGGATTGACTCCTATGTTTGAAGTTTTTTAGTTTTTAGTTTTTGGTTTTGATAAGTTTTATCGAGTAAGAAGAAACCACTGATTCACACTTTGTTGTAGTTGTGTTTTACAATTCTGAATTATGTAATGACTGATTAATAAAATGAATTAGTTCTCTTTAGTTTCTATCCTGTGTTGGTAGATTAGAGAAGCCAACCAAGGGGCCCCACTTGGAAGGTGGATTAGATTAGAATAGAATAGATTCATTTTACTAAGCATTAGCAATATTTTAAATAAGACATAGCTAGTTAATTCCTTCCTGTAGCATCACACTTCATGAATGTTCCTACAACATCTACGAGAACAATCTAATGGATGAGCCAAGATGGAATCTCTGTTATCTTGTCATTGTGTTTTCAACATTCATAGATTTAGTAATTTCCTTTCTATAGTAGTAGTGTAGTTTCCTTTGCATTTTTACTTTCCTGGAGCACAAGCATAATGACTCATCAAGGTACCTAGTGCACATACTGTGCCGACCATTTCAAGTATACATCCCTGGGTTGACAATCTAAATGCACCTCATGGTAGGGGAAAAGTAGTCCTTAGCTTGAGTAGATTATTCCTAAGCTAGGCCTAGCACATGACTATGGAACACCTATTGTGAGGCAGTTCATTTTTGGCGCCGTTGCCGGGAATGGTGTCAAGCTAGGAGCATTTTTGAGTCATAGTTTTTAGATTAAGTTCTTTTTACCAGTGTGAAAATTTTAGTTGCATGTATCGAAGAGGAAGACAAAGAGATGAATATGGCAGATTTCTTCCACAGGGATCTGTTAATTTGAATGAAGAAGTTGAGTTTCCCTTTAAAGATGCAAGTCCTATTTTCCCCACAATATCATCATCAAGAGCTGAATCCCTAGATATATCTGGTCTCCAGCCCTTCACTGAAATATTGACTAGTTTTCTTGATAACACTACCTTGAATCCACCAGTTGTTAATCACCTAGTGCCTAACCTTCCTTTTCAATAGCAACCTCATAATCCAGTTCCACCAGTCATGGCGCAACCCACTTTTCCATTTCCACTTCCAAGTCTCATAACCAATGCCAATCTCAAGAATATACCTCCCATTGCTCTTTCGAAGTTCTATGGCCTTGCAACTGAAGACCCCGATACCTTCTTGTTTGAGTTCGACATCTTTTGTCGTAGTTTTGACTACAGCACTAATGCCCATAAGCTTAAATTATTTCCAGCCACATTGAAAGAATCAACTTTATGATGGTTCATGGGCTTAGGAGCCAATGCAGCTGTAAATTGGGATGAAATGCAAGCCTTGTTTTTGGAAAAATATAAAGAATATTGCAAAGCATCTGGCACAAGAGGAGATGATATCTTTAGGATATCACAGAAGGAGGAAGAAACATTAGAAGACTATGTTTCCCGATTTTTATATACACTACAAAAGAATCCTCATCACACATTGTCTGAAGATTCCCAAAAACTAGTCTTTCTAAGAGGAGTGAATGAAGACTATTTGGAAGCATTGGACCTGATGGCCGGTGGAGATGTATATCAAGCTCAATGGGATGACCTCAAAAAGATATGTCAGAACTACTCAAGGTCAACCATGAAGAAAGGTCAAGGACCCCGTTCTACGGTTATAAAAGGAATTAGTCAAGGCAATACAAAACTTGAAATATCCAATTTGTTGTCAGATTTCAAACAAGACATCAGTAATGATGTCGCTACACAATTGGATACAATGACTACAAAGAAGAAGCAATTAGAGTCTGAGTTACAACTAGCTGAGTACTATCCTCATTGCCAAAAGCAAAAGAAAGATTGCCACTATAAATTGGTTGCGAGCATGGAGAACTAGCATCTTCCAACTGAATATGTAAAGATAGATGGGGATGATGAGCAAGCATTCTTTGTTGCTTAATGCCGACCATGGGCACAACGTCAAGGTATGCCTCAAGACCCCTTGCAAAATTCAAATTTATATGGTAATCAATGGCAAAACCGCAATGCCCAAGGTCCTCCACAAAAACAACCCAATTGGAAAAATGTTGGTCAAAATAACCCACAACAGTTTCAATGGTCTCAAAATTTCCAACAACCTTGGCCTAACCAACAGAATAACCAATGGCCCCAGAACCAACAGAACCAATGGTAACCACCCCAAGGGAATTGGCAATCTCCAAACCAAGGGAATTAGCAATCTCTAAACCAATGGAAGGGATCTCAACAATGGCCTAACCAAAATACTGGTGTTCCACAATTACCCCCTCCAGCTCAACAACCTACTTTAATGCCACCACCTGCAAATAGTGGACTTCAAAAGCAAACACAGCTACCTACACAGCCTCAACCAAATCCAAATAGCAAACCACAACAACCCATGTATATACTGATACCTAGCAGTACCCTGATTATGCCCTAGATTTTGCAGATATACATTTGAGATCTGGAATGACCTTACCAGCACCAAGGCCACCTCTTATAATTGAAGTATCAGACTCTCCTGCAACATTAGAACTTTTGGTTGATGAACCTGTTGACCCAACTAATGTTACCATACCAATACCAGACCAAATAGCAATAGAGCCTCCTTTTCTAGACCAACTAATACAAAAGGAACAAAGCAAGGAACAACCCTTTGACATTGTTAACCAGTTGAAGAATATTCATGTCCGAATACCTTTGTTTCAAGCTATTAAGGACATTCCTGCTTATGGAAAAGCTATAAGGGAAGCTTGTCTAAAGAAGCCTAGAAGGAAGAAGAAGGATCCTACCACAGTTCATGTTGTTGGACATTTAGCTGATATCATGTTAGGCAGACTGATTACACCAAAATATTCTAACCCAGGGAGTCCAATAGTAAGTGTTAGCATCAATGGTCAATTTTTTAAAAATGCCTTAATAGATTTGGGAGCTGCTATAAATGTGATGACTAAAGAAACCATGAAGAAGTTACAAATAGAAGGATTAAGGCCCACACCAACTATTTTGTAGCTTGTAGATAGTTCCACTGTCACTCCTAATGGAATGATAGAAAATATTGTTGTGAGCTTAAATTCCCTAGAATATCTTGCAGATTTCATGATTTTGTCCCCTAAAGTAAACCTATCTGGCTATCCTGTCATTCTAGGTAGACCATGGTTCGCCATAGCTGATGCAAACATAAATTGCATATTAGGGAATATGACCATATCAAATGGCTAAGCAACCAAGCAATTTGATCTATATCCTCCTGCACAACCCTTACCCGATTTGAGTACATCTTTTTGGCCAGATTTAGGAGATGAAGAAGAAGAGATAAATTCCATAGTACAACTTATGATGTTACATAGGAAATCTTTTCTAAAGTTGCAAGAAGAAAATTCAGTAATCCAGAGCATCCTTACCAACACCTGTGTGGTAGGAAAAGATGTGTCTGAAAGCTCTATATTATAATTGATTACATATGAGGAGTGTGATACAAGTTGTACTTTACTTAAGGAACCTAAAAATCTTTGTTCATTACTTCCCTGTGAAGGAGAAGGAAGCCCAATCTCTGAAACTGCTATGGTAGAATCCACTATTCCTATTGAACTGAGTAAAGGCCATAAACTGCATGTTAACCCCAAATTGACATCCATACAGATGGAACAATTAAAAGAATTGCTTCAGAAGCATGAGAAGACTTTTGCTTGGGATTATGATGATATGAAAGGATTAAGCCCTACATTGTGTACCCATAGGATATACATTAATGAAAGTTGTCTACCACTTCTTCAACGTCTGAGGAGGATAAATCTAAGCCTCTGAGAAATAGTCAAAATAGAATTGCAGAAATTGCCTGATGCTGGCTTTATCTATCCTATATCTGATAGTAAATGGGTATCATTGCTGGTTATAGTACCTAAGAAAGGAGGAAAATGGAGAATTTGTATAGATTATAGGGAGTTGAATAAGGCTACTAAAAAGGATCATTTTCCTTTACCCTTCATAGATCAAGTTTTGGATACACTAGCTAGAAAAAAGTACTTCTCCTTTTTAGATGGATACAGTGGCTATAATCAAATTAGTAATGCTCCTGAAGACCAAGACAAAACTACATTTACCTATCCATGTGGTACTTTTGCATACTCTATTTTACCATTTGGTCTTTTTAACGCTCCTGCAACATTTCAACGAGCTGTAATTAGTATTTTTGCTGATATATCATATGATTGTATGGAAATCTATATGGATGACTTTACAACATTTGGAATTACTTTTGAAGAAGAAATGATAAATCTTGAAAAAGTTTTGGTAAGATGTCAAGAACATAATTTGGCACTAAATAGTGAAAAGTGTTTCATGCTCATGCAAGAGGGTGTGGTACTCGGTCATTTCATATCTACTGTAGGTATACAAGTAGACCCAGCTAAAATTGAGGTAATTCAAACATTACCCATACCCACTAAATTAAAAGATGTTAGATCTTTTCTGGGAAATGCTGGATATTACAGGTGTTTTATAAAAGATTTCAATAAAATAGCCAGTCCCTTGTATAAGTTTCTTATAAAAGAAGCTGAATTCAAATGGACACCTGAGTGTGATAAAGCTTTCCTATAGCTTAAGCAACTTTTGACCACAACCCCAATTTTACAAGGCCCTGATTGGAACCTACCTTTTCACATATATACAGATGCTTCTGATTATGCCATAGGAGCAATTTTAGCACAGAAACACTCAAATCTTGAGAATGCCATTTATTATATTAGTAAGAGTCTTCATGGTCTAGAACTGAATAACATAGTGACTGAAAAAGAATTGTTAGCAGTAGTCTATGCTCTAAATAAATTTTGGCATTACATCATAGGTTATCTTATCTATGTTCATACTGATCATGCAGCAATCAAGTATCTCATGAACAAACCTGCTATAACTGGTAGGTTAGCAAGATGGTTACTCCTGTTACAAGAATTTGACATAACTATAGTAGATAAGCCTAGAAAAACAAATTTCGTAGCTGATTATTTGTCAAGAATCAATCATCATGATACTAACACTACTCTAGTAGATGATGCATTTCCAAATGAACATTTGTTTCATATTGCTATTAAAGTTCCATGGTATGCAGATATTGCTAACTACATTATAACTAATAAGACACCAATGCATTTTTCTTATAAGGAAAGAAAGATTCTCATACAGAAAAGCTTCCATTTCTCATGGATAGATAATTTTTTGTTCTATACTGGACCTGATCAAGTTATGCGCAGATGTGTAAGAGAAGATGAGACATATGATATTTTGCATGCATGTCATAATGATCCCTACGAAGGAAATTTTGTAGCCAAAAGAATAGCTTTCAAAATCTTAGCCACTGGTTACTATTGGCATACCCTTCATAAAGATGCAATCAATTATACAAGGAAGTGTGACCAATGCCAAAGAATGGGTCGCCCAACCAAAACAGATGAAATGCCTTTGAACCCTCAAATGGTGTTAACACCATTTGACAAATGGGGAATGGACTTCATCACTCCTATTAATCCTCCATCCAATGGGAAGTCTTATATTCTAGTTTGTACTAACTACCTAACAAAATGGGTTGAGGTTAAGGCCATGAAACATGCCTATGATGCAAAAGTTGCCGAATTCCTGTATGAAGAGATTTTTACATGTTATGGAGTTCCTAAAGAATTGGTTACTGATCAAGGCACATAGTTTACATCTAACCTGATTTCAGAATTGATGAAACAATATAACATCAGGCATCGCAGATCTAGTCCTTATCATCCACAAGCCAACGGACAAGAAGAAGTTACCAACTGTGAGCTAGAAAATATTCTAACTAAAATAGTCCATTTGCATCATCGAGATTGGACCAGCCGGTTACAAGAAGCTGTTTGGGCTTATAGAATAACTTGGAAAACCACTACCGGATTCACACCATTTGATATTTTGTATGGGAAAGTGGCAATGCTTCCAATTGAATTTGAACACAAGACTTTAAGAATAGCCTTGACCTTAGATATTGATCTTCCTGCAGCACAAAGAGAATGTCTCCTGCATCTTAATTCTTTGGATGAAATGCGCAAGACCACTTTGAACATACTGAACTGGTGCAAAAATAGAGAAAACATTGGCATGATTCTCATATCCTCAACAAACACTTCAAAGCTGGTGATTGGGCATTATTGTATGATTCCCACTTCAAGGATATGCTAGGGAAGCTGTAGATGCAATGGTTAGGACCATATAAAATCATCCATGTCTTTGACAATGGAATAGTTCAACTAACCACAATTGATGATCTGCCTTTCAAAATTTTGATCAACGGTCATCGACTTAAACTTTACAAACAACCTCAAACAAAAGCAGAGTTCATGCAACAGTTCGACAAACTGGATCCAACAACCACTCAAGTATCTCTTCTTGTAGCCGAAGGTGAAAACCTTCCGCCTGCTCTTCTTCAACATTAATTCTAATTTGCATGTCCATAATAATAACTTTATGTTCGCATAAAGTCTATTTTCTTTTCATGATATTTCTTTCCATTCATATCTTAATCTTCCATCCACTCACTTACTACATACTTATGTTTTGTGTTTTCAATCAAATCTACACATGCTAATGGATGCTACCATTTACATTATTTCTGCCACCTTTCTTTGGAGCACATGACAATCCACTTGGCAGGTATAAATGTTTTCAAACTATTATTCATTTATAAGTTTGCAGATTTTGTTAATTATATCTAATACTACATATTCTTTATAATTACGACGTATTCCAGTCCCTAAGCCATACTAGTCTGACACGTGAGGACACTTGTCATAAAATTAGCAGGGGGCAAGGGAGTGTCGTACTATCCAATGACATGCCTGATTAACTGTGATGATTTTCAAAAATTTTGGCATTACCCTTTATTAATGAGAACTTTTTGCCATAAGTATGCCATGTCAAGTGTTGTACTCCCACTTTTTGAATGAATTTTTCTTTGTTCGTGCCAAATTTTTCGTGCTAAGCTAAGCCATGATGTGAGATATTTTAAATTTTTTTTGGCATTTGAACCATGTTTTCGGACAATTTCCACGCAAATTCATGATTTACTTTTACCTAAAGTTTAATTATGGCACATAACAATTGGTTATGGCAATCAATGTTCCCAAAAAGAAGCGGTGAAGTGTCTGAGAAATAACACAAAATTTTGAAGTTTGCATTCAGAAAGGGAGAGGGAAACAGAGTAGTAGAAGTATCAAGAAATGGGAGGAGGTTTACAGAGAAAAGAGCCGATCGAGCACATTTTGTTGCTCTCTGATGTAGAAGTAGTAAGAAGATTCAATGCATGCGGGTGGTTAGGTTATTGTTTGAATTTAACAGCATATGATGAAGAAGCAGCTGTGGAATTCACTAGGACATTTGATGAAGGTGAAGCTTCTGTGTGGGGTTTGATAGTAATTACAATAGAAGAATGAATTATAGAAGTAACAGGGTTACCTCTTGTTGGAGAGAATTATCCAAGCTCGCATGATGCTAGGTCAGCAAGGGCCTAGTTCACTACCCCACATGACCCTCCATTGGATGTTACAAAGCAGGGGTGCAAGAGATTGTCTTTGCCACTTCCATACCCTAACCTAGCAATGCATGTCATCAGGTATTTTACTTGTGAAGGCAGATTTTCTCACTTACATGCACACCATTTTAAGTTGCTTAGTTGTATAAGGCACAATATTGCCGTGAATCTCCCAAATTTTCTATATAATATGCTCTGTATTAGTGCGGAAGAGACTCAAAAAGGGAAAGATAATTCTGTCACTCATCATGCTTTGATTAAGTTGTTAATAGAAAGGTCTCTTAGGGACATATCCCCTTTGACATGGGATGACTTTGTGAAATTTAAAACCCTACAACCCCAAGTTGACCCTAGTGAACAGTAGGGTGAGGAAAACGTAGTTCCCAACAGTGAGCCTATAGAACAAAATATTGAGGGAGTTGAAATAAAAAATGCACAAGGGATTGAACCAAAAATTGCTTCCACTCAAGCGAATGTGCCTTCACCAGAATAGGACATCCCTAAACCCACTACTAGTTAAGCTAAAAGGAAACAAAAGTCACCAGAAGAAACCGTTGCTCAACAAAAACCTAGTCCTGCAATTCAGCAACAGAAGAAAACAAAGAAGGTTCCTGCAACAACTAATCCTGCAGTAGTGATACCGAAACAAAAAAGTAGGCAAAAGACAATAGTGAAGGAAGAGACTCCTTTGCGGAGAAGCCCTAGAATGAGAGGGCAGATTTTTAAAAATCCTATATTGTCTAAAGCACCTGCTCCAGAGTCTCCTGTGTAGATAATTTCTGACCATTCTCCCCTTCACACTGGGATGACAAAAGCTTCTGGTAGTCCTCCTGTAGCATGTGAGAAAGAAATTAATGAAATGTTAATGGATTTACCATGTGTTTCAAGCCATGAGAATGAAGTAGTTCCTGAAAGTCGTGATTCAAATACTGCCTTAGTCCCCTATAAGTCAACATGGATCAATAGTTTGGCAAAACATCTATGGTGGGAACAGAAAAAGTAAAAGGATTATGAAAAGGATAACAGTGTCGTCACCTTGCAAAAAATCCTTTTCCAATTATATGGATAGCATTTATTTTCTAAGGCACTATGGAAAGAGGAGAAGAAAAGAATGAGCAAGATCATAACATCACAAAATGAGGAGATTGAAGAATTGAAAGAACAACTAGAAAGACAGAAACAGTGCATAGAACATGCACTTAAATTAGCTGATCAAGCTCTTTCTTGTAGACCACCTCCTTGAGTATATAATTTTTGTTTGGAAGAACAATATCTTTTGTTTCAGTTGATGTTAACCCTCAAAAATGTAAATGCAGAATTCAAAACTGCACAAGAGTTTTATGGGCCGTATCAAACCTTACCGCCATGGCAGAAAAATCTATTGTGTGAGTTGTATATTCATAATTTTGTCATTCCTGCAGAAACTGAGTGGAATCCTTTGCTCTATATAGGAGATGTGCATCTGAAAGATTTAATGTCATGGATGTCTAATGAGGCAAATTATGATAGACAACTAGTTAATTACAGAGATGAGGAGAGAACAAAACCTTTACCCTTGAGGGTCGAAAGTAAACAACCAGAAGAAATGCTTCGAGACTGGTTCACATTAACCTATGGGAAGAGTAATCTAGACATTAGAAAGAAGGTATTTGCTGCTAGAGCCAAAGTATATGCCAAATATGAAAAGTTTCCCTACTTTGCATTCCAAAGGGCTATGATCGGAGTAAGAGGTAGATGGGCACGATTACCTGATTCTCTCAAGAAATCAGAGCCACACAGTCCTATTAATTTGGAAACAACATTATATAGAGTTCCAAAATATTTAGAACTGGGAAAGCAACTAAGGCCAGAGCTATGGTGTCCTTTAACCATGCAACCTCCAATGCTTTTATGGCCCCTGTATGATATTGATGTTGATAAACTTGATAATTTGCAGGAAGAATACAGGCAAGAAGTATGGGAAAGGACCAGAGGATTCTATTACACCTTCAAGAGCAGCAAAAAGGGAAAGATAGAAGTTGGGGAGCTCAGATCTTTGACAAAGAAGTGCATTTCTTGAGGACAAGCATTAGTTTAGCAGGGGGCAGATGATGAGTCTAAAAAATGCCTTTATTTTGTTATGTTTAAGATACTTTATGATACTCTATTCATCCTTGTTTTAACACTTATAAGCTTATGTTTGATAAACCTTTGATGATTTATGGGGTAGGAAAACTATGTCATCCTTTGCCTAAATTATATCTAATATGTAGTATTTCATAAAAATATCCAAATGTGTGTTCTTATGCTTGAATTTAGTTTGATGGATGTTTATTTGCAAACATGTTTTATATCATAACTAACCTGATGATAAGGATTAAAGGATGAGTGGAAGAATCCAGAAGTTGGTTTCTGACAACATTCAAGGAGAAACGAGCATCAAGGAACAACCACGAAAAGGAAGTTATAACCACTCTAGGAAACATGGCAGCGAATAAGGAGGAGTTTTTACTAGCCATTACCTTCTCCACATTTATGTTGTAACAAGTGGATGCCGTGACTTCATTGCTCCCTTCTCAATTTTGTTATCCTTCCTTTCTGCTTTTAGTTGTTCTCCTATATTCTCTCTTGCGGACTTAACTTAGGATAGTTGCTTTTCTATTATGTAATAAAGAGTAGATTCCCTATATATGTTAGGATTGACTCCTGTGTGTGAAGTTTTTTAGTTTTCAATTTTTGGTTTTGATAAGTTTTATTGAGTAAGAAGAAAACACTGATTCACAGTTTGTTACAGTTGTGTTTTACAATTCTGAATTATGTAATGACTGATTAATAAAATGAATTAGTTCTCTTTAGTTTCTATCCTGCGTTGGTGGATTAGAGAAGCCAACCAAGGGGGCCCACTTGGAAGGTGGATTAGATTAGAATAGAATAGATTCATTTTACTAAGCATTAGCAGTATTTTAAATAAGACATAGCTAGTTAATTCCTTCCTATAGCATCACACTTCATGAACATTCCTACAGCATCTGCCAGAACAGTCTAATGGATGAGTCAAGATGGAATCTTTGTTATCTTGTCATTGTGTTTTCAACATTCATAGATTCAGTAGTTTCCTTTCTACAGCAGTAGTGTAGTTTGCTTCCTTTGCATTTTTACTTTCCTGCAGCACAAGCATAATGACTCATCAAGGTACCTAGTGCATATACTGTGTCGACCATTTCAATTATACGTCCCTAGGTTGACAATCTAAATGCACCTCATGGTAGGGGAAAAGTAGTCCGTAGCTTGAATAGATTATTCCTAAGCTAGGCGTAGTGCATGACTATGGAACACCTATTGTGAGGCGGTTCACACCCCACAAAGTTCTACAGAGCTGCAAAGCTACGGACCTATAGATCTATGAAGCTGGGGACCTGCGAACCTACGGATATGTGGACCTGTGAAGTCATGAACTTGCGGAGCTGAATTTCTAAAAATTTCAGAAGTGATTTCTGAACTTTTTACATAGTGTAGATTATTGCAAGGGTGCAAAATTTTTGAAACTTTATCAAATCTTTCTTGTTTCCAATAATAGGTTCTTTGTATTGCCCTCCTTCTAGCGCCACTTCTATTGGGCATTCATTTTGCACAAGGTCAACGACAGGAATGCACAGTGTAATTCCTCTCTTCAAAAGAAAATCTTTTTAAGGACTCACTCCAAGGTTCAATGTTTGTCTTACGATGTACCAAAATCTGCTCAGTAGAAGATAAATGTGAATGTTCACGAGGAGGCCTTTGCTAGTTCAAATAAATCTTTTACCTTGGAATCAAGTAAAATCTATTCGCTATCTCAAAAAATCACACCAAAAGAACAATATTTTTGTATTTTCTATTTTTCTATGAATGCAACTCTAATAATGCAGCTAGTATGAGGTCTTAATCTAACAAGGGGGTTAGCAAAGCAAATAATGAAACTAAAAGAAAATAACATGAAATCAAATAACTTGAAAGTGAAATTCCTAAACGGACATAAGCTACAGAACATAATGCGCTGTGAGTTAAACCTTTGAAGAAATCGATAGGAAACTAATGAAAACAGGAGCAATGCTTCCCAGAATCCACTGATGCAATCATTGGTGAAAATCTTTAACAAATCGAATGATGTTTCACTTTTCATCAAATCGCAAGGCCACAGAAAGTGGGCTCATGTGAGACAAAAAGCTATGTAGACACAATTAGGTGATTTCTTCTCAAGCTTGTTACATCAATAGAATTTATATATCTGTAGAAAACACTAGAACTAAAAGATCGCACAACCAGAAATAATGCAATAAACCTTTGGCTCAATCACAATCTCATGAATAAAATCCACAAAACAATGATACATTCAGGAAAGAATAGCTACACTTCGAATACTAGCACCAAAAGCATAATTTTATTGCATAATAATGGTGGCCCTTTTTACATAATACAATGAGGTATTTATAAGAAATCGTCTCCTCAATTTGTGTTGAGAGTGAGAGATATCTTGATGCAATAAAATGCTTTTAAAACATTAAAACAAACTAAATATATACAAATTGGTGATCTAACTGGTGCTTAGAGGGACTCCATCCATATTTTATTTATTAATTGGATGCACGAGCCCTTTACATGTCAAAAAAAATGAAAGCATGAGAGAGAAAGTAGGAGGAAGACATTAGTCAAAGTAGAAGTGCATGGAGACACCAAAAATAGAAGTTGGACCTTCACTTGATGTGCGTCGGAGTTAAATTGCCATCAAAATGTGCTCCCAATGCATGGAAAGTGTTATTTTGGGAACTAGCAGTCAACTATCAGTGCACCTTTGAATTGCAAAGCTGAGGACCTACGGAGCTGCGGAACTCGACTGGGTCAAAATCTCAAAATTTTACTAAGTGTCAAAATTAAAATTTTGGCATCTGGGTTTTGCTCATCTTTATCCTAAAGATATGTTTAGATGTTTGCCCTTGAATTTCTCTATAATTTCAGTAATCTTAGCAGCATCGGGAAGATCCAAAGCCTCATACTTATCTTTGACCTTCTATCTGTAGTTGTCCACCTCAATTTGAGTTTCTGCAAAATCTTCGAGTTTGGTATCCAACTCTAACAATGCATCTTCTATCCTGAAGGCTTGTCTAATGTCTTCATCACTAGATGCTTCCTCTAAAGTCTTTCTAAAGTTTTCCACAACTACTTCAACTAGTAAAAGCTTCTCTCATTATTTGTCTTCAAAAATATCCAAGCATGCATCACTATATAACTTTTCTACTTCCAAAATCTGCTCTCGGGCTTGGTCCTTGAGCCTATGTATCTCATCATGCAATGTTTCGATCACTTTATTTCCCTTTGCAATCTTTTCTATCCAATCATCTATCACGTCTAGCTCTTCTTTTGTATATACATCAATCAGAATGCGGTACCTTTGTCCTTTTATGGCCTGTAGAATTTGCAAATCCTTGCTCCAAACTCGTATCTCATCCATAATACTGAAGTCCTACCTCAAAATTGCCATGATCTTATCAACATTATCTTGTGTAGCATGTAATAACTTTAGACTTCCTGTAATTATAGTGACACCCCTATCCTCAAGGTTGTCTCACCAATCTTGACAAGCTCTCAAGAATGGACTTAGCTGTACAAATTCCCCTTCTTTAAGCATGGTAGTCAAAGTCTCCTTAGGGCATTCAGAATCAAGAGGACCAATAACTTTAGTTAGATATCCTTTCAAGATCTCAACTTGCCTTTGAAGTGTTCTGCTTTCAATCTCATAATGTTCCATATGGTTAAGAACCTCTTTGACTCCCATAGTTATCAACTATCGAAAAGTATCCCATGTAGGCTTCCTTGACATGATATCTTTCACTTGATAGTCCTAAAGGCTGACAGCTTCTTCATATGTACCTTTCAGAGGGTGAGCCACCTGTGCAAATAAGTCCTATTTCTGAGTAGTAGTAGTGAATGCAAATGGTGTTGCATCCTGTAATGGAGAGCCAGGCTTGTTCAAAATCTTTGCAATGTCACAAATATCATCCTCTGAAGCAAGGAATTGATGCTTAGCACTTCTCATTATTTCCTTCCAAAACCATCTCGAGATATGTCTTTCTGTAACCTTGGCTCTAGATGATGAAGGGATGTGTTCAACTACCTCCTTCCCTTTGTCACTTTTGCTTGGAATTTCCTATTGTGAGGGTTCTTCTTCTGTAGTCTCAATTTCTATAGATCCCGTAGTTTGATCCTCAACTTCCTAGGAAGGTTGTTGTATACATTCCATTACCTGTGCCTCTTTTGATGGCTCACTAGTAACCCTTGGTTCTGGCTCTCCTTGTAATGATAATTCCTTCTGAACATGTTCTTCTAAAATTGGAGGTGGAAGTGTCACTGAAACCTTATCTACCATCATAGCCTGAGGTGAAGATGGGGGTGTTGGATGAGGACCTTGTGTCTCAGGTGGCATCTGCTTCCAATCTTGCTATTAAAATTCACCTGTAGGAGTATCTCTAATCTTATCTCCAACCAATTCTATACCCACTAGCATGAAATCAAAATCTAGAATGGAGAGAATATCATCACCTAGCTCCCTTTGCTCATTCACCCATCATTGTACTTCCTCTTCCGAAGAAGAGAGCTCTACCATTTCAGCTTGGGTGGGTGGTGGGATATTTGTGACATTCTTCTTTCTTTCCAATTCTATGGCTTTGACAAGTTAGGTTCTCCCTTGTAGAGGCACTTGCTCTTCCTCCCCATCTGACTCTATTTCATCCTCATCTGATTCTTCCTCGAGAATGGTTTTAGGTACAGATGGATTAGGCACTAATCTTTTAAGTACCCTCTACCTGTTATTCATTCTAACCTTAACCCTCCTTTGCTTCTGTGGAACCATAGGAGAAGCGAGCTCTTCATGCATCAGATGAATGGATGTCTCTAGAATCTCTCCCTCTTCTTGTTGGCTTGAAAAAATAGGAAGCAATGGAAAATCAACCTGGATATGAGAAATTCTAGGGTCTCAAGGGTCTTGGGGAGTAGATTCATGTTGCGACGAAGGGGTCTCTTTTTAAACATGCCCTGTCTGGATCCTTTGATGAGAGGCTCTCTTCCTCTTTTCTTTCTTCTTCTCTGAAGGATGGTAGTATCCCACTGAGTGATCAAGCTGGTAGACTCTTTCTGGCCTGATAGGAGACTGGAGCACAAAGATAGGAACTGTGACTTTCTTCCACTTTACCCTTTCTGGGTGAGCATGTGCATGGAATATCACTATGTTTGGAATTGGATCAAGTGGAAAGGGTTTCTTGATCCAACTCTTTGTCATTCTGATGACATGTCTTTCTCGATGATTAATATCATCTCCTTCCTCTCTATCAATTTTTGCATTTAGGATAGGCCTTTTTCCAACTTTATCTGTATTGAATAAGGGATCCAGTAGCTCCTACGAATCTTGTAACCTTATCTCATTTGGGATGGTCAAATGGAGAGCCTTCTCCGCTAAATACAAAGTCATTCTACAATAGTCCCTAATATGGACATCATAGTCATTTTTGGCATTCATCCAATGATCTTCAATGGCATCATCATTGTAAAACTCTTTTCCTATCAAATTTTCCACTTTAACAACATTGTCAAAGAATAGCCGGGGAGAGTTATATTCTTTGAGAGGATAATTCTCCCATTCCCACTCGAAAGTTGAGATATCCTGCTTTCTCTTTACCTGGTATGCTCCTATTACAAAAGGCCAATCCCAACAAGGCCTTCATTGTTTCTTGATCCTCTCATAAGCTGACTCAATCTCCCGAGAAATTTTCATTAGAACCAACTTGTCCTCCGTTAAATCAAATAAATTCAATTATTTGAAAGTATGTCCTCCATCAAATTATCATATTGAAAAGGTTCACTACTACATTTGGTCTCATATTTTGATGATGACTCTTCCCATCAAACCACAGAGAAACATCTGCCACCCCACTAAATGAGTCATCATTGAATGGGCATTGAACTTTGCAATGGACTCATAAGTTATCACGACACTGATGCCAAATGTCATCGGTAGGTCATATTGAAGTGATGCATCAAAGAAACTTGATTGTTGGCATTACCATTATAGGTAGGACGTGATGTCATCAGTAGTCAAATGATATTTGATTGCATTTACCATTGAGGATATTGTTGAATGTATGGCATCTTCATCATATATTATGTCAAAAAAATTAGTTTTTCACCACAAATCCAATAATATGTTTATAGTATAATTGTGTTAAGCAAAATATTTGTTAGTTAATGAAATCCATTTTGGTAGTGATATATGATTCTTGCGCCATTATTTTTTTATAAAGCTTGATTTAAAAATTATAGAAATATTTTAAATAATGCACTAATAATTAAATGAGGATTGTTCATTATACAAGTGACATATATCAAGCTTAAAATCATAGTATTAGAACAAAAATCAACTTAAATTCATTTATGCAAGAAATTGGCACAATTTTGTCAATCTCCTATATAACTCTCTTTAAGTTTTCAATTAAGATAAAAATAGGTTTTGAGGGGACCTAAAACCCCTTACAACTAGAAAAAAAGAAAGATAAAAAAATAAAAGTACCCCATGTTTTACAAGGACCTGGAACCTAATGTTCACAGACACACCAAAATATTTGGTTTTACAAGGACCCAAAACCTACAAATTAACAATTGAAGTTCAAAATGAAGTTTTACAAGGACCTGGAACCTAACCAAGTATTAGAAAAAAAAGAAAGATGGAAATGAACTAGAAACAAGAAAAACAAGATCAACAACCCAACCAACAACTAGAGCCTGTAACTAAGGTATGTCTTTGATCACCTTATCTAATTCCTTACCAGCCAACATAGTTCCTTGAAGGATATCCTCCACAACCAAGCCCAATGTAGCAATAACATCTTTCTTAGTACTTTGCCTAGTTCTCTTATTAGGGCCAATAGATAGCTTAACTAAAACAAGGGAGATAATTTCCTTGTTACTCCTTTTACCGATGCTCACAACAACTACACACAAACTCAAGGTACCATGTCCATCCATTGACTAATATCCTTAACTAGTTGTCGCAACTCCATTTCATAGGCCTTTAACTTCTCATAGATATTAGCCACCTAGTTTTCCATTTGAATTCTCTTATTTCTTTCTTGAACTTGTTCATTCTTGAGATCCCCAATCTTTTTCTTGAAAATAATGATCTCATTATAGAGCCAAGAATCTACCTAGGGAGAGGCATTAGCTTTCAATTTAGCCCTATGGAGGAAAGGAATCTTCATCGTGTTATTGTCATCTTCATTGGCCTCATCATCACCGACATTCTCTTTGGGTTAATAGTCACATCCTAGGTACCATCCAGCTTTAACTAATTGTCTTTTTTTAAACCCTCCTAAGAAGTATTATCCTTTTGTGTCTTCTTATTCACATTCTACTCTTTAATCACAATGGCATCATCCTCAACATTCTTTTCCTTTTCTAAATTCACCAAGAGCTTATCCTCATTAATTTCAATTTGGCTTTGCCCTTCACTTTAAGTCCTGATATCTTTATCTTCATTATGGTCTAAGGGTTCATAATAAAATTTAGTCACCATTTTCCCCTCATTACAACTTTCCTCATCATCTTTAACCAAAGAAACTCCCTGACTACTAGAGTACCCATCCAAGTTGGAACTAAAATCACTAGTTTCTATTTCACCCTTGTCTTCTTTGTTTCTCTCAGAACCCATATCATCCTCACTAACCTTCCTAGTGTTATCATCCTTAATCTCCTTCTTTTCACCCTTACTATTACTAAAGCCCTCCTTAGTTTTCACATTATGGATTTTTATTTTTTTAGCACTCATTTTGTCTAGAGGCTCTTTCCCAAGAGATTTCCTCTTCTTTTCCACTACATGTGAAAGTTTCACTACATTCTTTCTATAATAATCTTCAATTAACAAAATTAGACCTTCATGAAGAATAGGCCTAGTCTCTTTATTTCTATGGTCCTGGAGGCTATTCAACAAAGAAAAATTTAAATAAAAGGGAAAGGATAACCTATCCTTGTATAGAAAATAGTTCAAGAAAATAGAATAGAATTTATGAACTCTTTTCAATCTTCTACGTAGAATAAAATACTCATGAAAAAAAGATAAAAAATCTTGCCAAATTACCTTAATCTGATCTAGGTCATAGAAGTCCCCATCCCTCACAAGATTTTTTTCCTCCTCTCCATGTTTCAAAACTTCTTGAATGTCACATTTGATATACTAGTTTCCTTCTTGAGTTTTAGACCCTCCATGGGAAGACCATTAATCTCAGTAATGAACTCCCCTATTAGGTCCACTGTGCTCCCATGAAGAGTAACCCTCTTTGCAAACCAATTCTTGAAGAAGTAATTAGTAACATGAGGTTTAAAGTCATGAAACTTCTCAATATACACAATCACCTTACCCTTTTGGAGTATTTCCCACACTGCATGTTTAGCTTTCCATTCTTTACAACTAGAAAGCTCTTACTTCCTCGGTTCACCACCCATGATGCACCCAACTCTGATAATTTTGCAAAAAATGGTAACAATCAGAGAATATGAGTTATATTTTAACTCAAACAATATTTTTTCCTAGAATATGTGCCCTATCCTATTGGTAATTATGAAAAGGTACTCCCTCAAGAAATGATAATACTTCATATTAAAGCCACCTCTTGTCATATTAATCCTTAAAATATCACATAATCTTTCCTTTGATTGCATTAGTCATGTCATATTTAAGGAATCCCCTTCCAGCCATAATTTCCAATAACCAACTTCCACTTTCACTCTAATAGTATAAAGAGTAGCAATAGCCTCTACTTTATGGCTTGTCTAGTGACCAATTGGGATCACCATAACATCCATCACTATGATATAAATGTCTTTAATTTATTTCTCATTCCAATTACAAGTTGTACAATCAACACTCCTCATATAAATATTTACATATACTTTAGAACATTTGTGCCATTTTTAAGTCAACTTTTAAAAAAAAAAATTGTAGCATAAGAATGTTACACCACTACCAACGTGGCAAATTTTAACTAGTAAATATTTTTCTTGACTTTATTATAATATGCAGAGGTCATTGAACTTTGAACAAAGACCACTAGCATGATATGCCAGTTCAAAGAATATAGAATAATAAGTGATATGAAAGTACATTAAGGATTTATTAACATTTTCATCATAGAAAATAAGGTCCATGATAACTATGTTCTAGTTATATAAAAAGGTGATTTTACTATGATTCTAACAAGGGTAGGTGTATGGATTCTTCCATGAGACATAATAGCATGCACACTGTATTACCAACTATAATGAGGTATGTAAATGGTTTAGTGAGATAAATTTGATGCAAGAGAGAGTTAGTTTCCAAAAGTTACAAAGAACCTTTGAAACTAGTATTTTTCTTGGGCTTAAAATATACTACTCGTCAATGATAACTATCCTACAACAATACATAAAAAACTTCCCCTAGTAATGAGTGCTATGAGAGTTTTGGAATGTGGAAGTCAAATTAGTTCACAACACAAGAGTGAGCTTGGGTCCTTGGGGAAGCATTCATATTTTACTTCATTATATCTTTTCACTAATAGAATTTTAAGCATGTTTTCCCTATAACAAGGCATTGTAGAGTTTGAACTAACATGCTAAATTTACTTGTGGAATTTTTCTCCCACTATGAGTTTCTAACATAAACATAATGTTAAGGTGATGTTAATGAAATATTTTCTTTCCATTTAACTTTCTAATTTTTTATCTCATGCTATACATCTATTTCATTTTGAGCACTATGTCAAGTAAATAAATAAATAAAAGCTAATTTGATAAGAACAACAACATTTCATAGAACCTATGGACAAATATGTAAGATGATTATAAAACTTATAATATTTTTGGTTGAATATTTCAAGACAAAATTATAATACTTGAAAATGAATAACATATTTTGAATTTATTTTATCATTTATTCTCAATGGATCCCTATACAAAAAATCAACAACAAAGACTTGAATATATTCTATGGCTACTCTTTGATAGTCATCCATACAAAAGATCAATTTCTTTAAATAATAAACCAAGAAAGTTTGAAATACATAATAAAGAGATGTAAAATATAAATAATGAGGAGAGAAACATACCTTAAACTAATAAAGTTTCATATATAAGCTAATTTGATAAGAAAAACAACATTTCATAAGACCTATGGACAAATATGTAAGATGATTTTAAATTATGATATTGTTGGTTGAATATTTCAAGACAAAATTTTAATACTTGCAAATGAATAACGTATTTGAATTTCTTTCATCATTTATTCTCGATGGATCCCTATACATAAAATCAACAACAAAGACTTGATATTCAATTGCTACTCTCTTGTATCCATCCATACAAAAGATCAGTTTTATTAAATGATAAAACAAGAAAGTCTAAAATGCATAATAAAGAGATGTAAAATACAAATAATGAGGAGAGAAACATACCTAAAACTAATAAGGTTCCATGCCCCACTCCCTTACCCCCATCATTACATTAAATTTCCCATTAACATATAGCATTCATTAATTATTTCATCAATTAATAAAAGTTTTAACATTCACTTGTTATCCCATAATGTCAAAATGATTATTAGAATCCATAAAGTAAACTCATAATATACAAAGCTAACATCTAACATTCATTCATTCTTTAACATTCATTAATAGTAGAACATGAACACATAACATTCAATAACATGTTAAATAAGGATTTGAACATACCTCAACTAATTATAATTTAATTTGGAATGAATGTTTGATTAGTTTGGAATTTTGTTCTCATTAGAATTTGTAAAATGTAAGAAAAATTGTGCAAAAGGATGATGATCAATAGCGACATGATGCCAAAATTCTCATGTTGCCAGACCTTAAGCTATAGCAACATGATGACAACTTGCCATGTGGAGGTGACGGGAACAACCCATGAGAGGAATTTTTGAAGGTTTTTTGTCATAAATGAAGCTCTAGCTATCAAGTTCCTATTCACCATAAATATAAGTGAAGGGAGAGAGGGTATTTTATCATGGCCATCTAATCTTCCAAGATCAACGGATGTCACTTTTTCACTATGGAAAGTTGCATGATGAATATACATAGAGAGATATCAATGATGCAACACATGTCCCAGTGGGCCCATTATAGTTCATAAGGTGTTGTATTTTCTCCACTATTAGATTGAAGATAGATCAAGAGTTTTGTTATGTCGCTATAAAAAACTACTAGATCTTTAGTCATAGTGACATAATGATAGGTTGACATTTGTCCTTGTGGGCCCAAGTAGTAAAGCCAAAAAAAAGGAAAGAAAATCAAATATCAACACATGGCATGCTCCAACAAGGTTGAAAAGTCAATAGTAAATGATAAGTGAGTTAAGATTAAACTCGAAGGAAAAAGGTGGTGAAGTCATGAACAGTGGGCAATCAACTGGTCAATATAAAATGGGAGGACTGGCGAGGTGGCATAATGTTTTGATATCATTAGGCACATGTTAAAGGCAAAGGTTGATTTTTTTTGACTTGCTAATATGTCTGATTTGGCACATCAAAAACATGGAGAAAAGCATCTCTTTAATGGAAAATTAACCTTTTGATCATTTGCAACCACTTTCATCATTCTCCATGCATGTTTAACGTAAAGGACATTCAATTACTTCTCTATGGTTATCCATTTATCTAGTTATGCATTAATGACTATCGTTTCTTTCTTCTCAAGGCTATGTTTGATGAATGATATATTTTCCTACATCTGGATGTGCACCAAGATCAGATCCTCCCTAGATTTATAGTGATTGTTCTCTATAGCCTTAATGGTAGTGGTTGAGCTTTTCTTGAGGGAAAAAACTATCTTAGTTATGCTTGAACTACAAAAGCAAGTTTTATGACTCTTCCAAGGGTTGATCATTTGTTCTCTGATTCTATAGTATTGTATTCTATGCTTTGCTACTACAATTTCCATTTTCCTATGAATGAATTTATTTTTTTTGTTGTACCTCATTCCCCCATTAATATAAGTGTAAAAACTTCTTGCTTTTGTTAGTGTTTTGTTTCTCATTCTTCAATCTGTATGACAATATACTTCGCCATGAATATTATAGAGTGAATTTCCTTCCTTGTAACATCTCACTAGGTTTCTGATCTATATGTGGCTGTTCAATTAGAGAAAAGGTTGAATCAATTTATTTTGAAGTTCTATTGATGAATAATGTATTGTTAGGTAGAGATATGACTAAACAAACTATTTTGGTGTATCACCCCTTTAGATTATATTAGGTAGTTTTCTTCCATGCATTCCTTCTCCCTTTTCCTCTCAAAAAGTAGTTAGATGCACCCTGATAGTAAGGAAGTCGACCTTCTCTGAAGACTCAATCTCATAGTTCAATTCCCACAACTTGGAGATTGTTTCCATGTTTCACAAGGTTTCCTCTAGGTAAGAATTTAGGCAAGGGTGCAAACTTTTGTGACAACATAAACCTCCAACAAGATCTAAACTTGTGCTCGCAAGCCACCAAGCAACCTCCTTGTTTCTAAACCATAGCCACTAGCTCTTCTCAACTTTTCTATCTCATCTATTCCTATATTGATGATGTCAAATCCTTCCAATCATAACCCACAATAATAATTTTCTACATCAACCCAAGCTCCTTATATAGTCAGCTAGTCAAGCATTTAATTACATTATAGGTCCACCTTGGAAGAGTAAACCAAAACTATAGAAAATATGAACAAAACTTGATGCCAAGTTACATTTATGTCCACACATGACCCAAGAACATTTCCCTAACCTATAAAGATACCATTTCATCATATGAAACCACACAAGATGAAAAACTCCACATTTTATGTGAAACTAGCTAAAAATTGATACCCGAGGAAAATGGAGATATATCCCAACTCGAGATGAATTAGGACTTATGCACTTAACTTTAGGTAGTATTTCAGGTCCTCTTTTAGACCCTAAATGTACAAATGTTGATTTATTAAGGATCAATGGCTATACGACACATAAATAGCACATGGAAAATAGAAAATATAGCTCAACAACAAGGTAAAATAGCTCTAACTTCAACACGATCCATCCAATCCTTACATGCTCTTAAGGAAAGGTTCCCTAATATGCCTTGAAAAAATCCCCAACCATGTAAATCATAATTCCACAAACTTAAGCATGAAGCCCATCCATATAGGATTTCTAACTTCCCTAGGATGCTCCTACATCAAACACCCTAGGTGAGAAGAAAAGATGTTCATAATAGCTAGCAGAACATCTTTCAGGGTTCAACACATAAGCCTCATACTATTTCTTCACATACATGTCCTCCAGCACATCAACTTATACACTCTTTCCTTTATTCTTCTTCTACAACTTCTTTTCTGTAACTATCATCTTCACATTTTTCTTTGTTGTACAAAAGGTTTTCTTTTCATGCTAATCTCTAACCCTTTCAAAATCCTTCAACTTGACTTGGCTATCAATACTTAGGTTCCTCCTACCAAGTTCTTCATTCTACAAAGGAATTGAGGAATGCTTCCTACCACCTTTCTCAATAGTAATCACATTCTTGACACTATCATTCACAACCCAACAATCATACTGCCAAGGTCTACCTTGTAATATGTGACAACTACTCATGTCCACAATATACACAACATTTGATCCTTATACTAATCAATCTAGAAATCAACAAGAAATTGCTCACCCACTTCCAAAGCATGTTCATCTTGTAACCAACCAATCCTACAAGGACAAGGATGTCTTACCCTCTTCAAACCAAGTTTCTAAACCATCTCTTTAGCAACTAGGTTATCAGTACCACGGCCATCTAAGATCACATTATAGATCTTACCTCTAGACTTACAACAAGTCCTAAACAAATTTCTCCTTTGACAAGGTTCTAGTTTCTAGTTTGAATCAACAAGTTATCCCCATCCTAATCAAGTTCATTTATCAAATCTTTAGCCTCTTGCACCACAACATGTCTTCTGTCACCAGCCTTAGGACATTCATAATCTCTATTTATTTCCTCATGATATCTATAGCAAGTAGGCTAAAATTCACCTCTCTCAATTCTCTTCCTTTTTTCAATAGGTTTCGGTTCATTAGCAAAAATTTGTTTGTTCTTCACTAAGTGATCCCGCTTCTCCTTTCCTTGAGGATTACCTTGATTTATCCTCTTCAACTTCTCTTCTCTCAAAGCATACTAATAAGCATCCTCAAAAAAAAAATATTCATCACACCAACCTCATCCTAAATATTAAATCTCAAACCATTAATATATCTAGCGACTTTCTCCTCAGAAAATTCTCTATGTCTATATCGAATAGTCAACTCATAAAACTCCTCTATATAAAATTTCATAGTCATATCTTTATGCTTCAAATTCTACAATTTCTTAAACAACTCAAGTTAATAATTAGAATGAATGAACTTAGGCTTCAGCTTAGTCACCATCAATCTCCATCTAGTGATTTTCAATTCACCTACTTCTTCTTGATCCTACTGGAATTCTTTCCACCAAAGAGTAACATGTACTTTCAATTAGTCTATGCCAACCTCACTCTGAGTAGATCTTCAATATCCTCTAACTCAAAGTAGTCTTCCAATTCACCAATCCAATCAATCAAGTCTTTAGGATTCAAAGTACCTAAGAAATTAGAAACCTCCATCTTATGCTTCAAGTTAATTAACGACTCACCCAAAACATAATTTTCATCTAATTTAGAAACATATTAAAATTAGCCATTAAAACATTATCAAGCAAAATATTAATGAACAATATATTGTAATTATTCTAATATCGATCGGGTGGAGTATAAGTCTAATTATTTCATAGCATAGACATCAAAGAACTAATTACTATGATAACATGAAATAATTATCTAAACTACAATCAAACTCAATTCTAAAACTAAATATAATTAAATTTACGATCTATTGTAAAATAATAATAACGATAATAATAATATAGCTAAAATTAAATTAAGTAGAATCTAAACTAAATTATACTAAGATAATTTATATTTGCAACATAACCATTAACTTCCTTTATCAATGAAAACTAGATTTACACTAATTAAACTTTTACTAACCATTTAATTTTAAATCTAATATTTAATAGAGCTAACATCTAATAATATTTATATAAAGAAGACGTTTCTAACTATACTTACAAACAATTTCCAATATTAACAAGCATTATTTAAATTCACATACTAAATTTAATTTATACTAACTCAAAAATTTAAACTAACTTAATACAAACTAACTTAAGTTAAAAACGTGAACCAAAATCAAACTAACTTAAATCAATAAACTAACTAAAACTAACTTAAAAATTAATAACCTTAACCAAAAACTAACTAACTTAAAAATTAATAACATTAACCTAATACAACTAACTTCAATCTATCTCTAACCCCCCCACCCCTTCACTAACCCTTACTTTAGTGCTTCCCAGGCATTTTCTAAGGGATGAGACACGATGTCCCATCATACCTGAGCACTGACAAAACTGCCCACAAGCAGGTATAGTCCCCTTGCCACATACATGACCAAGCCCATACTAGGCGATGGAAAAAGTAAGGAAGAAGGGTTTAAAACTTAATTTGAAATATTGGCATTAATTCCCACCAAAAACAAATGCTCATCCCAAGCTAGTCACATGGTCAACTTGAGGGGTCTGCAAATTTTATGGGGGCTATACAAGGGTTGTATTCCCCATTAAAGCATTGACTTGGGTTAAAACTAAATTTGTCCTCCCATCCTAATAAGTATGCCTGTGATGACAAGGCATGGTTAGCTGCTCCTTCTTAGAAATATCATGTGCCCATAGAGGAGTAAGATGCTAATGCAAAAAGATAGTTAGGTAAGGTCTAGGATACATAAGATATTTAGTTCATTTACTTTATGCACTTACTTTGATAATTTAATTACTATGTGTTCTTTTTTTGATTTAGCAATGATTTTTTTTTTTTTAAAGGAAAAGAAGAATCATAGAGAAATATTCTCTGTTTCCTCTAAAAGATTAAAACATTTGCCCATACAAATTCCAGAGGGCTTTTCTGCTCTAGGAAACACTTTTTTTTTTGAAGTGTTATTTTGCCTAAGTGAAGATTTTTCAAGCAATGTGTTTTTCTAACAAGGGAGTAATATTTTTTTTTAACACTAATAGAATTTGCTAAATACATGGTTAAATCAAGAAATTGAATAATTATTTTCAACAACATTGCAAGATTGATCTTATTTCCCTATTATCACGAAATTGAATCAACATTCCATATATAACATAATATTATTTATTTACTTATTTATTTATTTTCCTTAACATATTTGCACTTGAAATTTGTAAAATCGAACATCATCATTTTATCTTATTTTTGATATACATTCATATAACTAAAAAAAATATGCAAACCTCATAAGAAATGATATTACTCAATCACTATTTTATTGACAACCTTATTCAAAGACTCCATCGAGAAAGAACTAGGAAGAAAACTTGACATTGTTGCCACTACAACAAAAAGTTTAAATACAATTTACAAAAGATTTCAATCTCGAACATAACTGAATTTCAACAATCAATTTAAATTCCCTTCATGGCCCTTAACAAGGGACCCATTTCATTATCTGCAATACATCACTGAGATTGTGGAGAGAACAGAAACTGACTAGGTGAAAACAACCATAACAAGGAGACAAAATCAGACATTCATTCCCATACCAAGTTTTCACAACATGTTTGACATTGAATCAAAACTAGGGAGAAGGTGGATTTTTTCAATAGGAGATGTTAGACACAACACCAAAACAGGTGCCCAATTAGGGCTATAACTCAAGAACTTCCATCCTTCCATTCTTACATGCCAAAACTCATATGTGGTTTGTGCTGACATGTAGGGGCCCATAACACCCTACCCTCTCTCCCTCTTCTCATCCTGAGAAGAGACTCTACACTGTTGGAGTCCAACTAAAGACCTTTCCCCAAAAATGGCCACTTTTTCCCTATCTAAGGGTGAGTAATTCCAAACACCCATGAAAGAAAACTTTGAAATTCAAAACAAACACAAAGGAAAGACATTGAAGGAAACCTCTTTTCAATCCCTCCTAAAATACTCAACACACACACATACATACATAAACAATGAAACTGAAATATGAAGCACAACATGAAACCAAGATGAGGTGAAGTATTCCTACCTTCAAGAAATCAGGTTATGGTAAATGAACAAATTTGAGATGAGTTTGATTTCCTCTCCTTCTCCTTCAATTCTAGAAATCCCTCTAAAACTAGAGGTTGGGTGAACAACCCAAACCTCCTCCAAAATTGCCTCTAAATAAGCTCCTAAACTCAACCACCTCAAACAACCAATAACTTTTCCACTTGCCCAAAAGTTCTAGAGGCTTCTAACACAACTAGACCTAAGGCTAACCTCAAGGTGGAGTTAAGGTCATCCAACTCATGATGGGATCAATCAATTTTCGTAACCAAGAAAAAATTAGATTTTTGAGTGACCATAAAAGTCAACAAAAGGGGCTAGGGGGTAGAAAATGCCCTCAACCCATACCCATACCCCTTGGGTATTAAGATTTCATGATTTTAAGCCTTAGGGATTAATAAGGGACCTAACAAATGCTAGGAATTTTAAGACTATCTAACAACTTACCAAAAAGAAGATAAAACACTAATCCAAATTAGGGGTAATTAAATTTGATTAAAAACTAATTAGCAAGAAGGTCACTAACTTAGTCCAACTTAGGTCCATAGGTTACTCGGTTAACCCTAACTACCATACTGGAATGCATATACAATTCATGAGTGTCAAGCGACACTATTAAAACACTGTTACGAAACATTAACATTTACTGAATACAGAATGATACATTCATACATCTCATGATAAAAATAAAATACGAACAATAGGGTTTCCAAAAATGGCACATAGGGTTCAGTTTCATTTCCCCATTAGGTTTCTCGGATAAAATATCTTGCACACTCATTGCACACATCAGTATCTCCAGAAAATCACATGCATATATGTATATAGCATATCAAAGAAATCTCATAAATTAAAACATTCATCTTTCAAATAATTATATTGTGTATCTTGTTCTACTCATATTCTCAATCATTAAAATTTCATAATCAAAGTGTTAATTTTGCATTCACTTACTTCAGTTTACATGTTCATAAAGCGTTAAATGACGAAACCAAATATCTGAAAGTAAGACTTCACACAACATGAAATAATATAATATGTTCAGTGTATCTGATAGTGTCTCGACATATCGAATCATGAGTATCAAAAAAAAAGTATCACTATGCTATGATGGGTTGGGACGAGGTCTCACACACAAATAGCATACAAAAAATAGAAAATACAGGTCAACATCAAGGTAAAATAGCTCTAACTTCAACACGATCCATCTAATCCTTATGCGCTCTTAAGGAAAGGTTCCCCAATATGCCTTGAAAAAACCCACAACCACACAAATCATAACTCCACAAAATTAAGAATGAAGCCTCTGCATACAAGATTTCTGACTTCCCTAAGATGTTTGTGCATCAAGTTAGCACATTTTTAATAAAATTATTGGTGGACTATGAGCTAGGAAAAAGGGAAATATCAAACTTGAAAATTATGTATGTAAATGTAATTAATTTTCAAACTTATATTTAATAAACTTACAAATAGAACCATAGAATTAGAAGAAATTATTGTGGTTTTTAGTGTTTTCAAATTATAGTTACAAGTAATAAAGTTACATACCTTTGATTTCGGGTGCACAAACAATGGATGCAAATAGTTGATTGACTAGGATAGTACAGATTGTGAAGCTAAAAGAATTGCTCCTCTACAATAGTCATCCATATAAAAGATCAATTTCATTGAATGATAAACAAAGAAAGTCTAAAGTGCATAATAATGAGATGTAAAATATAAATAATGAGGAGAGAAACATACCTTAAATTGATTTTGGGTACACAAACAATGGAAATGAAGTATTGCATAGAAGTTTCCATTTAAAATTTTGATTTATCTATTTTGGGCTTAAGAATTGGTACATCATCCTAGTTCAGGGGTCATGTCCAAAATAACAAGGACAGAAGGAGAGGTTATACATGTAAAAAGGGGTAGACTTTGGAGGGAATCCAAACATTCCTCAAAGGATGACTGTTGAGATGTCCTTTTGCATGATTCTTAATAGTTGAAATCCTTTCAAATCTCCCTCTTGAAGATGAATGTGTATGTTCACAAGGAGGCCTTTGCCAATGCCCACCAATCTGTACAACTTTGTTGAAATGTAACCACAAAAAAAGATATATTTTAATAATTTTTGTTTTATGATGAATGCAGTATATCAATTCAACTATACGAATTCCTATTTTAACCAAGGGTTTTGAAAATCAAATAATAAATATAGAGTAACAAGAGATTAAATAAAATTATAGAAAGGGAAATTCCTAATGGATGAAAGCAAAAATAACAACACGTCTATGAATTAAATTATCAAAAGGATCTAGTAGGAAACCAATGAAATTAGGAATAGCACTTTCTCAACTCCACTAATGCAATTGTCTATGGGAACTTTAATAAAAATTGAAAGATGTTTCACACTTCATCAAATCACGAGGTCATAGAAAGTGCACTCATATGAGACAAAGCTCTATGTAAGAACAATAGTGATCCTTTCTCCAATTCATCACAATAACAGAATTTGTTAACATAAGGAAAACACCAAAACTAAAAGATCACACAATTATAACAACCTAATAAAACTATTAGCTCCATTATTATTCATGAACATGCATTCAAAAAAATAACACACTCTGGCAATATTTATTAAACTTAGAATGAGAGCACCAATAGCATATATTATTGCATCAAAATAACAGCCTTGAGTACATATTACATCCAGGTATTTAAAAGAAACCCTCTCCTCCTTTTGTGTTAGGAGTGAGAGCTCTTCTAATGCAACTCATGCTAAAAATAATAATAAAATAAATCTATTTACATACAAACTAACTCTCTAAATTCTGCTACGTAGCTCTCCACCCTCATTTATATCAATTAATGGGTGCATGAGCCTTTAGATGATTTAAAACAATAAAAGAAGAAGAAGATAAGAAAATAGAAACCATGAGATAATATGGGAGTCATTGAGAGCTTTAAAAATGGAATCTCCACCTTAAGTAGGTCTCTTTGGGAGTTGAATTGTCATCCAAACATGTTTCTGGTGCATGGAATGCTTAAAATAGCCACTAGCAATTAACTATCAATGTACTACTTCTTAAAAATTATAGGCGTATCTTTGAAAAGTGCACCTTAGAAAAGGGAACCTTCAAGAAGTACACCTTGGTGACACACACCTTCAAAAAGTACACCATGGTGAAGCATATATTTAAAAAGTCCACTTTGTGACAAGACCCAAAAATCCAAAAATTCTTATTATAAGTGTCAAAACTTGATTTCCAACATTTGGGTTTTCTCCCCCTGTATACCAAAATGATGTATGGAGGCTTTATTATGAATTTATCTATTATCTCCACTACTTCCTTAGCTGCTAGTAAATCTAGTGACTCGTACTTATTTCAAACTATTTTCTAGTAGTTACTCACTTCTATCCTTGTATCAGAAAAATCCTCCAACTTAGAATTTAGTTCTAACAATGCTTCTTCTATCTTGAATGCTTGTCTAACATCATCTTTTGACAAAGTTATTTCAAAAAAAGCTCTAAATATTTGAAATATGGTCTATACCAAGGAGAGTTTGGTTCTTGATTCATCTTCAAAAATCTCAAGGCTAGCGGCATTGTAGTATTTATCCACTTCCAAAAATTACTCTTGAGCCTAATTCTTTATTTGTTGAATATCTTTGTGTAGTCCTTCCATGAATTTATTCCCAAAAGATATTCTCTTTATCCAGTCATCTAACTTGTCTAACTCCTATGCCAAGTATATCTCCATTAGCATCCAATACCTTTTCCATTTTATAGATTTGAGTGCTTACAAATCATTGGCCCAAGTATGCACTTCATCCATCAGCCAAAAATATTGGTTTATAATGGTGACCAATTTTTCACCATTAGTTTGGATGTTGTGCAAAAATTTCAAATTGCCTTGTATTATTTGCACTCCCCTTTCCTCAAAACTATGATGCCACCTCTAGCAAGTGCCCAAAAATAAACCCAAAGGTTGCCTTGTCTCATTTCTTTCCAATGCAGCTCCTAGACAAATTTTAGGATTTGCATGGTCTATTAGACCTACCACTTCATTCAAGTATCCCCTCAAAAATTTATCATATTTTTGCAACATTAAAATCTCTAAATCATCCTTGTCAAGGTGTGAAAACACTTGTTTAAGGCACATGGTAATGAAGAATTTTTTGGTATCCACCATGGGCTTTCAATATGACCTCCTTCCTCTAATAATATGTAGAAGTCAACTCTTATGTATCTACATGGGGAGATAGAATGATGATATCTCATATCTTCTCCTAATGGATCATTCCTACGAGTATCTCATATTCTCTCTTCTACCATTTCAGTACCTATAGGCATGAAGTCAAAATCTAAGAGGTCAAAAATGTTTGCTCCCTTTCCTTCCAATTTTTCAATCCACTTTTGTTGTCCCTTATCTTGGGTTTAAACATGGATAGGTTCTCAAGGGACAAAAGGTGGCATTTGAGTCAAACTTCTTCTCCTCTCTTCTTCCACTGAAGTAGCTAATAGATTCCTCTTATTTAAAGGGACTAATTCTATTTGTTCCCCTTCCTCCTCACCTTCCACCTCAAGGATGGTTTCCAGCACTTATGGTGAGGAAGTGTTCTTTTTCTTTAGTCTCCTCTTTACACTTACCACCATCATCTTAGTTTTGGCTCTTTTGGGTACTGATAGGGAGGATTCTTCTTCTATGGGAGCATGAGGTGTTAGAACTCTTTCCTATTTTTATTGAGTCTATTCTTTCTTAGTTTGAAATTATTCTATCCTAGGTTGAGCTTCTCCTTCTTTGGTAGCTAGCTCCACCTCGACTTTTCCCTCTTTCTCCCTTACTCGAGGGGATCTCTTTCTCTTCTTTCCCTTACCCTTTTGTGTCTCAAAATACTCAACCTCCCACTCATGTTGTTGTAACACATCTAGCCTCACTAGTGATTTGAAAGGGTAGGTTGGTATGGTGATCTTTTCTTCTTTACCTCTCTTTGGTTGAGCTATAGCTTGAAGAGGTAGGACTTGAGTAAATGGATCCATCCAAAAAGGCTTCTTGATCCATTCTCTTGTTTTGCAACTACATGCTAGCCCTAATTATTAATATCGTCATACTCTTCCTACCCAAACTCTACATTCATTATGGGCCTTTCATAAATCTTTTCCCTATTGTACAAGGGTTCCAATATCTTAGGGACATCATTGACCCATGCTTTAAGGGCTATCTCCATGTTTAGTACCTTCTTTTCAAGGTGTAGACTCATCATATGTAATAATCTCTAATTCGGACATCATAATCATCTATGGAATTCATCCAATGATCTTCAAGGGATTCTTTAGGCACAAAATTCTTCCCTACTGGATGTTGTACCATCTTGATATTATCAAAATACAAGTGAGGTGCTTGGTAATCCTCAAGAGGATATTGATCCTATTTTGAATCAAATGTAGTAATGTCTTTCTTTTTCTTTACCTCAAAGGCCCCAATGGTGGTTGGCCATACCCAAGTCTTCTTATGTCTCTTCCTAACCTTGTCATATGTAGAGGCTAGTTGTCATGTTATCTATAACAATATAAGCCTATCCAATGGATATCACGGGAGCTTCTTTGGACATAAGAGGGTACCAACTACCTAGATATAGGAAAATGTCTTGAATTGTATGCAATATGCACCAACCTATGTTATCTATGTTTGCAGCTTGCTCTGGCATCCTCTTCACATAGTCTCTTTCAATGAACCTAATGATAGAAAAGATAAAACCATCATTGACCACCCTATATTCAACACTTTGTAGTAGAAGCTTAATTTTTACTAGTTGTGGATACACAAAATAGGATCAAGCATTTACATCTTGCATGCTCCCTTTTTTGTATAATCCTAGATAATCCATGGTTCTTCCTGGTAAAAGTTATACCATATAGGAGGTCATATAGAAATGGGGGTCATTCTCCACTAAAATCAACTATTCATCTAGGTTATCACTTAGTATTGTAGCCCAATTAATAAGCATCTTTCATGTTCAGATGGTTCCTATGAAATGTACAATCCATGACTCCAGATGACTTGCTGCAGGACGGCCCATGGTTCTACTCAAGAGAAAAATTGAGTAGCTAATGTCATATATTATGTATCCATGTTTCATGTCAACCTTTTGCAACTCTTCTTCCCAATGGTGTCTTGTTAATTAGGTGCTTTTCTTGTGCCAACTCTTTATGCTTTGTTTCATTCTCCATGTACCATCTATTTGTGCAATCATAAGTAATCTAGAGGTAATGATCTTCTAGTGGAAGATAGAAGACCTTTTAAATGTTTTGAGGTCTGAGATCCAAAACTATATCTCTGGTCACACTCTTGACCACCTTCTCCTCTCGTACATAGTGATGAGCCAAGGTCGTGATTACTTTAGATGATTGAACTGATGTTGGGTGAGAATCCATGTTCACCAACCCACTTTGAATCAAAACTGACATAATGGATGACCTCTATTTAGGGTTTTTACACAAGGTTAGAAAGACATTCTAGTCAATGTGCCCTAGTTTAGTGTCTCGGATCTTTGAATGTTTATCTCAGAATTGAGACTTCTTTGGTGCTAGCTTTATTGGCATTGAGGATGAGGATGACACCAAAATATTTGCACAAAAGGGAGAAATGTTAGTACCATTGATCTCAGAAAACTACAATAACCCTAAGATGAGACCTAGACTAACAAAAAAAGGCTAAATTAACTACGTTCCCCTAATGAGTCTAATATGTACACATGCGCTGCTTGTGCACTTATCACACCTATACAAGTGCACATTGTATGAATGTGTGCATAGTTCCTTTTGAAGGCATTTCAATTGCACAAGTGTGTAGTTTTGTTCATTGCGCACCTATGCATGTGTGCAAGGTGTGCACATGATCTGTCCAAAGTAGAGTCATTCAGGGGGACTTAGATTTTTAGCACACATACACACCAATTGAGGTGCACATGTGCATATTCTTAGTAGTGTTTATACCTTGGAAAAGGTTTGAAGTCTTTATGCAGACTTTTAGACATGTGGAGCTGCAGACCTACTAAGGATTTGAAGGTGTAGTGAAGAGTAGTTTAAGAGATCACAAGTGATAAGTAGAGAGATGGGGGGGGTATAGTGTGCACCTTCAAGGATGCACATATGTGCAAGTATGCATGTGCTCATCCTTGGTAGGAGGTGAGTATGCACCATACACACTTAGCACACATGTGCATGTGTGCAAGTGTGCATGTGCACACTTTATGTACTTAGAAATGAAAAAAATGAATCTTGGCCTCTTGTTACTACTCAATACTTCCTAACTAGGGACCAGGTGCTAACCTAGATCTAGAGGATGGTCCTAAATGACCAAGGCATCTAACTGGGTGCTTTAAGATGATTTTGAATTTAGGGGGGACCCATTTTGTCACTCAAAATGGGGCATGTGGTGTGAGACCATAGTAAATAGCCCCAAAAAAAGGAAAGAAATGACAAAGGCATTTCTTCATCGGCAAGCATTCTTCTAACATGTGTCAAGTGGCAACTAGTTTCCAAATGCTACAATAATTTTTCAAGTACTTTGGAAGCCAAAACTTTAGAATCTTGAATCTTCAAGCTCAGTGTGTGCTTAGTGTTCCAATTCCTTTTAACATCTCAAGGTGTCATCTATCATGAGTGTCTAGTAACTCATAAAAGATCATTCACTTAATCAGCATAGATATTGGAAATCCCCATAAACATGTTTATCCATCATTGTATGACCAAATGAGATAATCTTTTCTAAGGGCTCTTAACAACTTATCGATCTCTTTTCTTTTAGTTTTTGGTAAGCTTATTTAAAATTCTTCACAAAGCTCCTATGTTTCCACTTAATTCTTTCCTAAAGTCTTTTGTTCATTCTACAAAATAGGATAGCAATTTTGATGTGCTTGTAGCTATGTTTGATTACCTTTACAATTATCTAGAAATCTTTATATATGACATCTTTGTGATTATTTTATCTTCCTTTTCTACCCTGACCACATTTAGATTGCGTGGCTAAGGTATTGGTGCTCCTTTTTAGATTGATACTTAGTTTGATAACTCTTGCATTCTTCTTTTAATTTATGTTTTGGGAAACTCTCATGCCAAATAATGATATTTATAGGTCTTTGGAGAGACCCTTTTTCTGAATTGGTAAGTTTTGAATTATCCATTTCTACTACCAACCTAGATTCGAAGACAACCTAAATGATCAATACTTTAAATTTGTGAAGTATTGAGAGCAATCAATCTTAGATTTTGACTTTAAGGCAAGAAGTCGTTTATAACTGCAAGTAACACCTATTTTTGAGTTGATGCAAGAAACAAAGTTATATAAATGCTTTCATAGAGAAATACTTCTTCTCTAAAATCAAAACCAAATGGGATGGTCTTGATTATGTATCAAGAAGGAATCTTGATTACACATATCCCCTAGGCCAAACAAATAAAAAAAATACACTAATGTAAATAAAACACATGACTAAAATTTAGCACACAACTAAAAGAAAAAATCAACATTTTTTTTTCAAATGTTTTTTCTATTGGGCTTGGAAATAATGTTTCAAAAATTGGTCATTAAATAGTAATGGGACTAGTTCACCTTGTAAAGTACTTAGCCTAAAATTATTTTCCCATAGAATGTCTGCAATTTGGTAAGGACCAATCCAAAAGCATTGAAACTTGATATGACTGTCTAGTTTTTATTTTTATTTATCCCATAGAAGAACAAGATATGAGATTCTAAAAGATTTGATCATGGCTAACTTGTCAAGCCAATAGTTTACAATATCCTAATGTTTTGACATATGTTTTAAAGTGGTTGTACTTTCCAAAAGATTCGTCAATTTGATTTGGAACCTGTCGACATCCTCAACATATCCTCTCATGAATTTCAATACTCAAATCTTGAGATTAAGTGGGAATATTGGTTCTTGGACATATACTAGTAGATACAAGGATATTCCCAAAAAATTCCTTATCCTATCTCTATCTGTCCATAATGCATATTTCAATTGGGTATGCCAATCTTTGGGATTCTCTGTGAGCAAGCATTTTATGACCACAATCAAATTCTTGTTTGTGAACTCGGCCATGCCATTCCCTTGGGGATAATAATTAGATGATAATTTGATTATGACTTGAATGTCTAATGCCCATTGAGTCAAGAAAATTGATGCAAAATATGACCCATTATCACACACCAAAAAGAATGGCATTCCAAACCTAGTCACAATGTGTTCTTCTAAGAAATCAGTGAGCACTTTTGTCATACAATTTCTAAAAGTTTCAACTTTAGTCCATGATGTACAAAAATTTGTAGTTGTTAGGACAAACATATGTCCTAATGATGATGATGGGTTTACAAGCCCAATAAAGTCTAGCCTCCACTTGGCAATCGGACATATCTCAAATATTGGTAGTGGCATAGTCAAGTTTCTTTCCATATTGGCACTTGTTTGGCAGGTGTGATAGGAACATACATGTTCAAATGTGTCTTATAAAATTATAGTAGGCCAACAGTGTTGTAGCATTTTTTGATCCATGTCTAGTTCCATACTTGTCATGATATTGTTCTAGTACTTCTCTTGCTTCTTCACATCCTAAATATTTCAAATAGATCCCCTCATAGTTTTTCTTGTAAAGTTTTCTATCTTGAAGCATGTAGGACTCAAATTTTAAATCCTCTATGTTGGGAACTATTCATCCATTGAGGGTATTTATTTTATAGGAGATAAAATAGAATATACTGGTACCATACATTTGTGATTATTCCTTTATTAGTGTCTTCTTGAGACACTATGATTTGTTCTTCATTGTCAGCTATCATCTTGGTTAATCTGTGTCCTCTCACTAGCTTCATTGGTTGAATTTCTAAATCAAACTCTTGTAGTATGGCCATCCATTTTTCTCTTCTTTCACCTAACTCATTATGTATTGACAATGATTTGATAGCAAGATCTGACACAATATCATATACCTTACTCCGGAGTGTGTAGTGCAAAAATTTCTTCAATTCCTTTGTCAGGTTGAATGATTGTTTGTCAAGATTGGGATAGTTCAATTCAGAATTCCTCAGTGAGAAACTCATGAATGTGATGGGTCTCTCATCTTCTTTATCTTTCAATTGTGTGAGGATGCTTGCCATGAGTTTTCTAAAGAAAAAGAATAGATTTTGAAAGGAAACTCATAATTAGGACTTATGAGTATTGGGGAATTGTAAATGGCCAATTTGATATCTTCAAACTATTTCTTGACTTCAGGAACCCAATCAATTTTCACTCCTTTCTTTAGTAAGTCATTGAGAGGGTGAACTATCTCAGAAAACCTGCTAATGAACTTGCATAAAAAAATAATCTTTCCAAAGAAAGATTTAAGCTCTTTGTGACTATGGGGAGGTGATAACTTCATAATTACTTCCATCCTTTTAGGATCAATTGAAATACCAACTTCTAAAATGATGTGGTCTAGCATCTTTCCTTTAGTAACCCTAAATGAACATTTCTTAGGGTTAAGAGATAAACCATATTTTTGACATTGATTGAAAACTTGTTTTAGATAAAGAATATGGGTACTCCTCTCTTTTGAAAAGATTGTTAGGTCATCCATACAACTAACTATGCATTTTTTTTATCAATCGCTTAAATGCCTCATTAATTTCTCTTTGAAATGTAGCTCCTACGTTTATTAATCCAAATGACATCCTTTTGTATGCAAATGTTCCCCATTTTGTTGTGAATGTTATCTTTAATCTCTCTTCCTTGTCTACCATTACTTGGTTATATCCTAAATATACATCTAGGAAAGACATCATCTTAGACCCATTTACAATCTTAATACTTCATCAAGTGAAGGAAAAGGGTAGTTATCTTTCTAGGATGCTTGATTCAAAATTTGAAAGTCTATGCAAAGGCAAGTCTCTCTAGTGTTTTTCCTTACTAGTACTAGGTTGGGAACCCATGTAGAATGGCAGATAGGAAAGATAATCTTGACATCAAGCAATTTTTAGACCTCTTTCATTATCAATGGTTCAATGATGGGGTTTACCAATCTCTATCTTTGGCGAGAAGGCTTAGCATCAAGCTTTAATAGAATATCATGAGTGATGATGTTAGGATCATATGTCTTGAGCTCCTCCTAACTCCATGCAATGACATATTTGTATTCTATGAGTAATTGAAGCATACTTTCTCATTCTTTGGAATTACATGCTTTCTCAATCCTTTTCATCTTAGGGTCAACTTCCCTACCCAAATTATAAGAGTCACATTCTTTGATCCCCTTTTCTTCAATGGTTCTCTTGCTACACATTGACTCATCTTGGTCAAAGATATGCTCCAACTCTACCATCCCCTTAGTAATAGTATTAGTTTTCAAATTTATGATCCCATTTTCATCATCAATTTCATCTTCTTTGAGTTTTTCATTGAGTGTGTCATCATTTTCTTGTCCTTTGAACAAACCATTTCACATAATGAGCTCCAGAATGTGTTGATCATATTGGAAGACCTAATAGTTAGTAATGTCATCTAGAATAGATAGGGCAGCCACTAGTTCTACTAAAAACCTTTTGAGTTTCAATCTTTTAATAGGTTGTAATGCACTAGCTGAAATTAGAAGGGCATTAGCTACTAAGTTTCTTCTTGTTGGAATAGATCTTGCATTTAGGGCTTTGAAATATTCCATGAAGTCCCAAACTTTCTTTTGACAAGCAAGTAGTCTTTGATCATTGCAAGAATAGATTGACTTGACATGTTGAATCACCAACTAAGAGTCTTCTTCAACTATGAGAGCTTTTACTTCCTTTTCTAATGTGAAGAAATGTTTTTTTATCAAAGCTTCATATTCTACAAAAATTTTAGTACATATGAATTGTAAATGATATGCATCATAAAATGACCTACCTTTTACATTAATTAGTTCAATATCTACTTCAGTTTTTAATTTACATTTGGAACTATCAAACTTGAGTTTCCATATCGATTGTTCTTTTAGTTTCCTTCACTTGTACTTATTTGTTCAAAGCTTTTCTTTTACTTGGACTATAATGATTATTTTTTTGGGACCCATTGCATCCTTTCATGTGTTGGACTTGATGAGTTACTATTATTTACCATTGATATAGGCATTGTTTTTTTCTTTTGTTTATCTTCAATTTCCCCAATCAATTTCATGATTTTATCAATTTGTGGTTTAGGTTGAATAACCACTAAGGTCCATCCTTGACCTTTCACAAAGCATATCCTTCTAAGAAAATTATTCATTCTTGGTGGAGGAGAAGACAAAGCTCCCCCATTTGAAGAGGTGTCACTATATGAAGCATTTAGATCTTCTTTTATCTCCTCTTCACCTCAAACATGTATAAATGACTTGAATTGTCTTTGGGTATTTCACTTATGGTGTGACTAGTTGTAGAGTGTGTTATCCAAGTTAGTACTTGAGCAATTTATTCTTGAAAATCTAACCATTCAAACTCTTAATGGCTCACCTTATGTGACTTGCAAAATCCTAGAAGGAGCAAGATATTCAAAACTTCCTCTTCCCCTAAATAATGTAAAATTGCAACCATCTTATGTATGAATTGCATCACAATTTCTTCTTGTGGGGTAGTGCTTAGGGATTCTACATCTGAGTTATTAGGTATTTCAACTAAAGTTATGTCAAGAGCCATTACCTTGTAAGAGCCTAAGTCTGATTGAAGAAATGCTACTTCATTTAGAGCATTGTACTCTATGGTCATTGCCTTTAATTTTGGATTGACATCTATTTTAATATGGTTGTTCAATCAGTTCCAAGGAAGTCATAGTTGGGTGAATTTAGTTGAGAACCATCCTCTTAGGCACCGGTTCCATTATCTACTTAGTAATAGGTTGTATGTTTCTGGAATGTCTACCACTTATATGTCTATGATATCTTGGATTTGTGGTTCTGTGATCAACTGCATGTGAACATCTTTCAACACTCTTATGACCTTCACTTATGTTTTGTCAAGTTGAATCACTATTTGATTCATGGGTTGTGGGGTGACTCCCAACTTGTGAGATATCAAAAGTGGCATGACATTGCAAGAAGCTCATGAATCTGTGAGACAATTGTGAAAGTTTCTTCCAAAGATGATGAGACTAAGCAAGAAAGTGGGCACTTTAGCCTTGTCCTTACACATAGTGGGCATAGCCTGAGAGGTGTTAACCTATGGTAATATTGTCTTTTGAGGGTCTATAACAGGTGTTATCCTTGTCTGATAAAGAGTTTTCAATAATGCTTCTCTTTGGCTAGGACAACTTTGTAGCATATCATATATGGAGATGTTGCCCTTGGTCTTCTTTAATTCTTCAATAGCACTATAATTTTTAGTTGACCAGTTAAGATTCTTTAGTATAGTAGGAATGTTTCCTTGATTCTTAATTTATTTTCAAGAGAAGGGTTCTCTTACAGGTGTAGGATTATTATTTTCTCTTGGATCTAGAGGTGTTGGCTACAATTTGGGGGGAATTCCATCAGTCATGGGTTCCCTTCGATTACACAAGTTGTATTTATTTTGGTTTTCATTCTAAAAAGTGAACATCTCTACTGGTTCAAGGTCTAATTCTTGATTGAATGGAAAGACAAATTCTTCATTGACCTAGTCTCCCAATTCAATTTTCTATAGAGAATCATAAGATTATGACAATGTAGCATTGAACTAAATAAGGGACTCATTATTAGTGCACTATGAATTCTAGTTCACTTCTTGATTTTCGTTGAAAAATGAGCCACTATCATTGGGTGTGTTTTGACTGGTGTCTAGTTGATTGATGTCCATGAACTAAGCATTGTTATTGTTGTCTGCAAGGATACTTCCATTGTTTGGATAGGTATTACACTATCGATTCTATCTTTGGAAATCATTGTTACAATATGGTGGGTTGAAATTGTTCACTACATTATTATTTACATTTAAATTCTTATTGTAATTTTGGCCGTAGTTATTTTCTGTAAGGGGCCACCTTTGATCTTTGAAATTTTTTATTTTATCCTTGTGACAACCTTAAATGAGTTAGCTTATTGGTTATCTCAAACATGGTCTTTTTCATTTGATCTAGCTCAATTATGACATTATTTTCTACCTCAGTGGATGGTGTTTCCTTTTTCTTAAAGAAGGCATCTTTTGGAGGCTTGTATCCTATGTAGGTTATTGCTAGAGCTAGTAGAGTTGGTGCATGTTGTAGTGGGACTAGAGTTCATGGAATGAATTAACTAGGCATCACTTGCACTCTAGAAAATTATGTTGGTACTCTCATACTAGGATGAGTTGGAACCATCATCTCTCCTCCATTAGGGTTACCCTATTTAGTAAAGGTGACTACTTATTCAAAGACATTTTCTAATGTGTCAATATTTGTAGCAGGCAATCTCCTTAGGAAGATAGCAGTGAGGTGGTGCATAGAGTTTAGATAAATCTGAATTGTGGCCTCAACTGGTATGGTGTAAGGGGTTTCCAACTTGTGGTATGCCATGTCAAAGAGATGACTGAAGTGTGAGATGTTCATTGCTCAATCCTTCTTGATAGATATGAACTAGTGGTGTATCATAGTTGGATTGATGAATGTTTTGAATTGATCAAAAAATAAATTTTCAAAAGATGCCTAGTTTTGAATAGATCCTAGTGGCATATTCACATACTAGTTAAATGCAACACCTCTCCCAATGTATATGGGTAAAAATGAAGGACCACATTCTCTTATTGAATCTATTTTTTATTGTATATTTATTTGAAAACCTTGATGTGATCCTTAGCTATCTATTTTTTTTTGTAGATGAACCCTGGGAAGAATTTCTTATGGTTATTAAAAAGGTCATTGAGTGAACCTTGCAAATTGATTGGTGAATCTATTATGTTCACAGAGAAATCCATGAATGGAGGATTACAAAATATGATAGGTGGAGGTAAGTTCAAGGGTGGAACTAAGGAAGATGATGGAATTTGAAATGTGAGTGGTAGAATTCTTGATATCCCCTTATCACTATGAGGCTTGCAAAAGTGATTGAGTTCTCAGAACTTTTGTCCACCATGTGAAGACCTTAAAGCTAGCTGAAAGAGAGAGGGTGGATTAGGATCTTCCATTTTGTTAGTATTTTGAAAAAGTGCACCTCTGAGAAGTTCACCTCATAAAAGTGCACCTTCAGAAAGTGAACCTTCTGACATTGATAGACTTTGAAAATTTTAGAACTTCCAAAAATTGTAAAAATTTCAAAAAACAACTTGGGTTTTTGAACAAAATGGTTTTGGGCCCTCCTTCTAGTGTCACTTATGTTGAGTGGTCATTTTGCATGATGCTTAATAGCAAAAATCTTTTCAATCTCTCTCTTGAAAAGATGATCAATGGCCAACAAGTTTTTGGATGGTTGTTGTTTATACTATTAGGTAACTTAATTGAAGATAAATGTGTATGTTCACAAGGAGGTATTTGATAGTACCTACCAATCTACACAACTTTGCTGAAATGTACCACATAAAAAAAATTTATATTTTATATTTTATGATTAATGTAGTTTATCAATGCAACTATATGAATTCTTATTTTAACCGAAGGGTTTTAAAAGAAAATACCAAAGATAGAGTAATGAGAGATTAAAGAAAATTACTAAAAGAGAAATTTCTAATGGGCATAAGACAAAGTAACAAAATGTATGTGAATTAAATTATCAAAAGGATCTAGTAGGAAATAAATGAAATTAGAAGCAATGCTTCTTCAACTCCACTGATGCAATCATCGATGGGAACTTTAATGAAAACCAAAATTTGTTTCATGCTTCATCAAATAATAAGGCCATAGAAAGTGCACTCACATGAGACAAAATTCTATGTGAGAGCAATAGTGATCCTTTCTCTAATTTGTCACAATAGCAAAATTTGTTTACATAAGACAAACACTAGAACTACAAGATCACACAGTTATAATAATGTAATAAAACCATTTGCTCCATCAATATTCATGAACATTAATTCACAAAATAACATGCTTTGGAAATATTTACTACACTCAGAATGAGAGCACCAATAGCATTTATTATTACATCAAAATAATGGCCCATAGTACATATTATGTCCATGTATTTTTAAAAAATCGTCTCCTCCTTTTGTGTTAAGAATGAGATCTCTTATAATTTAACTCATGATAAAAAAATTAATAAAATAAAGCTATTTACATACAAAATGACTCTCTAAATGGTGCTAAGTAGGTCTTTGCCCTTGTTTATATCAATTAATGGGTGCATGAGCCTTTACGTCATTTAAAACAATAATAGAATAAGAAGATAAGAAGATAGAAGCCATGAGATGATCTAGGAGTCATTGAGAGCTATAAAAATGGAAGCTCAACCTTTTCTAGGTATCTCTAGGAGTTGAACTACCATTAAAACATGTTTCTGATGCATGGAATGCTCTAAAATAGCCATTGACAATTAACTATTGGTGCACTACTTCAAAATTGTTGACACACCTCTAAAAAGTGCACCCTTGAAAAGGGAACCTTCAAGAAGTGCACCTTGGTGACGTGCACGATGGTGAAGCACACCTTCAAGAAGTTCACCTTGGTGACAAGACCCCAAAATCCAAAAATTCTTCTTAGTGTCAAAACTTGATTCCCAACATTTGGGTTTTCTTCCCCTTTATACCAAAATGATGTCTAGATGCTTGTTTTTGAATTTATCTATTAGCTCCACTACTTCCTTAGCCTCTAGTAAATCTAGTGACTCATACTTATTTCAAAATATTTGTCAGTATTTTCTCACTTCTATCCTTGTATAAGAAAAATCCTCCAATTTAGAATCTAGTTCGAACAATGCTTCTTCTATTTTGAACGCTTATCTGTCATCATCTTTTGACAAAGCTATTTCTAATGAGGCTTTGAATTGTTGAACAATGGTTTGTACTAAGGATATTTTGGTTCTTGATTCATCTTCAAAAATATTGAGGCTACTGGCATTGTAATGTTTATCCACTTCCAAAATTTTCTCTTGAGCCATATTCTTTATTTGTTGAATATCTTCATGTAGTCCTTCCATTAATCTAATCCTAGAAGATATATTCTCTATCTAATCATCTAAATTATTTAACTCCTCTATCAAGTATATCTTCCTTAGCATCTGGTACCTTTTCCCCTTTATAGATTTGGGTTCTTGCAAATTATTGGCCTAGGTACACACTCCATCCATCAACCCAAAGCATTGGTTTATAATGGTGACCAATTTGTTGGCATTAGTTTGGATTTTGTGAAAAAGGTTCAAATTACCTTGTATTAATTTCTCTCCCCTTTCCTCAATATTGTGATGCCACCTTTGGCAAGCATCCAAAAATGAATCCAAAAGTTTCTACGTCTACTTTCTTACCAATGTAGCTCCTATAGAGAGATTTCAAGATTTTCCAAGTCTATCAAACTTACCACTTCATTCAAGTATCCCCTCAATAATTCATTTTGTTTCCACAACATTAAAAGCTTTGACTCATCCTTTTCAACATGTTAAAATACTTGTTTGAGGCTCGTGGCAATCAATACTTTTGTAGTATCCACCATAGGCTTTCCTAATATGACCTCCTTCAACTAATAATCTTTAGGATTCAACACTTTTGTGTTTGCATGGGGAGGTAGAATGGAGATATTCACCAAAAGGTCCTAATCCGTATTCTTCATTGTGAAGAAAAGTGTTCTAGCATCACCCTTAGGTGGCTTAGGTTTCTTAATCACCTTTATTTTCTCCTTCATGCCTTCTTTTTGTTCTATTAGTTTCGTTTGTCTCTTATGTTTGAACATGACCTATTTCTTAAGCCATGATGTTGTTGTCCCCATTGGTGACATGTACTAGGATAAAGAGGTGGGTTCTAATGATGGTCCATTTCCATTATCATTTGTATCTGGAGTCTTCTCCTATTGAGGAAGAACTTTAGAGTGAGCTTCTATGTCTTGTTGATCTAAGGACCTAGCCATTGTATCAAGACAAGGTTGTTACTTTCCTTCCATAAAATTTCCTTTCTTGGATACTTCATCGGCATGTAATTGCACATATCCTCCTTCCTATGGAGTTTGACTCTTAGGTTTTATCATTAGAGGAGGTAGGGCCACTTATCATTGATCCATTAATTTTGGCATGTTTTTGTGTTGGTAGAGGAGGAACACCAAGAGATCCTTGTGGTAGAGGAGGTAGTTGATTCCAATCTTCTCTTAATGACTCATTCCTAGGAGTATCTCATATTCTCTCCTTTACCATTTTAGTACCTATAGGCATGAAGTCAAAATCTGGTGTAGGAGCACCTACTCTAGACTCATGAAATGAGGAACCTAAGGATCCTAAATAGTCTACTTAGGTAAATTTGGCACATTGATCTAGTTGTAAGGCCTAGTTCCAAGATTAGGCATAATTATGAGCCCCTGGGTAACTAAGGTCAAATATGATCAATAAGCCTAAAAATACATAGGATTCTAGGTCTTTAATTTTTTTTAATATCTAGATACATGTTGGATCACTTTCTTTAGGTCTAGACCAAGTTTGGTCACTAGTTTTTCATTTTTGCAAATTTTACAAAAGTTATTCAAAAAGTTCTCAGTAGCTTTTGAGCAAGTTTGCTAAAAGTTGACAAACATTTAAAAAATATTCCTCCAATGGCTAGGTAGTTTTAACTGACCATGTAACCATTGGAAAAGTCCTACAAAGCCTCTTGGGCTGATGGTAGGGATATACAATGTAAGTTTCACATTCAAATCAATAAAAATCAGCATTTTTCTCTGCAAAACTTGTGTTCCAGGCCAGTGTATGGAATTCTATGGAAAAGAGGGAATGTGCTAGTGGTTCTAGAATTTTAAGCTTTAAATCTACTTCATCTTACAACAAGTTTCATGTGTTGATCATTCCTAGTTTGGGAGATTTCAAAATTTCTTTCTTGCTACCTAGGATTCAGCCTAGAAATCAACATCTACCTAGGGCTGATTTCTTTGGGCACATTCTACCATGAAAAATTGATGCCCCTTGGTGGAATGAAATATGTATCAATTTAATTTTATATTTTCTAATTTTCTTTTTCCAAAAAATGAAGGGAGCTGGTTTTGCCACTAGACCCTAGGTGTGCATCTTCATGAGTACACCATACAACATTTACAATAGTCCTTTCTAGTTTTTGATTGGGGATTCTCCAGAAGTTGAAACCTTGGATTTTTGTTTATTATACATGCCCCCATGTGTCTCAATAGTTTTATTTGTTTTTTTTCCATTATAGAAAGTACACTTGTAGTGTAAATGGAGCCCTAATTAGGCCTTTAAATCCAGTCAAATGTTGCAAAAGCAGAAAGCTTTGTTCATTTCTATCCTTGGGTACTTTGGCATGTTTTATAAAACCCAAAAGGGTATTAGGATCTCTATTTAGGTCACTATGTTGTTTGAGGATATGCAAACTTATGCCTCATTTCCATTCTAGGAAGGCCTACAAGCCAAATAATTGGTTTTCAAAGCAACTTGGTGTTATAAGTATTCTTTGATGGAAAGAATCTTTGATTCATTATGAAGAAGACCTAAATAGGCCATATAAATGATTGTAGCCCACCCTTGGTCTTTGTATCCACTTTTTGGATCCCTCTTTTTGTCAAGGGAATCCTATATTGCATTTGTGAGTTTGGTGCTTAGAACTTTGGTGAACCTAGTGATTAGGTTACCTTGTCTTGTGGGGTTGTGATAACCTTCCTTTAAGCCCATTTCCATACCTATGATAGGTATTTGGCACTAGGACCCTTCACCTTGGGTGTTGAGGGAATTGGAGACTTTCATCATTACTTGTTGTTTGAAGGCTTTCGATGTCCATTGCTGCATCAAAATCTGAGAGGTCAAAAATGTATTCTCCCTCACCTTCCATTTGTGTAATTAACTTTTGTTGTTCCTCATCAAATATTTCAACATAGATAGGTTCTCAAGGGACATAAGGCAACATTTGAGTCAAACTTCTTCTCCTCTCTTCTTATGTTGTAATAGTTGAGTGAGTCCTCTTATTCAAAGGGAAAATTTCTATTTGTTCCCATTCCTCCTCATATTTCACCTTGGGGATGGTTTCTAGCACTTATGGTGAGGGAGTTCTCTTTTTCTTTAGTCTCCTCATCTTTAAACCTACCATCATCATCTCAATTCTAGCTCTTTTGGGTATAGAAGGGGAGACTTATTCTTCTCTAGGAGCTTGAGGTGTTGGATCTCCTTCCTATGCTAGTTGAGCTCGTTCTTTATCAAGTTGAGCTTGTTTTGGCCAAGGTTGGGCTTCTCCTTCTTTGGTAGATGGCTTTGCCTAGGATTTTTCTTCTTTCTCATTTACTCAAGGGGATATATTTCTCTTCCTGTCCTTACCCTTTTTATGTCTCAAAATATCAACCTCCTTCTCATGTTGGTGTACCCTCCTTGGTCTCATTGGTGATTTGGTAGGGTAGGTTGGTATAGTGACATTTGCACCTTTACCTCTCTTTGGTTGAGCTATAGCTTATGGAGGTAGGGCTTGATGAACTGGATCCATCCGAAAAGGCTTCTTGATCCATTTTCTTGTTAGCGCAACTACATGTCAGGCTTGATGATTACTATCATTATTCTTCTCACTCCCAATCTTTACATTCATTATGGTCCTTTCATAAATCTTGTTCCTATTGTACAAGGGATCCAACATCTTGGGGATATCCTTGTGTCATGCTTTAAAGGGTATCTCCATGTTTAGTACCTTCTCTACAAGTTTTAGACTCATCCTACAATAATCTCAAATGCAGACATCATAGTCATTTATGACATTCATCCAATGGTCTTCAAGGGCTTCTTTGGGTACAAAATTCTTCCCTACCATATGTTGTACCATCTCAATATTATCAAATATGAGCAAGATGCTTGGTAATTCTCAAGAGGATATTAATCTCATTCTGAATAAAATGTAGCAATGTCTTGCCTTTGCTTTACCCAAGTCTTCTTATGTTTCTTCCTAACCCTATCATATATAGAGGATAGCTATTGTTCTATCTCCAATACTATAAGCCTATTTGATGGATATCATGAGAGATTCTTTGGAAATAAGAGGGTACCATCAACCCAAATGTAGGTGAATGTCTTGAATTGTATATAATATGCACCCACCTATGTTAGTTGTGTTGCAACTTCTACTAAAATCCTCTTTGCATAGTCTCCTTCAATGAACCTAATGATGGAAAAGATAAAACCATCATTGACCACCCTATATTCAACACTTTACAATGGGAGATTCTTTTTACCAGCTATGGATACATGACATAGGTCAAAGAATTTGCATCTTGCATGCTCCCTTTTATGTATAATCCTTGATAATCCATGGTTCTTGTCACTAAAATGTATACCATAGAGGAAGTCATATAGAAATGGAGGTCATTCTTCATCGAAATCAATTGTTCATCTAAGTTATCACTTAGTATTGTAGCCCAGTTAATAGGCATATTGCCTATTCTGATGGTCTCTATGAAATTTACCATCCATGTCTCCATATGAATTTCTATAGGAAGACCCATGGTTCTACTTAGGAGAACAACTAATTAACCAATTTCATCTATCATGTATCCATGTGTCATTTTGACCTTCCTAGCTCTTCTTCCCAAGGGTGTCTTGTCAATTAGGTACTTCTATTGTACCAACTCTTTAGCCTTTGTTGTATTCTCCTTATACCATATATCTACACCCTCATAAGTGATATGGGTTTACTAATCTTCCCATGGAAGATGGAAGACCATTTCAATGTTTCAAGGTCTAAGATCCAAAACTCTCTCCACTCACACTCTTGACCACTTCTCCTCTGGTACATAGTGATGAGCTAAGGTTGTGATCAGTTTGGATGATTGAACTAATGTTGGGTGAGAAGCCATGTTCACCGACCCACTTTGGATTAGATTCAAAACTATGGCTAACTTATCTTTAGATTTTTTACACAAGGTCAGAAATATGTTCCAGTCAATGTGCCCTAATTCAGTGTCTCAGATCTTCGAATATTTTTCTTGGAGTTGAGAGTTCTTTGGTGCTCCTTAATATTTTAAAGTTATCATCTTTGCTTCTATCCTTTCTTCCATTGAGGATGAGGATGACACCTTTATATCTACACAAAAGGGATAAATATTAGCACCATTGATGTCAGAAAACTATGATGACCCTTAGATGAGATGAAAAACTAACAAAACCTTGACAAAAAAAGGCTAAAACTGACTGCATTCCCCTAATGAGTCTAATTTTCTCACATGTGCAATAAAACTGACTGCATTCCCCTAATGAGTCTAATTTTCTCACATGTGCACGTTGCACACCTAGCACACCTAAGAAGGTGTGCATTGTATGCATGTGTGCATATTTCCTTTTGAAGGTGGTTCAAGTATACATGTGTGCAAATTTTCACATTGTGCACCTGTGCATGTTATCAAGGTGTGTACATGATCTATCCAAAGTGGAGTCATTAGGGGGACTTGACTTTTTAGCACACATGCACACCAATTTGTGTATGTGCACATCCTCAATGGTGTTTATACCTTGGAAAAGATTTGAATTCTATGAAAATTGTCTAGCATTTAGTGTTGTGGACCTACTAAGGGTGGGAAAGTATAGAAAAGAGTACTTAAAGAGATCACAAGTGAGGAGTAGAGAGAGGGGGGGTCTAATTATAGATAAGTGTACATGTGCACATCCTTGGTAGGAGGTGAATTTGCACCATGTGCATGTGCCTACTTTATGGACTTAGAAACTCAAAAATTGAATTTTGCCCTCTCGTTACTACATGACCAGGGACCAAGGGCTGACCTAGACCTAGAGGAGGGTCCTAAATAACTAAGACACTTGACTAGGTTCTCTTAGATGATTTTGAATTTAGGGGGGCCCTACTTTGTGACTCAAAATGGGGCATGTGTTGTGAGACCACAATAATGACCAACATTGAACTTTCCAAACTAGTGATAGAGTAGGTAGAGGATTACAATAAGGTGATGAAAATGATGAAAAGAATGGAGAAGGATTTTTAGATAGTAAAATATAAGAAGAATTGGGAGATTGATCAAGAGGATCAGAGTGAAGATGAAGAGGAGGATATGGAGATTGAAGGAGAAAGGGAAATATTACATAGAGATTAAGAGATGGATCTGGACAATGTGAGGATGGAAAATTTGATCAAAGTCATTAAATCATAGGATTACAAAGGGAATTCTAAAAGTAAGTGATCTGTGGAGAGTACTAGATCTGAAGATGGAGTCTGACCATCGATAAGGCTCTTGAATGTGAAGAATTTTTGGTAAAATGACCAATTCCATTAGTTTACAAGTTTGAACATATGGGTGGACATCAAGAAGTTATATTGTGTTTGTTTCCTATCAAATGGTGAAAGATTAGAATCATACTTTAGTTCATACATTGAACAAGAGATTAGTTCATAATAATCTAAATTATACATTAGGTTGAACTTTTATAATTAGAATTGTTCATAACAAAATTTGGTTCCACTTGTATAATTAGAATAGTTCAAAATAATTGAACTATTCTAAGTATGATTACTATTGGAATAGTTCAAAATAACTGGGGGGGGGGGGGGTGAATTAGTTATCCAAGATCCAAAAATCCTAATTAAACTTTCCAGTGCTTAACACAACTCATACATATAACTACTTATCATGTATCTTGCATGCATCCATTATATCAATCAAAACTTAAACTTGCAAATTACTATCTTGGGTCAAAATCACTTTGCTTAAATGTAAACATAAAACATAACAAAATCATTCACACACATGACACCAGGATTTTATGTGGAAACCCAATTTGGTAATGTGCTACTAATTCTCAGTCTTCTAGAGTGATGCCCTGTGAAAGCCCAACCCCATTAAAGGTTACAATACACACTATTAAATGTGACCTGATTAAAGGATTTCAATCACCTTGTTAGGAGTGAGTCTTTTTAGAGGACTTTAGGTCATTTCATTAGAATTCCACCAAGTTAAAGGATTTACAATTACTATTAGGTCAACCTTAATCCAAAGGATTTTACCTAAACTGATACAATTATTAGAGAGTAACAATAAGGCTTGATCTGATAAAAAAATACAACTCACTTTGTAGATTACAGATCTTTGTCCAGTCCTCCATTATGCTTGGCTTCATTCACTTCAGCTCTGATAGCTTGTTCACCCTTCAAGAATTCATCTTCTTAAATCATCCTACTTTGCATACCAATTGCAAACTCTATATTTTAGCCACCATATGAAACAACACCCTAGAATCATTGGCTTTCTTGGGTTCTTGCACATGCCAACTATTGTTTCATGCCTTGTATTCCCTTATAAAGAGAATTTAGATATTTTTTCACTTCATATCAATCATCCATTCTAGGGTTAGGTACGATTCATTGAATTTAACTATCTTTCTTTTTTAGCTTCCTCTAAAAACTTCCTTCACAATCCTCCTTGAATTCAACTCAAAATGGTTTACCTTGAATTCTATACCACCAGATCATCAAGCATATCTTCCACACAGTTCACACAATCCAAGAAATCAAACTTGTTAGCTCAGATTAATTAAATTCATGATCTTTCTCATAATGTTGTCACTCAGCATTTAACTTACTTCTGATGCTCAACACAAACTGTGTTGTTCAGCATCCACTAAAAAATTACTTGGCATGCACTAAAGTTTATTGCTTCTTGACACCAACTAAACTTCACTCAACTTACACTATATTACTTGGCATATAATGAAACTTTAGTATGCTTAGCTCCAATTAGATTTCTGATCATCTTTCACTAACTTTTCTTGGCACCTATTGTGCATTGAGTCAAGCTTAGTAGACTCAACTCTTTTTACTTGTTCTTTTAGACTAAATCAATGTATCCATTCTTTGCACCCTTAAGCAAATAATCAATACACTATATCATCACTATCTCAACTGATCTTTGTACTTCTTTTTCATATCATAACTCAACCTTTCCTCTAGGTGCACTTGTTATTACATTTTATCAAATCCTCTTCATCAAATCAAACAAATGATAGTAATCAGATCAACTAAGCAGTTGTCTTACTAGAAAGTAGTAGGTTTGACATCAGTGAAAAAAACAATGATTGAATCGCATTCTCATACTTGTACCAATATTTTCTCAATACATTGTTAGCCTTCAATTATTTTTATTATGAACTAATAGTTTAGAACAAAATTGTAATGTATGAATTAAAGTATGAGTGTCATCCTTTTGCAAAATCTAATATGTGTGTGGGATGCCCACTTCGCCTTTAAAAAAATATAATTTGTGGGTTGTGAGGTGATGGTGTGTTGACTTCTTATATAGGTGTTAGGAGAGGTGGGAAAATAAAATAGTTTGAAACCTGATTTATGTTGTGATTTAAAAATGAAATTGCCTAGCTTAAAACCTGATTTTATTTGGAAATGAAATTTCTTGAAACCACATAAACTTGAAGCAGTATATGTACACACACACACATATACATATAGATATACATGCGATAATATGTTATGAGCTCTTCATCAATGGAATAGAACCTGAATCTAGGAGGTGGTTGTGCATCAACCTTATCATGACTGTAACCAAAATTAAGAGCCTTCATAATTGAATTGTCTTCCCAATCACATTTATTAATATTCATTAACAAGATGCATCATTCATCAATAAAGATATTTAAAATAAGGTCCCATTAGGAATGTATGCACATTCTTTTATTCAAACTTGTAAACAAATTAAACCCTTATTATGCATTAGGTCCCATTAGGACCAATTAAGTATCATAAGGGTACCACAATGGGTAATAAGGGGCCATAATGGGTATTAGGAGGACTTAGAACCCATTATGACCTTTATGACATATTAGGATACCGTACATATCATAAACATTCCATACATTAAATAACGTGTTCTAGAGGGTTGCATGGTGTTCTAATTAGACCTAATGCATCCTAATGGCTCTTGATTTGTTGCAATGAGTTTTAATGGGTCTCAATTTTTGTATTAGATTTTTATTTTTTGTAATGGGTCTTAATATTTCCTAGGATCATTTATAACCTATTAGGAATCCTTAGCACCACTATTATGCATTAAGTTCCAATTTGACCCATTAGCTATCATAACGGTCTTACTAGGTTGTAAGGGATTCTAATGGGCAGTAGGAGCACTTATGACCCATTATGACCCTATATGATACATTAGGTCTACTTATGCATCATAAAGGTATCATACAATAGGTAATGTGTTCTACAAGGTCCTAAGATGTTCTAGTGAGACCTAGTGGGTCCTAGGCTTAAGCTTTGAACCTTGATGAAAACCCTAAGCCTAAACATGATTTTAACCATATTATATAGTCCTCCCTTTAAATATATAAATTTAGAAATTTTAATTACATTAATTTAAAATGTGAATTAAAGTCATTTAAATAAACTCTATCAAAAGGACATGTACTAGGAAAAAGATGTTGGAATTAACAAGTGGGAAGATTTACTTTTGAGGGGGGGGGGGGGGGTGTGAATAAGAAGTAACTAACTTTAACCTTTTCAAATCCTTTCAAATAATATTATCCACATGCATCTAATTCATCTAATAAACATGAAAGTAAAAGACATGCATGAAAATAGATAACACACAAATTTGGTAACCTAGAAACCCTCCAAAATGAGAAAGTAAAATTGGGGTGGGGATGACACCCACAAAATATCACTGCAGCAATGTGTAACTATTCAAGGTTACAATGTTTGACCACTTCCAATGGTTTGCCCTATGTAAGGCCTATCCTATTAAAGACTTTACACCCTATTAAAAGTGACCTGGTTAAAGGATTTCACTACCCTACTAAAAGAAGGCTTGGTTAAAGGACTTTAGTGCATTCACTTGGAATGACACCCTATTAAAGGATTTACAAATGGCTACTAAGCCAACCTAAGTCCATAGGATTTCCATATCTAATACAATTGCTAGAAAGTATTAGAAGATTTTGACCTGATAACTTGCAATCCTCAATTGCTGATTAGAGATCCTTGTTCTGCTCTAACTAACTTGATCCTTGCTTGATCTAATATGTCACTCTTCGAAGTTCTGATACTTTTTTCTTAGTCAATTGAATTTTGCAATCTTTCTCTATTCTTCACTAAGTCTTTTCTAACTCCCCTCTAAATTTCACCATAGTTCATCCATACACTTCTCTCATCGACACATACAATGGGGTTTCATCCACCTTTTTAAATATTTTGAAGACTTAGGGTTAGGTATGAATCTACGATCAATATTAAATCTTCATTTCCTATTCAATTCATGCACTTTTCCTATTGGTTGCATGCCTTCTCCATTTTTCTTATTGGCTAAATGTTGATTGCATAGGTAATGCAAAAGATTTGTTCTTATCTTCAAGATCCTTCGAGATCCATCCTATGTCGGCTCCAAAAATGCTTTACATTTGAGTTTGTGAGGATAAAAATTCATATGTTGATTCTATGTTACTCGACACTTACTTGTTGATGCTCAACAAATATAGGAAAACTAGCTCACTCGACTCCTATAGTAATTTTGTTTCACTTGGCATCTATACTTTGCTCAGTACTTGAACTTTGCTTGGCACCTAAAGATTACTTAGCACCTAAAGTTCACTCAGCGCCTATTGAATTCTCTGGCTCAACATACACTGTAGCTTGGCTTCTATATTATACTTAGCGTCATCTTGAGAATTTGGTTAAGTGTATTGACACTCAAATGTCAAAACCAATCTGAGCCTAACAATCTCCTCCTTTGACATGAGTGGAAAAAACACTTAACATTGTGAATTTGATCTTTATGAGTATACTTCCCATCTTGTTCGACATATGTACAACACTTCAAAAACTTGTTCAAAATTTTGTATACCTCAAAATCTTGTAACTCCCTCTAAGCTAATGTGCCATTTCCATTCTTATAGCCAAAAATCTTGTACTAAATTTGTCTCATGTTGATGTATCTGATACTCTTTGCCTTGTCTATATTCTATATCTATTTGTACCCTATTTCTGGTGATACACTTTTATAAATCTTCACATCTTCTTGCAATTTTTATTGTCCTTTTGGTTGTATCTCCTTATTTCTTTTCAAAAAAAAAATTTGAATATCTCCCCCTTTTTAATTACATACTATATCTCCCCCTTTATTATTTCTCCTATTATCTCCTATTCTTATTCACCTCTCCCCCAAAACATTATATCTCCCCCTTTTTGACACTTATGTCAAAGGATCCTAAGGATGCAAAGAGTACTTAGCCAAAAAAAATTATTTACCTCCATAATCATCTTGAGAGAAGCATCCTAATTGTTCAATGTTATTTCCAGTGACTTGTGTTGGATGGTTGTCTCTACTGCAAGATGAACAAGGCCTTCTAAAGTAGAAAGATTAGGGTCTTTCTTTAGAACATTTTTTGTATAGGCTTGTTCCTTATGGAGTACTTCCAAATGTTGGGTAATGGAAGATTGAATTTGCATCAATTTGGCCTTGATATTGGCCTCTTCTGCTATCAATACAACTAACTATTTCTGTGTGTGAAGCATAACTACAAAATTATTCTCACTCTAAGCTCAATCTTTGAGTAGCTGAGTGCTAGAAATCTTGAGATTTCGTTCCAAGCTCAGTATCATTTGGCTAGTTTCTTGTGTGAAATAAGATGAATCACACAACTTGGTGTACAATGAGAATATATTGTCAAGTATTTTCTTCACTTTTTCAATCTTCTTAGCCAATTCTACTTGTGAAAGTGCTATTTCACTTGATATTTTCTCATTCACTTCATCTAAAATTTATTTTCTAACCATTCTAATAATTTAACATTAGTGTAAAGGTCCTCATTTTGTACCTAGTCCACTATGTTGGCCAATTGCTCCATGATGGGTTGAGTTTCATCAGGTACTTGCAAGCTAAATGCATCAAAAAATATATCTTTAATTTCCACCAGGGCTTCCTTCTGCTTATACTCATTTTTGAGTATCTCTTGTTTCTTCCTTCTCTCTAGTGCCTCTTGCACTTCATTTATTTGTTGTATGTTCATAGATTTTGAGTCATAACTAGGTATGACTATTTCTTCATCAAGTGCAAGGTCTCCATAGTGAAGTACCCTTTCAGTCTTGGTGGAGCTCAAGCTTGGTACTAAAATCTGCAATGGTACTGCATTAGTGCTCGACTTTTTAGTAGGTGTCCTTGAGGTAGGCACGTTCACCAATGTTTGTATTGCCTCCTGCTCCTTAGGGGTTTTCGCCTCTTCTTTCTCCTCTTCTCTACTGCCTTGGTCAATAATGATGATTTGAGGAGGTGCACCTTAACTTTGTGCAGTAGGAACATCTTGCCTTGCTTGTTCCTTTGTTGGCTCCTCGACAGTTGTTGTCATTTTGACTACAGAATCAACCTTAGCAATTTTGTCCTATTCTTCTTGCTCTTTAGGTTGATCTACTGTAGCTGTGGGAGGTTGTGTAGATGGTACTTGAATTTTTTCCTTCTCCCTTGTTATCTTTTTTATAGCCTTTTTTAATTCATCCACGCTCACCAAAACTAGATTAGTACATAGTTGCGACTGCAGTGTAGTTTGGTGAAGGATCTTTTTGAGATCCTCTGTAGTTAGAGGGTTGATGTTCTAACTTGAGGTATCAGGAACATCCTATACAATTATTGTTTCTACAGGTGTTGTATGTGGAGGACTTGGCAGTGGCAGTTGGGTGTCTTGGACACTTTGTTCAGTCTGTTGCTCTTCAGCTATTGCCTCTTCACCATGCATATTCTCCATTGTTTCTTCTTCTATATCTTTTTCCTCTTCATTTTTTTCTTTCTCTCTTTCTTCCTCTTTCTAATCCTCTTCTTCTTCTCCATCATTTCTACCCTCAAATGGATCTTCTTTCCCTTCCTTCAAAGTTGTCAAACCATATATTAATTTCCACATTTGTGTGGACTTTTGGACAACATCTTCTATTTGATTTTGCAAATTTTTAAAGGCTTTATATTTGGGTGCAAATTTTCTCCCATGTTTCTTGCTACCCTTTTGTATTTGACCTTTTGTAAGGTTTGGCATTACATGAGCCAATGTAGACTCCCCTATTTCTTTCTCCATTTTGAGACAGTAATGTCATTTTTTCTCAACTAATGAGCTTAGCTCTTTAGGCATTGAGTTGTCTAGTTCAAGTGGGGTGGTCTTGAACTTAGCCATCATAGTGTAGATGGATTCTTCAACTATGTTTTGTTGTTCCCTAAAAACTTATTGAAATCAATGGTTTTTAGACTAGTTAGGTCTACATTATCTCTAATATTATTGCAAATGCTTTCCAATTTTGATGTGGTAGAATGGCTTACCAATCTAAATTGATCTTCATCAGACTCTGTCCTTTCTTCATCTGATTCAGGAGGTGCAACATACTTTCTTCTCTTCTTTGATTCTGTAGGCCCTCCTTGTTTTGTTGTCTTTTTCTTCTCCTATTATTTTTCCACTTGAGTTGTATCCCTGGTGTCAGCCCTTGTAGTTGGCTTGGCTGGGCTTGGCTTTGTAGCTTTCTTCTTTGCCTTTGGCTATGCAACTGGTTGTTTCTTTGTCTTTCTTTTCTTTGGCTCACCCTTGGGTGCTTCTTGCTCGGCATCATCCTCTTTGTCTCCATCCTCCCCCATACCTTGGGTTAAAGAAAATGTACTTTGACTTGTTCTTCTTCATCATCCTCAACATCTTCACCTTCTTCTTCTTTTGCTTCTGTAGTGCCTTCCCCAAATTTGGCCTTTAGCTTCTTAACAAGCTTATCCTTCTTCTTCAAAGTGGAGGCAATCTTTAAGTCCATATCCACTTTTGATCTAAACACATCATAAGTTCCAAAATGTGGTGCTTCCTTGTCTATTTCCTCTACCAATAATGCAATTATTGTTGCTGATGCTTTATCTATATTTATTTCATACTCAAGAGGTCTTAACCATCTCACTCTTGGTATGGAAGCTTGAATGTATGTAAAGTCTATATCTACAAGAAAGCATACATCATTTACATGTTTATCCACTAATGACACTAGAATCCTTAGCCTTTGCTTCATTGTCTTCTTAAAGTCCTCAAAATAGCTAGTCATTAGGGTCTCAAAATCAGCTCCCATCAGCTCTATGTATTCATTGACTTGAGCTATAGACCTATTAGTTTTCCATGCTACTTTACCAAATGAAGGAAACTCATTTTGAACATAAAAGAAAATACATATCAAAATAGCACCAAATTTGCATTAGGCTCCCTTGGTTCTCCTGATAGCTGCTAGATTCTCATGTATTTGTTGTAGTTGTAGTTCTACAAGATCATAGGTGTGATCCTTTTTCATAAAGTTATATCCTACATCCACTACAATGCAAGGCACACTATTGAGTCTGCTAGATTGGTAGAATTTATGTGCTATAACACTAACAAAAAAATCAACTAGAGGGTCTTGAATGGTATCAATTATCATCCCTCTCTTATTCCACTTTGCACTAGTGTTCTTCTCAATTGCTTCCTTTGCATCACTCCTAAGTGTCTTCAGTTGATCTAGGGTTGGGTACCTTTTACTCTATGAACAATTCTCTTTGTGATTTTTATTGGGCCATCCTCCAACCATAAGCTTCCATCATGCATTCTGCTCAGCACTAGCCTAATCTATTCTATCTTGAATAGTGTAGGGAATTCTAGGGCACCTATTAAACCCTTATTTTCAATGATTTTATACTCTTCTTTTAACACTCCATTTTCACATAATTTCTCATATGCATCCCTCATTTCCATGTCTCCTATGGCTCCAATCTTAAAATTAGAGCATCTTCTTACATCTGGAACCATTACAACCTTAGGAGGTATGATGGATAGGGCTCCAACTAGGTCATTCTTATATGCAACCTTTGGTATTGGTTGGAAATTAGGTTGTTTGACCTCATTGGACACTAGTTGTACTTTGAAGGGTTTCTTCTTTTGAGTTTTCCTAGAGCTAGAAGCCATTTTAGCAATTTTAGGGTTTTAACATGAAGAAAATATTAAACTGTGTAACTCAGCACATACATAAATACCTCAAGATCAATGAAATCAAGCTGAAATGTTGTTGAAATCTATTCAAACACTGGATTCTCTACTTTAAACTTTCTCTACACTCTTTCTTGTCTTTGCTCTTCATTTGCGATGAAGAAAAATGATTGAAAATATGATAATATACCCTATTTTTATTGCATTTAATGCTTAGTGCAATTACAACTATCCACTCAAGTTCTGAAGGATTTCTGCATTACTTGGCTTCCATTGGCTTTTCAACACTCGACATCCATAGGAGTATTCTTTACTCAGTTTCAACTAAATTTTCCTCTTTACTCATCTTCCTCTACCAACTTGGCATGTACTATATTGTTTACTTGGCATCTAAGGACAACTCAACAAAACTTGCAATCTCTTTTAATTTCAACTTTGCATCTTTGTTCATGTTGATCTCTTCCTTTTAGTTCTTTCTTGTTTAGGAACTGATGCATGATAAAGCTTTGTAAATCAGTTCCTCATGCCTTCTCTTTGCTTAGTTTGATGAAGTGTGATCACTTGACCTATTAGGTGAATTGATCGCTTCATTTGATGTGCTACACCCATCTTTCTTCTTCTGTGTATTATTCATTTCACCTTTGATGTGTTCAACATCTACCTTCTCTTTACCTTTGTCATTCTTTGAGTTGGGTGTGTTTGACTTTGTTGGAAAATTCCTATTGATCTGACTTAGTCTTCAAGCAATTGAAACATGTGGTTTGACTCAACCATCTACTGTAATTTCTTCTAAAATGTGTCCTTATGCAATTTTCAAGAGTGTGTCCATATTCCTAATAGTAATGATAGCTATACCTGGTGTTGTAGTCCCAATTGTAGTGATGTCCATTATTTGCTCCTATTGGCTGATTTGGTGTCCACATAGGCTTTGATCTACACTCAAAAGCTCTATGTCTATACTTCTTGCAATTGTAGTAGTGACCTTCAAATCTTGGTGTCATGATAGTCCTAGTCCTATAGTTATGTGCTTGATGTCCTTGTTTTTTGAATTTATGACAATAACTTGCATTCTTGGGTTTGTCATACTAATGGGCATTCTTACTCTTGCATACATTAGAGGTATGTCCCTTTTTACCACATAAAGGACAAATAGGTTTAGTGTTCTTACCTTTGTTACTCCTTTCTTCTGCAGTCTTGGATGACTCTCCTTGTTTAGTGTTGGCGTAACCAAGTCCTAAAGTGTCATTACTAGCCCTTGGTGATTTCAGTAGCTACTCAAAGTACTTGTTGGCCTCATTAGGTTTGTTGAAGCTTTTTGCAATCTCCTTTTCTCTTTTTAGGTCATTTTGTAGTTGATCATTTTGCATCTCTAGTGTGGAGATCTCAATATCCTTGATATTTAGTTCACAATGAGCATGCATCATTTGACTCAGGGTGTCTAGCTAGATGTTTGAAATTCTTATAAGCTCAATTGATTTTTCTTCCAGTCTGTTGGCAAGGTTTCTCTTGTCTTCTTCTAGCATAACCTTGTCTTCAATGACTCTTTTCTTCTGTTCAGTCACTTCACAAAGCATTATGGCTTGTAATTCTTGTTCAAGCTTGAGTGTTCTGATTTCTTCTACTTGAGCTCTATTCTTCTCCATCATATTTTCTATTGTTTCATCAAACTCTTTGGAATCTCCATTTGAAAATAGATTTGAGGTGTCAATCTCCTTGTACTATGTGTCATTCTCAGCTATGGCAATCTCTCTTCTTCTCTTTAAGCATTTTCTCAGTTCCTCTCTAGCTTCTTCAAGTGCATGTAAAGCAAGTTGTATATCAATTGCCTAATTCTCTATGATCTTCCCAAGTTTGTAGACTTCCATTTTCCAGATCATTTTCTCCAAGTTGTAAGGCTCCTTCTTGGCAGAACTAGGCTCTGATACCAATTGTTGGAATTAACAAGTGGGAAGATTTACTTTTGAGAGAGGGTGTGAATCAAAAGTGACTAAAGTTAACCTTTTCAAATCCTTTCAACTAATATTATCCACATGCATCTAATAAACATGAAAATAAAATACATGCATGAAAATAGATAACACACAAATTTGGTAACCCAGAATCCTCCAGAATGAGAAGGTAAAACTGGGGTGGGGATGACACGCACAAAATATCACTGCAACAATGTGTAACTATTCAAGGTTACAATGTTTGACCACTTCCAATGGTCTTCCCTATGAAAGGCCTGTCATGTTAAAGACTTTACACCCTATTAAAAGTGACCTAGTTAAAGGATTTCACTACCCTACTAAAAGTAGGCCTGGTTAAAGGACTTTAGTACATTCACTTGGAATGACGCCTTGTTAAAGGATTTACAAATGGATGTTAAGCCAACCTAAGTCCATAGAATTTTGATATCTAATACAATTTTTAGAAAGTATTAGAAGATTTTGACTTGATAACTTGAAATCCTTAATTGCTGATTATAGATTCTTGTTCTACTTTGACTGCACTAATCCTTTCTTGATTTGATATGTCACTCTTCAAAGTTCTATACTTTGTTCTTAGTCAACTGAATTCTGCAATGATGCTTTGTTCTTCACTAAGTCTTTTCAAACTCCCCTCTGAATTTCACTATAGTTTACCCATACACTTCTCTCATCCACACATACAATGGGGTTTCATCCTCCTTTTTAAAGATTTCAGAGACTTAGGGTTAGGTATGAATCTATGATCAATATTAAATCTTCATTTCCCACTCAATTCATGCACTTTTCCTATTGGTTTCATGCCTTCTCCATTTTTCTTATTGGTTGCATGTTGATTGCATAAGTAATGCAAAATATTCATTCTGATCTTCAAGATCCTTCGAGATTCATCCTATTTTGGCTCCAAAAATGGTTTACATCTGAGTTTGTGAGCATACAAACTCATATGTTGATTCTATGTTGCTCGACACTTACTAGTTGATGATACTCATGTAAGGCCCACACTAATACCCTATTATAGATTTTGATGAAATAAATATGATTAGGAGTTAATAAGGTTGTGATTAACATTTTAGTTACTAATAACAATTTATGAGATCCTATTAGAGACTGATGCAGATTTTGATTATCATAAGGTTGATACTCTATCCAATAATATTAGGTAGATAAGATAAGACCACATCAAAATAAGACTCAACATGTTTAAGCTGAGACCTAGTCATGAGATTCAAGGTATGATTTACTAGACAATTAGGGGAGATGAATTAACATTCACTCTTGTAAGAAATAACAATGAATATAGATCCAATGATAACAAAACATAATGGTTGCACTCATAGATTGGTTTTAAAATATGATGACATAATCTGGAAACATTCAATGGCATGAGGAATTAACCCTAGGGGCACACACACCTCGTAATGAGATTAAAAGGACATTGTTAGAAATATTACTTTGGTCAGTTGATTTGAAAGGATACTAGTTAACAAGTCTGCATAATAGTGATTTAAATCTCACTTATCATACTAACTACCCCTAAAAGAGAATGCAACTTTTACTAATTAACTTTACATCTAGAAATATTCAATTATTCTATCACCCAACAATATCTCATCTAAAACTATTAATATTTCCAAATCTAACCATTGCTAAAATAATATTACTAGATGATACTAACATCTTGATTCTAACACTCTTTAACACATGAACCTACATGATATTCTAACCACCTTAATTCTGACCTCTTGACTATTCATTGGACTTTCTAATTCCATCAAAATCTCATGTATAATAATGTGTGTTGATGATAGAATGAGGTACTTAACTCTTTACACTCGAAAATTTATGTCAATTATAAAATACAACATTTAATTGATTATTCAATATTTCCCCTACACTAAATACATAATTTCATAATTAATTCACTCTAATCATACTAACCACTAATTCTAGCCATCTAATACACATCATTCCATAACTTGTAACATTTCTATACTTACTTATTTTAATACTATTTCTAAATTTAAACAAACTACATTAAATTTTACACTTCATAAAATATAACCCCAATCCCCTAAATTTCTAATGACATCTGGTGGAATTGTTTAGAAAACTTCTTATTATTAATAGTATGATAAATAGCTACACACGGTCATCTGACCATTTTTAACTAACTAGGAATATCTATGTGATCTAAACTTGTCTTATAGATGTCTTGACCTAAATTATATTTATGGATAACCCCTAGGGCTTAGTTGATTTAGTGGATGTAGGCATGACATCAACTCGACTAGGTATGTTGAACTTCTATAACAAAATCATTCTATATTCAAAGTAATGTCATTCCAATAATTCATCATATCAATGTTTTGTTTGCTAAGTATAAAATAAATAAATAAATTTAAAATTTAAAATTTAAAAAAAAAATTGGTTGTGTTTTTGCCTTGTAAAAAGAACTTAGGGCATGGCAACTCGACACATATAGGAAAATTGGCTCACTTGGCTCCTATAGTAATTATGTTTCACTCGACATATATAGTGACTTGGCATCTATACTTTTCTCAACACTTGAACTTCACTCGGCACCTAAAGATTGCTCGACACCTATTGAATTCTCTAGCTTGACATACACTATAGCTCAGCTTTTGTATTAGACTTAGCATCATCTTGAAAATTTGGTTAAGTGTATTGACACTCAAATGTCAAAACCAATCTGAGACTAACAAAAGATTACTCAAATATCAATGTTACAAGTAGCATAAATAAATTATTTTGAGAAAATTTAGAAGATGAGCTATTGTGAAACCCAAATCTATAATCAATGTAAGATTTTTTATTGTGCACTACTAATTTAAAAAATAAAAATGGTATATGTAGTTTGGTAGCTGATTCAATGATGTATTAAGATATACCAAGGTTTTGAAAGAAAGTACACTTGTAAAAACTATAGAAGGAAGCAAGGTGTGTCTCTACATCATTGAATCATCTTCCACACTATGCATACCATTTTTGGTTTTTAACTTAATAGTGCATATCAAAAATATCCTACATTGATTGTAGTTTCTAGTCGCACAAGAGCTCATCTTAATTTGCTCAAAAGAATTTATTTATGCTACTTGTGACATTGATATTTGTATAATATTTTTCCCAATATGTGTCCTTTTGATAGATTTTATTTCAATGACTTTATATATTTACATTTGAAATTTTATATAATTACAATATCTAAATTTATATATTTAAAGGGATGACTATATAATATGGTATGTATAAAATGAAGCAAGGTATTTCTCTACTTTGCCTTTGCAAAAACTATAGAAGGATACAATGTATGTTGTGGGGATATTTTGTGTTGATGAGGTAATCTTCATGCCTAGATCCTTGGGAGTATTTAGTACTATAAGTCCATTAAACGTAAGACATTTAAGTTTCATGATGTACATAGTTAATGAAGTCTTCTGTGAAACTACTATCTAAAACCTTTCTCATGAGATAATGAATTCCTATTTACGTATGCATCTTGATGGTGAAATGTATCTTTTCAAAATAAGCACTCAAACATATGTATATATATAATTTTAAACAATTTTGATCCAAATGTGGTCCAACTATGGTCCAAACAAAGAAATCAATCCTTATACACCTTTGAACCATGCACTTTTTCGCATATGGTCCCAATAAATAAATACAATTGTAATGCAAAGAAGACATCATAAAAGGAAAATTTCAGCCTCCCAATCCTTTTAACACTCGCACTCTATTCCTTCATCACACACTATAGTTGTTTATTGTGCATCATTGACCCAACTAAAGCATCCACACCCATTATTTACCTAACATATCAAATATTTTTTATTTCTTACTATAATAATTAGTTATTACACTATTTTTTAACAAAATTAATAATTGTATTAAGAACCATTTTCCTATTTGGGCAACACCAAAATTGATGCCAATATTAGTTTGTGTGTTCTAGGTCTTCAACAAACATGGGCTAGCACCACATCAAAATTTTGGCACGTTCATGGAATCCATTAACCTTGCAACATAAAAGCTACATTTTGTTACAATCTGTTGATCATAGGAAAAGTGGCTCACAAATTTTATGGCATTTCATAATTATAAACCATTGAACTAATATAAGGAAGAATAGCCAAATGAAATACAAATGCACAATTAAGAGCCATTACTTTGCAAACAAATGATTGTAGGATAATTGGCTCACAGATTTTACAGTGTTTCAAAGTAGTTAAAATAGCATAAGAAAATGCATATAAAATTTAGAATAGAAGAATGAAATGCATGAAAAATTCATTAATAATGTCCAACAAATTTATGTTGTATATTCATTCTTAGATGTTTACAATTGATTTCAAAAGGTTGAAAAGTAAAACATAGGTGAAAAAGAACTCAAGGGACCATGATGGTTTTTTTGCACAGTTTCTTGTGGTTTCAAGAATTTCATTTTCAAACCACATAAACTTGAAGCAACACATGTCCTTATCCAAATAATATCAATGTCATGTTAGTTTCTAGCATTGAGTCACACGCGTGTGCGCATATACATATACATTTTACAAAAAAACCCAAAAAAAATTGTGAAACTATTGTCTAAAACCTTTTTAATGAGAAAATGTATTATGAACTCTTGATTAGTGGGATGGAACCTGAATCTAGGAGGTAGGTGTGCATCACCCTATCATGTTTGTAATTAAAGTTAAGAGCCTCCATTATTGAATTATCTTCCCAATTTTCTCACATAAATACAAGAAAATAAATAGATTATTTCAACTATCCTCCACTATATAGGTTAAGGCAACTTTGCCCAAATTTTCAAATTCCCACTTAGCCTTTTTGCAAAATTTGATATGTGGTTTGTGGGGAGATGTTGTATTGACTTCTTAAATGGGTGTTAGGGGTGGTGGGATAATGGGACATAATGGGATGTGTGGAGAAGCAAAGATCAAAGATAAATATGAATGAATCATATTGCTAGTCTAAAATGGATTCCCTCATCTTGGTATGTAAATGTGTAAGAAAAGCATCATTATTGACAGGTTTGCTTGGTTTTGAAAGAGCACATGTACATATATATATATATATATATATATATATATATATATATATATATATATATATATATATATATATGTATGTATGTATGTATATGTATGTATATGTATATGTATATACATATATATATCTGTACATAAATACATATATATATACATATATACATATGTATATATACATATACATATATATACATATATACATACATATGTATATATACATATGTATATATGAATATATACATATATATATACATATACATATATACATATATACATATGTATATATAGATATGTATATGTATGTATATATGTATATATATTTGTATATGTATATATATACATATATATATACACATATATACATATATATATATGTATATAGATATATATATATATGTATATATATATATACATATGCATATATATACATATGTATATATATATATGTATATGTATATATATATACATATGTATATATGTATATGTACATATACATATACACATATATACATATATATATACATATACACATACACATATACACATATACATATGTATATATATATATATATATACATATGTATATATGTATATGTACATATATATACATATGTGTGTGTGTGTGTGTGTGTGTGTATGGGAGGGAGGGGGGGGTTTGAGTTTCAGGGGGAAGAAAGGATTTAGTTTATATTCTTACCCACCTTGTAAAAATATCATCTATTTCTCATCAAATCATACCTAGCTTTATAAATAAAAACCTCACAAAACATAATTAAAAAACAATAATTAGGGTTAGCACACATATATAGTTGGGCAAGGGGGTTGTGTTTGTGTTGGAACCTAGTACTGAAGGAAGTCATCCTAAAAAGATTTGTGCTACAAATTGTGTTGCTTAAATGCGACAAGAGTTATAGTGTTCTTAGGGCTTAATTAAAGGTATTTTTCCACTTTTTTTTACATTCCAAGAAATTTCATTTTCAAATAAAATCATGTTTCAAGTAAGATATTTCATTGTCAAATCACATAAATCAGGTTTCAAAAAAAAAAATTTTTAAATCACATAAATCATGTTTCAAGCAATTTCATCTTCAAATCACATAAACTTGAAGCAATACACATCCTTACTTAGGTAGTGTTGCCAGTGGGTTTATAAAAATTGTACATGCCCTTACCTAGGTAGCGTTACTAGTGGGTTTTCAACATTCAGCGGTACTTACACTTTTGCTCTCAAACAAGAATCTTGCCTTTCGTGTACTATCTTAGGTGATAATGATATGGTATTTGTCTCTTTTTTTTAATGATAGCCCATTATTGTTGGAATTCCTATGGTTTAGGAAATAAGTAGTCAAATGTTTGACGATGTCGAGGGGATTCAAAAAAAAACACCAATTTCACAAAACTTGCCTCGACATCAAAAATTAACATTAGAAATTAGGGCCAAATGTAGTAGCAATATATATATATATATATATATATATATATATATATATATATATATATATAACACCATAGTAATAAAAAATTATTGTGGTGTCTTTTGTTTTTACTTGTTATTTTTACTAGTTTTTATTTTATAAAAATTATTTAAAATATGTAGATAAATAATATTGGGGCTGAGGACCACCCTCCCACCTCCCTTTCCTTTTCACCACATGGTATGGCTACCATGGCAACCAAAGCTACCATGGACAACAAAGGTTGGCAAAGCAACCAACCGTTGTGTGGGGCCCTTTAAAAGTTGTCATAGTGACACCCCTTAGTTATGGGATTTTTAAATTAAATTTTTTTAATTTATTTTAAATATTTTTTATTTTATTTTATTTTATTTAAATTTTAATTAAATTTTAAAATAATTAGATTTAGTTTTAAATTAAATTGAATTATATTCTATTTAAATTTGATTATTGTTTGAATATGATTGTCTTAGAAAATTAAAATGGTTTGTCTTTTTAATTATTAAATAATTTTCTTTAAAGAATTGTCGAATTGCTTTATCAATTTAAAAATATTATTAATTTCCTTGAGTAAATAATAATAAGTATTATTGTGATCTCATAAAAAAATAGTTTATTAAAATCCCAGATTTTTTAAACTATGAAAATGGGAATTGTTCTATGACCAAACTGAACATAGAAAACTATCAAATGAAAAACCTATGCAAACAAAAAGTCCAACTTGGATTCAGATCAAACTTTAAGGAATTACTATATTGAAACCTACATAGCTACAACTACACATGTTTTAAATGTATGTTATGATGTTATATCTTTATTGTGTGATGGGTTTCGAGAGACTCTTATAGTTGGTCAAACTAGGAATGTATACTAGAGGTGGGGTTTTGTGACTATTCTTTCCATTGTCTTATATCAAGATTGATTTTATATGCAGTTGTTTATGAGATCTAGTTCTCTTATGTGAAGTTCATGTTTTGTGTTTTTCTCAATGTATCTTTTTGATGTTTTGGTCTAAGAAATAGTATATTTTTTCTAATTTCTCTTATAGGACTAATGTGATTATTGTGACTTTATGAAATGTAATTTTATGATCCTAAATTAGGTTATCTATGTGTATGTTGGGAAGTGGCTTGCCATGGGGGTTGAATCTCTAAAGTGGCTTCTAGGATAACTCATTGTAAATTATCCTAAGTGAAAATATTTACATTAATGGGGATTAAAATGAATTAAAAAGAGTTAGTGTTCATCACCAATGCCTTGAGTGATAGTATAGGCTAAGATGGGAGTAGAGGGGATTCTTGGTTGCAACCTTTCCTATTTAGTTTCTTTGTTTATATGAAATGATTGTTGATGTCGCATAGAGTCATTAGGGGGTCGAGGTTCAGAGAGACTATCAAGATAACCTTTGAGTTGGCTCATTTGATGACACTTTCTCATATACATATTAGGTTTCCTATGGGCATTTTTTACCTTTAGGATTAGATGTTTTCTTTTGTGTACTTGGTACCTTTGAGATAGAACGCTATCAAGATTCCTTTACCTAGTTTCATTTTGTGATTTAAGATTTGTTATCCATTTGGGACTTGTAATTATCTCCTCAACATGGTGCAAGTGCAGTATTTAGGCCACAAGGTCGAGTGGTAGTGATTCTTTTTCCTTTGAGATTCAAAATTTGGACACTGATCTTGGATGTACCTTGTTGCAGATGTTCTAATCTTCTTTCCTAAGATTATGCTCTGTGGTCATATTTTGGTATTTTGTACTTGGTTATTCAAGATCCTATAAGATATTTTATCTTATCATGATGTATATTCTTTTAGAATTCTATACCCTACAACATGTGTAGAGGATGATTATGCAATCGGGTTATGCCTTGTGACATCTTATCTACCTTGTATATTCTTTGATGTAATTTTGTACATGTGGTTATTCAATGACATGGACTTTGTTTATCTATCAACATTAAACTTAATAAAATTTATGTGTGTGATTCAAGATTATAGAACCCTTGAGAGATTTATTTGTTATTTTATTGCTTATACATGTGATGTGTAATAAGTTATTACTCTCACTTTATTATCTCTATGATATTTTAATCTTAAAAAAAAATTTGTTTAGCAAACTTAGTAACATTATAGGTTAATTTCTCTTGGGCTCCCTAGCGGAGCATTACAAGATGGGTATGTGAATAGTAAAAAAGGTATGGTCTATTTAAATACATCAAATGTGCATGCATATGGATAATGTGTATGGTAAAAATGTGGGAGTGTGTGTGTGTGTGGCTAGTCAATAGCATGGTAGAAATGTGGGAGTTTGTGTGTGTCGCTAGTCAATAGAGAGGAGGAAGAAAATGGGATGTGCACAAGATTGCATCATTTGTTGATATTTTGATATATTAATTCATCCCACTAAAATGGACTCAAATCTAAATAGAAACTAACATTCAAACAAGAGATACAATGCATTAAAGTTCCTTCAAATAAAGTGGGAAGGGAAGACAAAAATATAGGAGTACATATGAAGATAGAATGAGAATGGGAGATAGTAGATATGAAGATAGCATGAGAAAGGAAGAGAAAGATAAATAGGTGGAAATGTAGAGATGGAGAGAAAATAAAGGAAAAAAAGGGAGTAGGTGAGGGAGATAGGAGTAGAGATAAAGAGAGTGAGTGACATAGGTAAATGAAATATAGAAGAGGGGGGAATGGGGAGGGAGAGAGATATTAATTGGTGGCAAGTAGAACTACTTTTATCTATTCCATGTCCTCTAGAATTGTAGCCCCCTTACCAAAATTAGCCAATATTGTATCTGGTGTGTATTACTTTTATGATTTCCTTGTGCTTAACCACTTTCATAATAGGGTGTTAGTTTGCATTCCCTTTTTTATGATGCATGACTTTGAAGAGACTTTGATGGATGTTAGGGAGAAAAAAAAAAAGAAAGGGGCTAATTTCACTATTTTATACCAAGGGCTCATGTTTCATCTGTTTTAGTTCCACCTGGCCCTTTTCCCTCCCCATGTGATAACCATTGATAATTTTCTTCCCTCTAGCCCCCGCCTTTATCTAGAGTTTGTGGGTGGCAACTATGCCCTAACTCCTAAACCCTCACCAAGCCAAACCCTTATTAAGGGTAGGAAGAATAAAACATTGGCCTTGGAGTCAGCTTCTAGTAAAAAATTAAAACTAATAATAGGGTGGAGGTGGAAATTGGGGATTCATATGATGAAATTTGTGGGAACAAGAGAAGGTCAAGAAGACTTGCTAAGACCCGAGGTAGATACAAACAAAAGGCTAGTTGCTCTCAAGAGGAGGAGGAGGAAGAAACCAATTTAGAGGAGAGTGACAAGATCTCAGGGGATGGTCAAGAGAAGGGGAAGGATGAGACTGATAAAGAGATAGACAAGAAGGATGAAACTATCGATGGCATCTGGGACTTTGAGGTGGAGAATCCTACCATGGACCCCTCCCAAGACCCCACTCATATTTTTGCTACCATCACCCTTCCCTCTGCTGAAAAACAGGAAAACCCCAAACATGATAAAGCTTCCCCTGACACTATCTCCTCCCCAATAAGGAAAGATGGTCTAGAAATTTTAAGGGCCCCCACTAACAATCTGGATGTGCTAAAAAAAAGGAATTCCCTAATGAATTATAGCAGGTCTCTAAACCTTGGTACTATGGAGGATGGGGTTGTTACCTATAAAGACCTCCAAGAGCTAAAGGGAGGAGGGCTTCACCCTCTTCTCAAAGTTTACACTAAAGGTGACTCATGTGTCTATGACCACTCTCCAACTTCTAGCTCACAGGTCATAGGAGTAGGGCCTTGGGAAGGAGGACTCAAAGTTACTATATAACTTCCTCACTGAAGAATGGGCTAAAGTTCTTCTAGAAAGGAAAGAAAAAAAATGCCAATTAGTGGCATCCTGGTGCCTAGTGTTTTTTGGTGCTCTGTTGGTTTTTACTCTCCATCCTCTAGTGATGTTTTTTCTTTTTCTATTGAACTTGGTTCTAGGTTGTAGGTGGTATGATACAATGACCATCTACATGCCTTTTGACAACTTGTTAATCTTTTCTTGTATTAAGAGTAGGAACTCTAGTAAATTTAATTACTGATATGTTGTTACTAAGGTTTTTGATGTAAATCATTAGGTGGTCCATGTGTTTGTTTGCTAGTTTTCTATTGGTTGTTTCACCACTGCTATAAAGGGCCAACCCCCTAGTTTTGGTTTCTTTTATATCAAAACATAAAAAATAACTACAATAATTATTATATTTTTATAATTATATTTATGAACAAAGTGAATCATAATGATAGATCACAAAGTGTGATTGGAACTATTGATATATTAAAAATATTACATAATAAAGAAGTAGAGGATTTTTATTATAATTTCCACTATTTTTTGACATATCATTAATAAAATAAAAATAATAAAAATCATTATTAATTTTTATAATTATTATGAATGAATAATTAATCAAACTTAATTATATATTTGAAAAAAAAATAGATATAACATTTTTTAAATACTTATATTCTTCTTGAACCAAGGCATTTTTGCTACTATTCTAACAATTTGGCCCATACAGAGGAAACCCCAAGTGAAACCCATAAAAAAAAGGAAGAAGATGTCAATATGTTAATAGAGGACCTAAATAATATGTAGTGGATGATCTAATGAATCATTTTTTGGATGAGATTTGTGATAAGAAAAAGGTAAAATTACATAAATATATTCTAATTTCTAAGATTTTTGAAGCAAATGATAAGGAAGGGGAAATAATCCATACCATTGATAAGGAAGCATTAGATTTTGAGAATAAAGAGGAGATATTTGAGGATAATACAAGCCCTCTAGGTTTAGGATTTTCTCTTCCAAGCAGAGAAGTTCCAGATTGTGCAAAAGTATTGAGGAAGTGACGCCAAAAATCCTTGTAAGAATTATGATCCAAAGATGGGATAGCCAAGGGTGAAGTTAAACTTAATGATATTCTTCATACAGGGAAGGGGAAGGTCCTTTCCCTAGCACAATGAATATAATAACATGGAATTTTAGGGGCCTCAATGCCCCTAACAAGTAGTGTCTCCTAAAGCGCCGCATCTTTAATACTAAGGCTGACATAATTCTTCTCCAAGAAATAAAACTAAATAGTGAAGAGATGGGTAAATTTAGGAGGTCTCTAGGTGGGAGAGAGGTAAGAGACTCCCCAATAGAAGGGGCCTCAGGTGGTCTTACTAGAAAGAGGAAATATCGAGGAGGGGTGGGGGGTGGTGAATCAATATTTCACAAACTTTTGCCCAACTATGGATATCTTTAGCAATCTTAAAACATGCACATGTGATTACACTAAAAACTAAACATAACACTAACAAAATGCAAATCATAAAACTATTTTTTTTAACTAGGGAAACATTGGCCAATGGAAAACCCTAGTGATGATGGTACCCACAAAATGATCCACTAATCAAAAGTATCTTGTGAAAGATATTGACCATGTTAGGAGTCAATTACATATGTATAGTGTATATGTCCTTGTTAGAAGACTAGGCCTTGTTAGAAGCCTCAATCCTATTAGGATTTGGTATTACAATTACAATAGTAAAAAGATGAGCCCACTGCTCAAACACGTGTATACAATGAAACTATGTACACAGAAGGTATAAATACATAAACCTCTTATCAATGTTGATATCTTCAATATCTGATTTGATCTTTGTAGCTCCTTGTACTTTCTTCTCATAGACTACCTGTCTCTACTCTTAGCATCAATTTCACCTCATAAATCAAGTACATAACAATCTCAAAAGACATCACACAGCTTCGCACACAAAACTCTTTCCTTTATACCAAGTTATTATGTCTTATCAGCCTTCATGTCCTTGCACATGTCCCAAAATGCAAACTAACTTCTACTAAGATAGGGTTAACATATAGGATTTCATCCCTAATTAGTCAAGTAATTATTTTGGTAAATAAATAAATAAAAATCCTTAACATGATTTACCATTTTCTTCACTTTGTCTTGTTCTTCCTGTAGATGAGTACAACTAATAAAACATTAATAACTTTATCTATATAGCTCATAATGACTTGCTCTTTGACATATAGGATAACCATACTTTGTTCTTTCTTCCCTCAAGTGTGCACATGCCAATTCTTTGTTTTTGAAGCTCACAAACCAAAAAGGTGCCTCTGCTAATAAATAGTCTTCACAACACTTAGACAATTTTCTAAGTCTTCAAACTAAAATTGTGTCTCTACAACTTGCTAACTAAATAAAAATAATTTTTTTCCATAAATAAAAACTTCAATACATTTCCATATTCACCTCTTAGACAAATTTCCAACAATCTCCCCCTTTGGCATCTATGGCAACATATGGGAAAATTGGCTAAGTCCTAAAATTATAGTATTCCAAAATTTGTTAAGTTCTTCATATGGCCATACAAAATTAGCAAAATGTGGATCAGTTCTATTATAAACTAGTGTATAAATTATATATACTTCCCTTTAGTCTATACTCTACCTTATATCTCCACTTAAACAATTTTGATGCATTACACTCCCCCTTTGACATCAATGACAAAGGTGAGTCCAAAACTATGTACAAGTAAAAAAAAAAATTTACCTTAATTATTTAAAACTAACTAATCCTTTTTTCCATGCATCTTTGACTGAATCAAACACATTGATGAGTGTGCATAGTCCATAAGATGTCAATTCTGTAGCTTGAAAGCTCAGATAAGAAAAGTGTTCATAAGATATTTTTTCTATCAAGAACTCATCAAGTTATTTTTGCACTGGATATATTTTCAAGGATAAATATTCTCTTAAAAAAGAGAATCTATGTAATTTTTTCTCCTTACTTACCTCCAACATTCTTCTCTCATTATGGATCTTATCATTTTCTCCAAGTCAATCATCTACATTTTTTAGCACACTAATCACACTTTTCAATTCATCTTCCTCACATTTGATCTATGTGGTGAAGGTAGGTGTGTGTGTATTCATGTGCCAAGAAACATTTATCATATAATTTCTTTCCTTCATCAACACACTTCCTCAATTATTTTATTTTGGTATCTAAATTTACAAAGTCATCCTTGACATTATTATATACCTTACTAAAAAGATTTACATCATGTTCATCTTTGGCTTTAATGGTTGCAACTTCTACTAATGTCTTGAAATGAATCTCAAACTCTTCCATTGCTCTCTTAGCTTTCTTTTGTGGATCACTTTCATTGGTCTAGATTGGAGTTGAATTTTGCATTTTACTTTTTCATATTTTCAAGAGTTTATTGTATACTCTTGGTGACCTTAGTCTTTTCAATTATTCTACTAGTAGAATATGTGGAAATTAGTCTGAATTTCTCAATATCGATTACTTTTGTATTTGTTGAGTTTCCCATCATACTTTCTATAAGTGATTCCAATGGAGGGTCTTTGGTGTGCTAGGATTCTCTTTACTTGGTGCCTTTGTAGGAGTAACTACCTGAATTTATAGATTTTGAATGTCTTCTTTGTGTTGCTCCTCTATCATTGATTTCTATGATTCTTTTTATTTTCCCTTATTCTCTTTCTCTAACTTAACTTGTTGTTCTTCAAATATCTCTTTCTCTACCTCTGAATGTCTGAATTATGGTGCAAAAGATGAGGTCTCTTGCACTATTATCCTCTAATTTGTTTGCAACATAGGGTTTGCATACTTAAGAATCTTAGCCAATGTGGTTAAGTCCTCTAATTCTCCTCCTTCATCCTTCCTTTCCTCTTCTTTCTTCTTCTCATCATCAAAATTTGGATAATCAACCAAATTGTCAATAATGGTGGCTTGATCCTTAAATGGATCCTATGATTCATCAATAGTAATATGAGTATTTTCAATGTTCATTATATCAGAAATAATTGTAATTTGATGTGTCTCTAAACTTGCCACTTCTAATGTCTTGTTGGTCTCTACTTTTGACATCACAATATCTATCTTCTCTTCTTCTGTGGAAGAATTTTGGATTATTTTTTCTCCCCCATTCATTGGGTTTTCTTCCTCTTTAATAGGCTATAGTGCATCTGACATTATTTTCTCTATAGAAGCCATAGATTCCTTACCTTCTATCATTACCTTTACAATGGATTCTTCTATTATTCTGTGCACTTATTCATAGTTTCCTCTCATAATCAAAATTTCTCTTGTTTTATTTCTCATTAATGGTTCTAGGTTTCTCATTATTCTTCCAAATTTATCTTCAATTTTTCTTCTAAGGGTTACTTCATTTTTTTCATGATCAAATGGTATTAATTCCATCAATTCAAACTATTAAATGTGACTCAATTTAATTATGTATTAATTACTCAAGTACTGATTGATAAAAAAATTATTTTCCTAAACTTGAGAATTGATTTTTTTACACTCTCATATGAACTCAAATTAATGTTCTCTTAACTTTAGTTTCCTTACATCCATCTAAACCTTTTCCCAACTTTGAAAGTCTTAATTGAAGATTTCATCATAATTCAATCTTTCAGGGGCTAAATGATTTTTTGATGTTATTTCTCTTTTATTAATAAATGAAGAAACTACTCAAATTGATAAAGGTTTGTCAACAACTATTACTGACTTCAATTTTTTTTAGGTGTATCACTCGACTTCTTTTCTACCCAAATTTGTGTACTTGTTGGTGTCTTAGCTTTAACAAATCTTTCATTTAATTTTTCTACATGCTCTTTCACATTTTCTTTCTAACTTTCGCTACTAATATCATTCCTTTTGATAGGTTTACATTCCTTCTAAATTTAGGTGTCCTTGAATTTTTTGGTCTCATGGTATTCCTTAGGTTATTTATCCTACAAACTCTTGTTGTATGTCCCAAATTCTTACAAATGTGACATTCTATCACATTATTTCTATATTTAGGTCCTGATTGACTAATTTGCAATCTACAATCTCTAGCAAAATGTCTAAAGTTGTACTTATAACATAGTACTCTATCTCTTATCACATTAGTTGCACCAATAGGTTTACTAGCTATAGGGTTAGTACCTCTATACATTCTACCATTATTATAATTATTACATGTCTAGGTCTCCTACATTCAAAAACCATGTGACCATAAGCATAAAAATTATAACAATAACCAGAAATAGGGTTAGAATACTTACTTGTATAGTCTTTATTCATGTGACCAAATTCATTGCATGAAAAAAATCTTCCACTAAATTTTCTCCTCACCTCTTTAGGTTACTCAAATTGTTAAGGTACTTCTTCAGATTGATTAGGCTCTACCTTGTTCATATTTTCTTGAGGTTGTTCAACTTGTTGGATCACAAGGTCTGATTCCTTAGCAACTTCAGATCTCATAGATGATTCTACTTCAACATATCCAATACCACTCATGTCATCTTTAGGCTATTGTGCCATGATTTGTTCATCGCATTTCTTAGTGTTGGAGTATATCTTCTTAAGATATTTCTTTGTTTGTGTAAGCTCTCCTTTCACAATAGTATTGTACTTCTCAAGTTCTGAATATTGCAACTTAGTAGTCTCAAGTTTAGATGTCACCTTTGTAAGTTTAGATTTTAGATCTACATTCTTAATTGTCAAATTTGATTGAATTTTCTTCTCATCCATAAAAATCATCTTAAGATTGGTAATTTCAAGTTCATGCTTCAAGATCTCATTTTCCTTCTTAAGCTTAGAAATTGCATCACTATTCTCAATTTGATCATTTGACTCTTTCATGGATTTGATATATTCAATCTTTTTTTTCAACTTCAGAATTTCATCTTTTGCCTCTTTGTATTTGTCCTTTTGGCTATCTCTTTCTTCTATGATTACATCAAGTTCCTCAATAGCTTCTTCCAAATTATTTTGCAACTGATCTATATCCATGGTGATCTTAATCAAGTTATTAGGCCTCCTCTGAGTAACTATCCAACTATTAGAAATGGGAAATAATAAGAGGGGGGTGAATTAGTATTTCACAAACTTTTCCCAACAATGGATATCTTTAACAATATTAAAACATGCACATGTGATTAAAGTGAAACATAAGCATAACAGTAACACAATGCATCTCATAACACCATTATTTGTTAAGTAGGGAAACCTTGACCCTTGGAAAACCTTGGTGGGGATGGTACCCACAAAATGATCTAGTAATCAAAAGTATCTTGTGAAAGATATTGAACCTATTAGGAGTCTATTACATATGTATAGTGTATTTGTCCTTTTTAGAGGACTAAGCCTTGTTAGAAGCCTCAACCATATCAGGAGTTGGTATTACAATTACAATAGTAGCAAGATGATCCCACTGCTCAAACATGCATATACAATTGAATTATGTACACAAAAGGTATAAATGCATAAACCTCTTGTTAATGTTGATATCTTCAATACATGATTTGACTTTTGTAGCTCATTGTACTATCTTCACATATACTTCCTTTCTCTACTCTTAACATCAAGTTTTCATCATAAATCAAGTACATAACAATGTCAAAAGACATTACAGAACTTTACTACAAAAATATTTCCTTTATACCAATTTATTTTGTCATGTCAGCGTTCATGTCTTCGCACATGTCCCAAAATGCAAAACAAACTTTTTTTCTAAATTAGGGCTAATATTTTCTGCACTCTATCTTGTTCTGCATGTTCATTCAATTTCATTTCATTTCACATGTCATCTCATTTTGACCTAATTATTATGCTTTATCTTTCTAGTAAAATTTACTCATGTTGGGGCATATCTTCATTGATTTGTGGTTATTCTTTGGTCTTAATTGCTTATCTGTCATTCTAGACACTAGCTTTTTTTTATCTTATCAAATTTAGCTCATTTCATCATCTCCTCTATCTCATTTTGATTTTGATCTTGAGGGGGTGGAAATATTCTCTCATTACTGCAAATTTATTTTTCTATTATTTCTATCTATTTACTCTCACTTAGCTTAGCATATCAATGCTTGTCTTAGGTATTGATATTGTTTATCTCTCTCCCAATGTTTAGTCTCATTGCTTATTGACTGTACATTTAGGATCATCTATCTCTCTTTATTTTATTCTTTGGAGTCATATTTGTCTACCAGTTTGTCTTATTCATTCATTTATATAATTTTTTCTCAGATCGATCATGCATTAGTCAAAGAGGGGCAAATGTAATCACCCAAAAATGGTCATATAGACTTGGAGCCCCCTTTCTAGCAATTTTGATAGTCTACCTATCTAATTGATCAAATCCTCACTTTGTTATTTATTTAATTATAACCTATGATTTGGCCACTATATCCTAAGATCTTATTTGATATTTAAAAGAACTTTCTCTCTTTTAATTAAATAAAATTCCCACTTCTCATTTTATTCCTATGTGCACATGAGAAGGAATTTTCCTATTTTTAAAATAAAATAAAAAGGCATTTTGTCTATACTTGAATGCATGTGTCTCTATGTATGAGGAATTTTTATTTTCAAAATAGTTTTAATTCTCCTCCACACAAATTTTTCCTCTTAAATTCAATTATCGATCTTGATTAGTTGAGATTTTTGTGCACATGGATCACTCAAGATGCATTATCCACTCTTGATTATGTCTCTTTTGCCTCTTAATCTCCATTTTCTATTTTTCTTTAAAAAAGAGGGCTATATCCTCATTCTCTCATCTAGTTTTTTTATGCTAACATTATTCTACAGGTTTCCTTGGTGACTTTGGAGCTTTGAAGGGCTTGGAGAATTCTTGCATCCTCATACTTGCATAATGGCATTCTTAGTTTAACTTTATTTTATGCTCATAGCTTAGATTGCCTAGTCTAAATAGGGGCTTTGTAATCTTTCATACTTGTTAACTTGCATCTTGAATCTCATTTATTTTAGCTTAGATCTTGCATTTTCATTGCATCCATTGTGGATCATTGGATATTAACATCCTTGCTCTTGTCATTGAATATTTGATTTTTTGGTGCACCTTGCATATTCTTGCATAAGTTAGGTTCATTTGAGAGACACCATCTCATAGCTCTTGCACATCATAGATAGGAAACTATAAGTTTCCTCTTTAGGTACTCTTAATCATGGTTATTCTCAAGTATAATAGTTTATAGAAGCGCATCCACATTTTACACACATTTTTTTGGCACCCACCGTGGGGCTAGAACCAAGTTTCTAGCTCCATTTTCTTGTTTGAATTTTAGTTTCATTCTCATTTAATATTTTTTATAACCATTTATTGGATATAATCAAGTAGTTTTGTAAAGTTTTCACTTTGGTTTTAAGGCTAACCCTTATGCAAATTGGCTTGAAGGCAAAAATCCTAGTTTTTGAAAGATTTGATCATATCTTTCAAATGGCTTAAGATTTGTATATGAAATTGTTTTTATAGGTTGGTGATGGATCAGATATGCTTCACTCCAAAATGAAAAAATTTTGGAGCTAATTTGCATGATTTATAATTTTTTCATTTTTTTAATAAAAATTTGTTTTCGGTGCAAACCAACGAATTGTTTGGAAAAATTTACATTTTTGTAAATGTCTTTAAATTCTAGTAGGTCTTAAATCTTCGTGTTTGAATTTAGATGCAATAAAATGATTCAAAACTCAATTTAGAAATATTGGTCTATTTTGGTAAAATGGGTCCCTAAGGCACAAATTAAGAGATAACCCTAAAATTCTTGTATTTTTGGAAAGCTCTTTGATTTTTACTATAGGTTTCTTCTTTTAATTTTAATTTTTGGGGTCAAAATGATGGCATAAAGATCCAATCTTGTTGACTAGGTTAAAATCAAAACATTAAAAAGAAAAAGCATCTTATGGTTAGCTTGTGCTTTATTTGCACAAAATTTGATGCATCATATGAGTTTTCATTTTGTATAGAATCAACTAGTTCAATGTATTTTATTTGATTTTTCCTATTTCTTCATGATTTCTTTCACCTGATTGAAGTTTGTGAAGACAACTTGGAGGTCAAAGGAGCAAAAAATGGAAAGTGTGAAGTCAAGGTGTATATGTTACAAACCTTCTTATTTGAATTGTAAAAAGTGATTATTTTCTTTATTTTTTATTGTAAAATAATTTCTTTCTTTTATCAATTTATTTGGTGTTCCTTCCCAGCATTAATTTAAAAAGTCTTAAAATGAATTACTCACATTGGGATTTGGGCTTTAAATGAACCCCTTTGTCTTTTAATCTCAAGGCTTTCTTATTGATGTTTTCTTCTTGCATCCTTGCTAAGGAGTTTGAGGGGAACATAAATAAGGTATCTTATTTTTTTTTTTTAGGGAGTCTAGCTAGAGAAATGATCACTATAGGGGATGACCTCAACTCCCATGTTCTAACATAGTATAAATAGCATAGCTTGAATCTAAAGATAAGCGTCTTGGAAGTAGCAAAATTGTCAATCTTGGCTAAGCACCAGAGAACTTTGCACCTTTGGAAATTGAAGGTGGAGATTGGGTTACCATTTCCTCCTAGTTGTTTGAGAATATTCTCTTTATCTATGGATTTGAACCTCACGTACCTTGCATATATCAAGGAAATCCCCTAGTTGAGCTTGTGCATCCTTGTAGAAAACCAGAATAAGTTTTTGGTGTGTTTAATGTGCTTAATTTTTAAAACCTTCCCCACTTGTAACAAAAGGCGACACATCTATCAAACTGAGCCTTAGGAGTCTTCCTTTTGCACGGTTTCATTGTATTTTTTTTAATTCAAAAATCCTAAAAAAATCATAAAACTCCAAAAATACAAAAAAAAAAAAAAAAAAAACTCAAACAAAGTTAAAAATATTTTTCTCTCAGTCTAAACATTTTTCTTGTGTTTCTTACTAGGTGGAGTTTCATCATTTTACTTTTCTTTGTTATGTCTCTAGTGTTTGAACTTTCTTAAAATGGCTCTTTGGTATTACCACTCTTGGTCTTTTTCACCTTCTTGGTCTATTCCAACATACTAGGACCTTCTTTTTGGCTGAAATGGTTACCTTGATCTCTTGACTACACTCTTTGATTAGGAAAGTCATTCACTTGTCATCTCTCTTGCTCTATCTACTTGGTTGTTTGGCTTCTTTCGTAGCTCTTGACTTGAATCATTGGTGTCATAAATTGCGTGTATGTTTTTCTTGACAAGTCACTTTAATCTATCCCTCTTTTTGACAAGTGAACAATCTACTTCTCTACTTTGGACATCAAATTATCTTGTATCACTTTATCAGCTTCCTCTAATATCCTTCATGCTTGACTGTATAACTAACATTATGGGCTTTGAGTTTGTTTTTTCCAAGCCTCAACTAAGTCTAGATGATCATGAACTCCTCCATGTTGCTAAAGAATTTCAATAACTATTGGCTTGATACAAAGAGCTAGAAGAGATAGATGATCTTTCTTACCTTTGTCTCACTAGGTGCATGATAGAAATGAAGTCTAAACTTGAGAAAAGGTTAGAGGAGAAGATGACATCCTTACATGAATCTTCCTTGAGTTCTTTACATGCATGTTAGTTATATTCTTCAAGTCCTACATATTCTACTTCAAGACATCAATTGCCTTCATCTTTTAGATCCAAAGACCTCTCTAAAGAACAAGCATGTGATAACTCTTTTGAGCCTATGCCAGAATTATATGATGGGCCTATCTTTGAACTTGGTGGTAATGAACAAAAAAAAAAAATCCTAGGCTTACTTTTGAGGGGACTTTTACTCCCTTGAAAGATTCTTATGATGTCATCTTTAAAACACTCCTTAATAATGGGCTCCTCACATTTCGTAAATCTAGCTTAAATCATAAACCATTCTTGGATATCTATTGTTCTTATCATTGACATAATGAGAATAGTACATCATATTTCTTGTAGTTAAAACATAAAGTCCTAGATCTTATTGATGATGGGATTGTTTATACTTCTAATGACTCATGTGGTAAGGATACTTTTCTTGAGAAAGGTCATATTTATGTCTAGTGATGGATTCCTTGATACCTCCACTTCTTCCAGCACACATGAACCTCCTAAAACTACAAACCTTTCCAACATACTTCCATCAAAAAAAAAACCTAATGCTTTCCATACTAACTATGCATACCCTCAAGGGCTACCTCTAAAAGAAACTCAAACTAATCTAAACTTGGTTGCAAACCTTTTCCATACTACTAACACTAAAGATCCTCAACTCTCATGCTCTACTTTGCCCATCATACCTACTCTAATAAATCCTCCATTACCTCTTCAAGATCATACATTGAAAATATCACATTCTCCCTTATCGTTAAAAGTGTCTCGATGTCAAGAGGACTCTCAAAAAGCTAAAGATCAAAATCAAGAAACCTTCCATCTCCTTTAAGATGTCACTCCTCCATATCCTATGTCTTTTCCATCTCCCAAGTATGATGAAGACACCACTTCCACTACTTCCATTGAGCTTATTGAAAATCATGAGAAACTCACTATCCTATGTTATCCAAAGAAACTTGTCAAGATCAAAGTATCCACTCACCCTCTTGTTCTACTTATCCATACTCACTTAAAAACTATGTTCAAGCTTCAAATTCTCCTACTAAAAATGTTTCTCCTATCAAAGCTACTCATGAGTTTGTTGATGGTCTTGGCCATATTACTCACTCAAAGATGTTGATATCCCTACTCATTGTCCATTTTCATCTTCCAAATCTATCCTTGTTCCTTATAAAATCCTTCAAACCCCCCATCTATATTGGGACCTTATGCTCCTCCATCTCCCATTTCTTTCACTCATAGCTCATCATCTACATCTCCTAGCATACCCCAAGATCAACAAAGGAACTCATTCTTGATAGATTTTTATGTGCCCATCCATCTAATCTCTCCACATCAACCTTATTCATCCATAAATCCCAAGTATTTTGGAAGTAGTTTGGATGATGAACTTAAGAATCAACACAAGAATCCATTAAAAAATGAAAATCACTATGTCTCATCTAATTCACATGGGAATGCAAAGAAGGAAGAACTAATCAAGAGACCACAAAGGTCCACAAAAAACATGGGTTCCAAAATCCATTATTGAATAAATACGTTCTAAAGCATCCAAAGGAAAAGAAGAATCAAAATCTATATGGATTCCCAAGTCTCTTTTGAAAGACTTGAACATTGAAAAAAATCAAAGTTGACGTTTAAGCTTCTCATCGACTTCCAAACATATTCCTCAAAACCTTCTAAGGCCTTCCACTCCACCTTCCTCCAAAATTACTCTACCACCTCATACATCTAAACCTAAATCTCTTTCATCCATGATTCCTCTATCATTCCATTATCCTTCAAGGAGTGTATCATTGTTGAGCTTGCCCACTTTTTTTTTCTACCCCTATGTAATCCTTTAAATACCCTACCCACTATCACTCTACCTACTATCCTTCCACCTTCTATCCTTCCTCCTATCCATCTATCAACTCCAAAGTATAAAATTTTTTCCTCCATATGCTCTTATTTTCTCTATTATCCCCTTTCCATCACCCTATCAACATCTTTGAGCATACCTTTCTATGGTCTTGGCTTATCATGACTTATCCTTCCAATATGAGCACTATCCAAATTGAAAAGGCTTGAACTCTCCAAAAAAATTTAAAAATTCATCAAAAAAAAGTTTTAAAAGAATAAAAGAAAAAGAAATAAGTGCCTTGGTGAAAACCTAGCAAACAGGCACCTCGGTAGAAAAAGTAAAGAGTAATAAATTCTTCTTGTGGTGAAAACCACTTCTTGTGGCGCCTTGGATACAGACCTAGAAAAGAGGCATCATGTGTAATTCTTCCATAATCCATCTATTCCCTCTTCTTTCTTTGATCTTGATAATGTTGAGCTATCCTTGCATATTGGCTATCTTATCCATTGGCTTCCCTATTGTTCTTTCTTATTCACTCATAACCTTCATATCTAGCTTCATTCTTATTGCTCTATCATATTGCTATCCTATCCAATTGACCCCTTGGTCTTGATCAAAATAAAAATTATAAAACGGTCCATACAAGCCTCTTGACATGTCCACCCTTTTGGGCTATATGCTTTCATGACATCAAGTCATTTATCATATATGCTACCTCTCTTATAGGCTTACATTGCTTATCGAAAACTTTCTTCATATGGCTATTTCACTCTTTCCCTAGCTTGGCTACTCTTGACGAGTCATTCCTTGAGGATCGTATTCATCTTTCTTCATCCATCCTTTCTTATCCATATTTTCCACTATGTTACTCCATCTTTTCATATGCCTTACTCGACATTAGGATGAAATGATGAGATCTCAGTTACAAGCTAGTCAATCCTGCCAAGTGGTGAAAACCTAGAAATAATTGCTACTTGAGACCCTTTCACCTACATCTATTAGCATCTTGTCTTGTGCTCTAAACCATTCATCTACTATCTCTTTGCCTTCCCTAGTTGGAATTGATCCTTGTCTTGGTCTAGGGGGCACAAACTGTATAGCTTATTAGGGTCTCCTAATTACAATGGGATTTCTTTGGCAACTCTCAAAAAATGTTTTTTAACACTTCCCCTTGACATCAAGTGTTTTTGAACACTTATTGGATACTTCAACAACAGTTTATGATGTTGCGATACTTCTCATTAGCAGACTTAAGTCCTAAGGAGATAATATTGTGACTTTCACACACACACTTAAACACTTAAAACTAGCTGAGACTTGTTGGCTTATTTTCTTTATGTGTTCTCTATGATGATTTCATTACTGAGTGTTTCCTACCTAATAGTTTCTCATGGATTTCATTTTTATTAGAGAACTGAAGGCATGGGACATGTTTTCTTTAGCTTTCTTCATGTGGGTGCACTTTGTTAGATCTTAGGTGCCTTGAGCATCATGCTTGTCCCACTTGACACTTAACATCTTCAACATACCATCCTTGTCTATTTTTTTACAAGTGCATGCTTATGGCCATCTTGACATTTTGTGTCTCAATGCGAGCATAATCTTGCTACAAAACCTAGGGAATCTAATTGCACTAGTCATCTTGACCTTTATGTCTTTGATGCATAGTTTGGGTTTCCACATACCTATTCGATATAGATCATGTTCATATCCTCATAGTTATGCTAGTGATGATTGTATGATCTTGTGATGTTCCTAACAAGGCTCAATGATAAAAACTAGGACCTACGTGTATAATCCTTGCAATTGGACCTTTGCATACTAGCTTGCATTCTAGGGTTCATTCTAGCTTAATTTGACAAAGGCACTTTCCTTTTTTAAAAATTAAAGAAAAAGGCTTTTTGTCTATACTTAAATGCACGTATTTCTATGTGAGGAATATTTATTTTTAAAATAGCTTTAATTCTCCTCCACACATCTTGTGTCTCTTAAAGTCAACTATTGATCTTGATTAGTTGAGATTCTTGTGCACATAATTCACCCAATATGTAGTCTCCACCCTTGATTATGCCTTTTTTGCTTCTTGATATCCATCTTCCATTTTTCTTTAAAAAGGAGGGCTCTCTCCTCATTCTCTCATCTAGGTCTTTTATGCTAATGTTATGCTACAAGTTTTTTTGGTGAATTTGGAGCTTTGAAGGACTTGGAGCATTCTTTCATTCTCATACTTGTATCCTCATACTTTCATTATGGCATTCTTAGTTTAGCTTTCTTTTATGCTCATAGCTTAGATCACCTAGTCTAAATAGGGGCTTCGTAATCCTTCATACTTGTTAGCTTGCATCTTACATCTCATTTAGTTTAGCTTAGATCCTTCATTTGCATTGCATCCATTGTGGATTCTTGGATATTAGCATCCTTTCTCTTGTCTTTGAATCTTCCATTCTATGGTGCACCTTGCTAAGTTTTACATAAGCTAGGTTTATTCGTGAGCCACTGTTTCATAGCTCTTGCACATCATAGATACGAAGCTATTAGTTGCCTCTTGACGTACTCTTCATCATGGGTATTCTCAAGTATAATGGTTGAAGTGTGTCCAAATTTTACACACACACATATGGCTTCTCTAAAAAATGGATAGAATTAATCTTTGAATGTATCTTAACTCTTAAAATGTCTATTCTAGTAAATATCATCCTAGTAGGTTTTTTCAGAATCTCTTGTGGACTAAGAAAACACAACCCTATCCCCCCCTTCCTCTTTATTCTAATATAATATGCGTTAGGAAGATCGATCTCTTAGGTTAGGTCCCTAGGGGAGATTAAAGGTATCCCCATTACTAGTGGCTAGAAACCCACTACTCATCAACATTTTATTGATGGTACCTGTAGACGCTCAAAAATGGTTCACATCTACGGTTTCATCACTTCCTCATACTAATTCATCCCATTTTCTCATTCTACTAATTTCAATTTTTTGGCCAACTTGATCATATCTCAACAATGTTTGTCATCATTCATATCCTCTTTCACATCAAATGCATCTCATTTCAAAACTATTTCAAATCAAATCAAAACCATTTCATGTCAACTAAAAATCACCCCAAATCAACTCAGGATCACTCAAAATCAGTCCTAATCAACTCAAAACATATTAAACATCCAAAATCAATCATCATTTGTCCGATCATAGGCATTGTTGTGGCTTTTAGTGCCTTGGAAACCTATCAATCTATCAAATCTTATCAATCTAGCCTTAGTACTGTCATGGATCTCAGTGCTACGTCAAACTATCATTCATGTCATCCAATATTTGACATTGTTGAGGCTCTCAGTGTCAGATCATGACATCATCAAACTACTTTAATAATATTGACTATGTACGTCGATATTATTATGATCAACCTTATCAATCAATCTCGATCCTGTAGCATTTACAATGTCAATTAAATGCTACATATCTTTAGTTCATGTCATGTGTCCTTGGCATGTTATCAATTTAAATCAATCACTATCATCATCCTATTTAATTCGTATCATCATCACATTTCATCAAAGGATATTGTCGCACTTATTTAATCAATCTGGTCAATCATTTACTAATTTTCTCTATAGGATTAAATAACCCACAATTTAATATCACTCTTACTAATTATTCTTCCTAATTTTCATCCTCAATCAATTAATTGATTTATTAATTAATTGATTTATCATTCACAAAACATGGAAATTCTTAATTTCCTAAGTCACATTTTCCTCCATTAATTCTATTTTCACTAATTTCTATTTTGTGGAATAAAGGATTTTTAATTCAAGTATTCCATAAAATATTGACATCATCATGACACATGGGTGTGACACCTCGTGGATTCTCCTTTGACACTTGGCCAAGATATGTCATAATCAAAGATTCTTATTCTCTTACGCACATTCTTATTTGGCTTCCTTTGTCATAGATTCTTGGCTTTAAGTGGGTTTGAGGTGTCATATGACGTGTCATAGATTCTCAACCATATTTAGCCTTGTTTGACTTCCAAGCATCATATAATCCTACACTTGGCATCTTGTTTCATATGTGTCATAGATTCTCAAAGGAATCTCATGCCAAGTCTCATATCCAAGGTGATGATTCCAATGCTCTCATCCTCCATGTTGATTATAAAATGAGCATTCTTCCTCTCATTTCCGGTCCCTAATTCTTAAGTCTTTTCAAGTCTTTGGATTTTTGGTATTTTCACTCTATCTCTCACACTAAAATCACAACTTCAAGTATTCTCATAGCACCATCATTATCGTAGACTTTTTCTTCAATATTGTGTGCATTATAGGCAATTTGGAGCTACATCATATGGAGAAGAATGAAGGACATGAGAGCTACAAATGAAAGAGGGAGTTTTAGATTTTCTTTCTTGTTTTGTCATTTGGCTTTCATGGTAGACTATAGGGTGTTAACATATGTTTATTGGGTTTGTGATTTGCTCATAGTATGTTAGACATTAGCCCATTTTCTAGGTCCTACAGTACCATATTATATGGGGAAAGCTTGATAGCGGAAGCCTTGGCCTTGACAAGAATCCTAAATAAATATATAGAAGTGTCAGGGTAGGCGATTAACAAAGATAAGTCAGACATCTTCTTGTTCAATATTGGTCCCAGTATGGAGGCACAAATCTGCAGTATCCTAGATTTTAATAAGGGTACATTTCCATATAAATATTTAGACCTTCCCCTAAACTATGTTCAAAATGTATCTAAGCTTTGTGATCGTCTAATAAAGAAACTAAAATTGAGAATGGTTGATTGGAAAGTCAAGTGTCTCTCCTCGGAAGGAAACAAGACCATGATTTTTGCAGTCTTGTCAGCTCAACCTATTTATCAACTTTCCTAAATGGATCTTCTAAGTGGTAAACTAACTAATTTTTATGGTTATCTTAGGTCATTTTTCTGGCAAGAGAGTGTAGAAAAAAGAAAGTTCTCCTACTCTCTTGGGACCAAGTTTGTAGATCAAAAGACTTATAGGGGTAGGCATTAAGAATATCAAACTTCAAGGGGATTCTTTAGGAGAAAGGTTAATATGGTGGATGATCAAATTCCCCAACCTAAAATGGGTCAAAACCTTGACTAATAAATACCTTTCTTCCCTAGATTCAATTAAATTTTTCATAGGGACCAATCCTCCTAAAGGTTCAAGATTTTGGAACTTCTTGCTGAAATCCAAACCCATTCTTTAGGATAACTATCTTGGAATCTTGGGGACTATAGGGTTTCTCTATTTTGGAATGACTCTTGGGGAGGATATAAGGCCCTAGATCTTTATCCTTCTTTTCATTTATCTAAATCCTATTTGGAGTCCAAATGGGGATCTAAGGTTAGGGATTATGTGATCTTTGACGATAATGGGTTGAGTTGGAAATGGAATCGAGAATATATCCCTAGAAGATAAAAACCTCCTCCAATTAATCCTTTGTCCTAGGAAATTTTCCTTCAAAGGAAGAAAGGAGTCCCTCATCTACGATGACAAAGAAAATGGAGAGTACAATTCAAAAATTATTCTTCCTCTCAGATTGTGTTGGGATAAGTTTTTATTTCCTAAAGTAGGATTGTTCTCTTAGATATAGTCCTTCACCATAGGGTCCTAATAGTGGAAAAACTTCAAAAATTTGGGGTTTAGGGCCCAAGAAGATGCCTTTTATGTGAATATGAGGAAGAAAATTTGGATCATCTCTTCCTTTATTGCCCTTATTCAGCCTCGTGTTGATAATGGATTTTCTCTCAACTAGGCTTATTGTTGACCTTCTCTAGTTCCATCAACAATATGTTATCATCTTGGCCTCTCTTATGATAAAATAGTATCTTTAATAGCCTTTGGATTTACTCCCCTTCTGTAGTTCTTTGGGAATTATGAAAGCAGAGGAATAAAACAATTTTCCAAGACGTCAAGATGACTGCTAAACAACTTATAAATAAGATAGAAATCTAAGTCATTGAAAAAAAACAAATAGGTTTCTTAACTCTAACATCAAAATAGCTATTGGAATGATAAGATGTAAGGACAATGGATTGGTTTAAAGGTCCCTCCCTTTTGGGTAAGGGGGAATCTCTACGTAAATCTAAAAGGGAAGAATGTGTATGGCAGATTCCAAAAAAAAGATGGTTCAAGCTCAATTTTGATGGAGCTTCGAGGGGAAACCCAGGTAAAGATGGCATAGGATGTTACACTCAAAATGACAAAGGGGAGGAAAATGCTAACATAGAAAAATACATTGGAGACGCTACTAATAACTAGGATGAAATATCTTCTATAGTAGAAGGTCTCTTGTTATGCAAATTGCTAGGACTAAATAAGTTGAAGATAGAAGGTAACTTTACCATTATCATAAATTCTCTTAGAAAAGGAGCTCTGTCTAACTGGAGGCTAGATTTAAATCTTTCAGAAGCATTAGAACTATGCAAATCCTTAAATAAAATTAGAATTAACCATATTTTTCAGGAAGGAAATAAGAGAGTGGATGAGCTAGCTAATTTTGGGATTGATAAATCCCTTGCAATTGATTAAAAAGGTATTAAACCAAAACTTTAGTTATCTTTAGTAATTATTATTAAGAGTAGTTGACTTAGACAGGTCCATGTAGCTTAGATTTCTACATATATATTTTTTAAAAAAATCTCTCTTTAAATTAATGAACGATCCCCTTCGCACACTCTTAAATATTTGATCTTTAGGAAAATATTGCATGTATGAAGACATTAATTATATCTTTATTAAATTTTGGGAAAATGGTACTAAGCCATCATTTTGGTGTAAGGCGAGTGATTATTTAGTCCTAATAATGCCAGCGATCACCATGTAATCATTTCTTCTCCAAGCTTTTTTCTATTAAAAAGAAAATTGATTAGCCATTTTCGACTACTGAGGGTTGAGGATGGATAGAATTCTATGTATGCGAGGTAAGAAATGACAGATGGAGGTTAAGGAGTTTGTTACCAAGGAAAGGTTGAGAGGCATACTATGTTGCCCCCATTCTCTGGTGATGGGCATTATTATGTAGATGTTTGGAGAAGAATATCTAGAGAATACCAATAGGACGAGGGTGGACTCAGATAATACCTCTATCTTCCTAGCCTTAACAATGTTATTCGAAAACAAAGAGGTGATGAAAAAGTTGTGCAGTAATTTGTTACATAAGAAGTATTTAGTGAATATGGATATTGTCATGCATAACATCGATTCTAATCTAATGGCCCTACAAGCAAAGAACTATGACAAATTTAAGTTTGACGGTAAACCAATTCCAAATTTTTTAATATTTAGCATTGATGATTGGGATGCCTTTCAGGACAAGATAGATATGAGAATGAGGAGTTTGAATTTCCTTTTGGCCTTATTTCATGTTAATCGCTTGGATGATCCTAACTGGTTTGTTAAATACCTAGAAGAGGAAGGTGTGGAGGGCTCTAAGGACATCCTGAAATATGCCAATGTCACTTGTCTTGACTTAAAGGATGAAGTGGATGACTCTGAAGAGGACATGATTCCAAGAAAGATGAAGATAAGGAAATGTGACGGAGAATTGACAGTAGGCTAGAGCTCCACAAAAAATGATCGTAAGGGCAAAGGGCCAACGTTGGCTTGAAGTATGAAAGTTATATTTACCTTCCTTTGTGGACAATGCCCATTTTGGAGTTTATTGGTATTTTGGGGAGTATCCCTAATTTTGTCTAAGTTTCTTAAGCTAGCTGGTAGAAGTTTCGGGTATAGTAAGGTTTTAGCTAGTTAAGTGGTAGGAGCCTAATAGGTTTGAAACTAAGTAGATGTTTGTAGTATGTATATAATCTCTATTGATAGAAGACAAGTTTGTTGTTTTCGCCCTAAGATGTCAGGTATAATTCAGTAAAGACAAAAAAAAGTTGTATTTATCTCCATAAAATATATATATATATATATACACACACACATATATATGTACATATGTACATATATACATGTGTGTGTGTGTGTGTGTGTGTGTGTGTGTGTACATACATGTACATATACATATATGTACATACATACATACACACAAATACATATACATATATACTCTATTACCAAATTTTATGTTTCTCTAGAATGAATGGAATCAATTGTTGTGCTAACTTTTTCCTTGGAATGGATAAAGCATATTTCTAAATTTATTCTAAGCTGGCATTTTTTATTCATTTTAAATGCCTTCCATTTTTCTACATAGATGTAACAAAAATAAATATAATGCTTCTATAATTTATCATATTTCATATAATGGGTCATCAAAGGAGGGCTTTTGATTAAGAATAGTCAGTAGCACTTAGACCAAAATCTTGTATTCGAATGGCTTTTGATTGGGCTTAAGGTGTTAACAAGAAACCATAATTGTGATAATACTAGCTCTTGTATATCAGTTCTCAGGCAATCTTTCTAATAAATGGATTAAGTCTTTACTGGCTTCACTATAATGTTTATATTTCTAGGCCGAAATGTATGGATGTATTGGGACGATATGGAGTCCAAAACTAGTATTTTTAATTATTAAAATATTTTGTTTTATCTTTGTTCCCTTTATTTTCATCAATTATGTGTTAACTTCTAGTTTTATATGTTGCATGATTGGTTTTAGTTATTTCTTATCCCGATCCTTTTTTATTGACTTTTTAAATAAGGTACTCACTATCTTTAGTAGCTTGACGGCTTATTCAAGTTTTTAAAGATTCTCTAACCTCCTAACGAGTAGTATAGAGTGTTGTTGGATGGAAGTATTTGTGTTTTTTCAAGTAACATCGAAAGACAAGCTTGATGTTCATAAGAAGAAATTAAGGAATCTATCCCCAGAGATATTAATCTAATTATATTATGGTTATCCAATGGTTTTGGGTCTATGTGGGGAAATACTAAAGGACTATTACCCAACTTCATCCTCTTAGTGTGAGATGGATTAATTTATATTTTTCAACTTAATATATGACTTCGACCCCTTGCTTGTGTGTGTGTGTGTGTGTGTTGAATTATTATAAATATAAGAATTAACAACTATAATGTTATAAAATTTAATTTCATATTTAATATATATATCATTTTAAAAATGATTTATATTAACTAAAATATAATCAATAAATATAAATATAATTTAAGAAATATTATTCTATTAAATATAATAATTAATTCAACTTCATTTAGAAAATTTTGAATGTACCACTTTCTTTGATATTAATTCTTCTCTCTTTCTCTCTCACACACACGCACACAATTTTTAATCACAATTTTACAAACTCGTTACATTTAATGTGTGTAAATATTTTAATGAAATGTTAATTATTTGTACTATCTAGCTTTTAAAACTTTCAAAAAAATTCTTCTAACATTTTTTAGTATCGACTAATAAGAAAGGAGATAAATAGAAAAATTCATAATCATTAAAATTGAAAATAAAATAAAATATAAAAACTTTGTCTAAAAGATTTAATTAATTGATTAAATTAATTAAAAAATATTCGCTTATTTGGAATTATCAACCCTTTCAATGACAAGGAGACACTTTGATCATCCAAAATATTTATAAATGGGATATGCTTGTTTCGTTGGTTTTTACATTTAGAATTGTTAATGAATTAGAAGTCGTTATATACTACTCTTCCCGGTGAAGGCTAGCCCACATGTTAAGGCCTATACAACTTACAATGGCAGAATGAAAAAAAAAAAAAAATCTAAAGATTTAACTTGGAAATAACGAAGAACATTTTAGTAGTGCAAAGGTGGCAAAGGTGCTAACTAAGGAACGCGGCTATCTTCTCTACAAATCGTACCATTGATTAAATTTTAAAAAAACGAAAACACAATTGAAATTTTTTGAAATTTTCAGCTTTTGATCTTCATATCTGTATATTTTATGATCGAAAACAACAAAAAATTTGAAAAAATTTTGATGTATTTTTGTGAATCTGAAAAAGAATTACGTTTGACCTTTTTTATGTCTTTAGTGCATTTTGTCCTTCGATTAGCCAACACCCTAACTAGCAAAGAGCACTTTAATAGTGCAAAGGTGTTAACTAAGGATGCCCTACAAATCATACCATTGACTAAATTTCAAAAAAACAAAAACACAATGAATTTTTTTTGAAATTTTTAGCATTTGATTTGTCATCGAAAACAACAAAATTTTTGAAAAAAATTCACTATATTTTCATGAATCTAAAAAAGAATCATACTTGTCTTCTTCTTCTTTTTCCTGCTTTTTGTCTGAGATTAGCCAGCACCCTAACTAACAAGCTCATAGACCATCAAGTGAAGTCTCATTCTTCACGAAGGCTTTCAAATGTCCAGGGCAGAAGTGGAAATACAGATTTTAACGGCAATACTAGAGAAAGAATGGGAATCAGCATCATCTGTCTTTTTAGAACGAGACGACAAGATGGGATTATACACGCGAAATTAGTTTATTAAATTCAGGTCCACTGACTGCTCTTTCATCAACTGAACCATCAGTGAATGGCGTTTTGCAAAATTGCATTGCTTTCAGCATACATGCATCATCATATGACTCAAATTTACTGCAAAAAGAAACATGGTCAAAGTACAAAATAAAAAATATCAGCGGTGATTCATAAGACTAGATAAATTATTTTAGTACTGCTCCACAAGGTAGGGTACCAGATAAAGACCTTTAATTAGATACAACTTATCATGGAAAATTTCCAAAATTTCATTGTCCTCAATAGGCAAAGGCATTGCTGCAGCTACTTTATAGTTTCGTTACTAGTGTTCCGTACAAAACACCATATTGTACTTGAAGAACCTTTAGCATTTAAGAGGGGCAATCAAGAGCTCACTCTGGCTATATTTAGAATCTCTTTTGCTGATAATTACTCAAAATGACCGTATCATTTCACACATGACCTCATTTTGGTAAGAATGCCCCTGTCCATGAAATTTGGATGAACTGTGTCCATCCTATGTGTTTCATGTGCTATACTGTGAGTAATAATGTTTCATACTTCAATTACATTTCAAAACATCAACTAAATTATAAGGAAAGGGCAACATTATTAAGTAAAAAACAAGAGATAACTATATGAACTTTTTTTCATTTGGTTATCTTATTAATTCTTCTCTCTAAATAGATTGTTGGGATGATTTTTCCACAATCTATGTAGAATTTGGTAGATTGTTTTTGGAATCAACTATGTGTGCTTTTGTATCAATGTTTTGGATCAAACTGAAAAATCCATCATCAACAAGAGAGTGAAGAATGGGATTGCGGAGAGTCTTAAAAAGAGGCACAGGGGAAGACACAAGGATCAGAATATTTATTTGTTGGTTTTATTTTAATAATTTTTAATTGCTCTCTTTTAGTATCGTTCTAAATCTTTCATTTTCCTTGATCTCATTCTTCTTCACTCCCCTTCCTCTCCTTTTTCCCTTGATCTCCAGTCCTCATATCTTCCCCACTGCCTTTTTTAAGACTATGTCTGCAATCCTGTTTCTCATTCTCCTCTTTCTGATGATGGATCGCTGAGTGTGATCCAAAATATCGATACGAAAAACATTTACAGTTGATTCCAAAAGCTATCTTTTTAAAAATCTTCCCCTGACACTATATAATAGGCATGAAATTGCAAATACTTTTTCTGTAATAAGTGTACAAGTTTGGAGCATCTGTTTAGATAAATTTGTGTTATTTATGATCGTACAACTATCAGCTGCACAGTATATCAGATGTGAAATTCAATAGAGATATGAACCAACCCCTTAAATTAGCTTACAAATAGTTCTGCTTCTTGATCGATGAAAATAATTAACTATTTTCCATATAATAGTTTTCTTAATATTTGACTCTTCAGAGAAAAAACTGAACATTACAGATGAATTCTCCTCATAAATATAGATTTGTTTCTAGGTAGGTAGTCTCTTCGTGTAGGGTTGGTAGTTCATTGTGTCATGAACTCTCGGGAAGCATAATTGCTTCATTATGGGGTGCAAATGTGACTGAGCTATGTTCCTGTCCTTGGCTTGCAGATGACCATGTGATTGATGGCAAGAAAGGATGATTGTTTGCACTAATATTGGTTGTGAATTGTAATTATTTATTAATACTGATATATTCATGACATGAGGGCCTTCATTGCAATCACGAATTCAAATATATATCCATATGTGTGAGCACTTTTGCCTTAATTAAGCACTAAACTCTAAATTGTATTTTCCTATTTATTAATTTAAAGAATAATTGCTCAAATTATTAATTTAAGATGCATTATATGAGTTTTAACAAATTTAATTTGTGAGATATTAAGGTTATGGGACTTCACAAATATATACAGTGAAAAATATGACTGTCAAAATCAGAAATTGTTGTGTGAAATTCAACCAAAGACTATGATAAAAAGGAGTCATGGTGATAGAGTATCCTAGGGTGGGTGAATTGTAGAGTGCAAAGATAAATTACTATGTATACAAACCCTAAGAAAATTAAAAATAAATGATAATCAAAGTTTAAAAAGTTCTAGAAAACTTGATATTTATGAGGAACCCTCAAAGGAAATTACATCGTGTAAGATTGAAAGAATTCCTCAAAAAGGTAGAGGAAAATGCACGCACTTAAACTAAATCTAGGATAACCAAATAAGATCATACACAGTATAAACTAATTAAGATTAATGATCAATTATGACGGGTGCAGATAACAACTCATACCGAGATATGAAATTAGATGTGATACTAACACCAATGACCAAATATGAATGATGATGAAGATTAAGAAATTCAATTCTCTTTAATAGTTTTAGATAATCCCTTAAACTACGTGTCTCCTCAAATATTATACAAGCCACGTTATATGACCTAGATCAAATTTGCACCTTTCGGAAACCTTTTTGTTTAAAAATTGATCTTTGATTAAAGATTTAAACCTATGAGTCTACACTCTTTGATTTTTTGAATTCACTTTGAAAAACTATTAGAGTACAAATTCTCCTAGGTTAACCTCTATAAAGGGATCGACTCTAATGTTTTGTTGATAATCTAAACCAAGCTTCAAGAATGTGATTGTGCAATTCCCTATGATACTTTTTTGATTTGTGATGATAACAAATGAATACAACTGAATGTTGATTAGCTGGCCTGGCATTATGTGGCAGCCAAGATTGAGGAGGAATGGATCACAGTTGAAGGAAAACATTCAAAGAAATTTCCCCCTCATTCTCCTCCTAACTCCCTCAAGAAGGGGGTACTGGGGAAATCTTGATATCTGATGTTTTGTTGGGTGGTCTGATTATAAAGTTCATCCTTTCTTGGACCACCAACATGTTTTGTGGGGTTCGTGAGTTGTTTTATACCCCCTTTTCTGTTTAAATTGTGTTGTGTCTATGTCTTGTGTCTCTTTGTAGAGCGTAATGATTATCTTTTGGGATTTTTCTGCAGGTGTTTAGTTTTACACCTGTTTTATATTTGGGTTTCAAGGTCCCTTCAAAACTTGTTTTCTTAATTAAAAACAAATAAATACAACTGAATCCTTTCAGATATAAGTACATTACAATTGATTGCACAAGTGTGTGTTAAGTTGGCTCCCAGAAGGAAAGGAGTTGACTAATTTTTTAATTTAAATATCTGAAAATTAAGGGTCTAATTTATGAGTGCAATATCACTTCTACATCTAGGGAAGCAATCCAAGATGTGCATGGTAAGCTTAAGGTCAATAACAGGTAAATGGGGATGGATACACGAATAGTAAGTAAATGTGAGAGTGTGTTGTATGTGGCTGGTCAATAGCATGAAGGAAGAAGACTGGCCTTGCTCAAGATTGTGTCATTTTTTAATATATAGATGTATTAAGCTACTCTCTTAAAATGGACTTGGAGCTAAATAGAAACTGGCATGCTAAATGGAAACTGGTATGAATAATAGCAAATTTATAAAATGTATGTATATGCATACATATATTAAGACATGCACATATATGACTCTAATATATTATCAACCATACCACCTAAGTAATATTTATTACTTGGTTACTACCTAAAAAATTCTCATAACAAGTAGACACTTTGATCCTCCAATATATTTTATAAATGGAATATGCTTGTTTCATTGGTTTTGACATTTAAGATCATGAATGAATTAGAAGAAGCCCGCTAAAGAAGCACTGAAGAAGACCATCTTTATATTTCACAATATTATACACTGTTCTAAAACGCTCACCTAAATATATTTCTCTTCCCGATGGAGGCCAGCCCACATGCTGAAAGGCCTATACAACTTACAATGACAAAATGAAAAGAAAGAATGCCTCAAGATTCAACATGAACATTTACTCCTAACAAAGAGCACTTTAGTAGTACAAAGGTGCTGACCAACAAGCTCCTGGACCATCAAGTGAAGTTTCATTCTTCATAAGGGCTTTGAAATGCCCAGGACAGAAGAGGAAACACAGATTTTACCGGGAATACTTGAGAGAGAATAGGAATCAGCATCATGTGTCTTTTTCGAACAAGATGGCAAGATGTTATTGTTCAAACTAGATAAAGGTGAATATAGTTTATTAAATTCAGATCCACTGACAGCTCTTTCATCAACTGAACCATCAGCGAATGGAGCTTCACCAAATTGCATTGCTTTCAGCATACATGCATCATCATGTAACTCAAATATACTGCAACAAGAAACAGGGTTAAAATACAAAATGAAAAATATCGGTGGCGATTCAGAAGACTAGGACTCAACTTGCCCACTTTGTGAACTGCTGTATCTATACCAGAGGCACATAGAGAAATTGATGAGAGGGTTTACCTATTGAAGTCAAAATGAACTATCTGCATATCTTCCGATATCTCAATGTCAACAGTTGCATGAGGATGAGTCTGCTTAGGCAGAAAACAACAAATCGAAATCAAATCAATAGAAATTTAAAGGGTGGTGTCTGTTTGATTACAAGCATGTAAAGAAACTGATCAATTAAAATGGCAAACAGCTATTTGCCACGAGGTCTGAGTGGAGTTTCATTAAATTTATATGGCATGTTTCTTTATGAAAATTTATGAAAATCTAGAAGAGAGAAGACTCTCCTTTTCATATACTTTACACAAAATTGGAAATGGCATGTCAAGTGAAATCCCTAAATAGAAACATTAATGTCACATAGTGAGCCATAATATATAAAAATGTGCAACCAATTCAAAGACAAGAAATTTTAGGCAAAGAAGTTTGCCTTCTTGGAGAAAGGACTTAACAGAAAGCTAATTCCACATGACAAGCATCAGGCGTTTGATACATTGTCCAACAGATCTTTAATTAGCAACACATCAGTCAGCCTTGATGAGATCCAATAAAAATGAAGAGATTTTTTAAATGATATAAAATGTGAATTCCTTTAATATTCGACACTTAGATAAAAATCTAATATGCAAATGAACAAATCCAGCTAATTTGAATTCCTTTTTTGCAATATAATAAAATAAATGATAATGGAAAGGAAACCTAGTCTGAAAAAAGAAAATTTCATTCATGCATTTAACAGCGAAATGATGAAAGGAAAACTGGAGAAACTATTCTAGTACTGGTGCACTAGGTAGGGTACCAGATAATTAGACCTGTAATTAGATACAACTTATCATGGAAAATTTTCCAAAATTTCATTATCCTCAATAGGTAAAGGCATTGCCACAGCAACTTAGTAGTTTTTGTTAGTACAGTGTTCAGTACAAAACACCACATGGTACTTGAGGAACCTTTAGCATTTAGAGGGGCAATCAAAAACTCACTCTGCCTATATTTAGAAATACTCTTTCGCTGATCATTACACAAAATTACCCTGTCATTTCACACATGACGTCATTTTGGTAAGAATGACCCCATTCATGAAATTCGGATGAATGGTGTCCATCCTATGTGTTTCATGTGCTATACTGTGTGTAATAGTTTTTCATACTTCAATCGCATTTCAAAACATCAACTGAATTATCAAGGAAAGGACAACATTATTATGAAAAAAAACAAGAGATAACTATATGAGCTATTTTTCATTTGGTTATCTTATCAATTCTTCTCTCTTTATAGATTTTTCAGATGAGTTTTCCACAATCCATGTAGAATTTAATAGATTGTTTTTGGAATCAACTATGTATGTTTTTGTATCGATGTTTTGGATCACACTCAGAAATACAACGTCAAGAAGAGAGTGAAGAATGGGATTGCAGACATAGTCTTCAAAAAGAGGCAAAGGGGAAGACACATGGACCAGAATATTTATTTGTTGGTTTTACTTTATTAAGTTTTTAATTGCTCTCTTTTAGTACTGTTCTAAATCATTCATTTTCCTTGATTTCATTCTCCTTCACCCCCTCTTCCTCTCCTTTGCCCCTTCATCTCCAGTCCTCATGTCTTTCCCTTTGCCTCTTTTTAAGACTATTTCTGCAATTCTGTTTTTCACTCTCTTTCTGATGATGGATTGCTGAGTGCGCTCAAAAATATTGATACAAAATATTTACAATTGATTCGAAAAGCTATCTTTTAAAATCTTCAATGTAGAATAGGCATGAAATTGCAAATGCTTTTTCTGTTATAAGTGTACAAGTCCAGAGCATATGTTTAGATAAATTTGTGTGTCATTTATGATCGTACAGCTATCAACTGCACAGTATATCAGATGTAAAATTCAATAGAGATATGAAGCAACCCCTCAAATTAGCTTACAAATAGTTATGCTCTTGATAGATGAAGATGATTAACTATTTTCCATTTGATAGCTTTCTGAATTTTTGGCTCTTTAGAGAAAAAGCCGAGCACTGCAAATGATTTCTTGTTATAAATATAGATAACTTATTGAGCTTAGTATGATAGTTCTGTGAAGAATTCAAATCTTAAAAGCAAGCAAAGATCTTTTATATGTTTCTGTGAAGGAAAAACATAAAGAAACTAAATGATGATAAAAAGAGATAATGCTAAGTTACAAAATTCTTCCCTGAAAGCTCAGGGTCCCAGTCTGGTTCAGCACAAAAGCAAATGCAGGTCCGGATGTGGTCCATTCTGGGTCTGGACAGGATCCCTAAATACACTGTGGGTTTTCTCTACCAGACCTTAGGCGAATTTAGGAGAATTTTGAGTGAGTTTTGAGATCAGCAGCCAGACCCAGGAAAAATTTGATTGGTTTTTGGGTTTTGTTTTTTGTAACAGTTTCTTTTTGGTCTATTTAGGTCAACTCAACCCTCCAACCCTAAAATAGACCACTAAAAGGACTAAAAAGATGAAACATATCCCATTTGTGCATATGTGAATGGAAAACAAAGCTTCTTGCCTCTATTTGCTAAACCTTTTTGTTTTATTGCCATTGCTCAAGGAGTGTTGAAGGGTGATTATTGCATGCTCTAAGATGGTTTGTGAGCTATTTCTGCGTGGTTGCAGATGTTGAGAACTCCTCATAGACATTGAAGAGGAAGATTTCAACAAAAGATTTAGGTTTTTGTTAATTTTTCTTTTACATTTTCTTTCAACAAAATGAAATGAACTCTCAAGTTCTATTTTATATTTTGATTTTGGCTTGTGGTGTTGTATGGTGTTTATAGATTCATAGAATGGCAGGTGCTTCTAGTACTATGAGCTCCTGTTTCAAAAAAGAGCCAAACTCCCAGCTACGAAATATGTCAGAATGGTTCAGCAGTCACTAGGTGAAGCAGGTTTCCTTTGGATTTTTAGTCATTGCAAAGAGGAAATTAGAAGCTCTTATAGTGCGAGTGAAAGCATTTTTTTTTCCTTTATGCCTTGGAAATGCATTAAGTTTTGTACAGGCAAGCCATGAGTTCAAGTGGAGCCTCCACCTAAAACCCTTCATATAAACTCTGTTGTACTGAAATATACTAAAGAGAAAAAAAAAAGCAGATGAAGCAGCTGAGAATGTAATTGTTCAATTTTTGGAAAGGTTTAGAAGTGAAAAAACATCAAAGACCTCCATGGATTCAGTTTCCAAACAACAACCTCTAAAGGGTCACCCACTTTTGCATTTTCCTCAAGAACTAGTGTCAAATAAGAGAGCAAAGGGTCCCTTAGAAATGGCATTTCACAATGAGGCTAGATTCATTGTCGAGCAAGACATAGGTAAATGCATCAAAGCAAATCGATTGACATTTAATATTGTTCATTCACCATATTGGCAACAAATGGTGAGATCAATAAATGAGGCTCCAAGGGGGTTCAAGGGTATGGGTTATGAGAAGGTGTGCAACACGTTATTGAACAAAGAGGTGAAACGTGTAGAGGATTCCTTAAAACTAATTAAGGACTTATAGATCGTAATACATGTGTCCATCGTATCTAATGGATAGAAAGATACAAGAAATTGCCCTTTGGTCAATATTATTATTATTGTGTCCATAAGACGTGCAATGTTTCTAAGAGTAATGGTCTATGGAGGGCAAGAGAAGGGTAGTCCAATTATCGCAAGCATTCTTTTCCATGTCATTGAGCAATTTGGTCCTCAAATGTAATGCCCACCCCTAGTTTACTTTTTAGATTGTATTGCCGAATTCTTTTAGGCCAGTTTGATGGTTATGTTTTATGTTTAGCAGTACTTGGTTACTGAATTTGATTAGATGTTATTTCATACTCGGTTGATTTATGTGATGAGCTACTTGAGTAATTCAATTATTTGTTCAAGATTATTTCTATGGTGATGATTGTATACAGTGATTTTAGTTATTTCATGATAATAGTTAGATGGATCATTTATATGCATTTTCTATGGATACTTACCCCATACATGCATGTGCATGGTGTGCTTGTATGTTTTACTTTATGTATGATGTTTCTGATGTGGTTGAGGGAGGGAGTCGTAGTCACCTGCTAGTCGGGATCTACACGATGCACCACTCCTTGTCATTGACTGTTTCGTTTAGAGTATATGTGTATGTACATGCGTGAACTTTATGTAGATTGTAGGTACCAGTTATCGACTTCCCTAGATTGCCAGGATGAGCATACCCTATCGCAGTATCTCAATGGTAAAATAGGGGAGATAATTCTTGAGTCCAAATACTGACATTAAGCCAATTGTCCTAGAAAGTAGGACAAGTATCTGAGTTGTTTACCTTTCCAAATTTGTCAAGTGAAGTGAATCCGTGATTTTGACCATTGAGTTTGATCTAGTATTTTGTACTTTACGATGAGTTTTCGTAGTTCATCTTGTGAGTATATTGTGATTTGTAGTTATAATTAAATCAAATAAAAAGAGTATTTAATGAATTAATTTAATGGAAATTTTATAAAGAAAATTCAATATTTCATTATATCTATTAATTGAGGAATTAATTAAATAAAGGAATTAAATTTAAAGATATAGTTAAAATTTTAATTTTGGCATAATCATATTTATTTAATTTAATAATAAAATATTTAGGAGTTTATTTTTTTTTTAAATTCTAAATATTATTAGTTAAATTAATAAACATTTTATTAACAAACGTCTCATGAATTAATTAATGAGAGAAAGAAATTGATTTAATAAAGATATTTTAATTAAATTGCAAAAAGGTTGCACATGAAAATTAAAATATAATAAAGTAATTAAGAAAAAGGGGTTTCGCGTGATTGCACAATCGAAGCCCTAATTTGGAGAAAAACTCTTTATTAAGAAGTTAGAGTTCATTTTTCCATACCGAGATTTGGAAGAGCCAATTTCCAAGAAGAGGGTTTCAAAGAAAAAGGGAATTGCTTGCAAGTTTTATGCAGTCGGTTGCTTAGCATCAGATCCAGGTAGGATCTTGTGGGTTTTGCATAGTAGATTCATCCTTTGAAATATCTATCTTCTCTGTGTTTGTGGATCTATATTTGGGTTTTCATTAGGGTTGAATCCCTTGTTCATAAATTTATTGCTTGTCATTTTGAAAACGTCTATAAACAAATCTAAGATTTCAAACCCTTGTTGCGAATTTCACTATTCTTTGTTTCTTGAAAACATTTGGGAATGAATTTAGTTTTGAAATCCTTGTTCAATGGATTTGAGGATTTGTATTTGGATTGTTAAAAATCGGGATGTGGATTTAGAAAAGAAAGTCCAAATTTGTTAATTAAGTTTGGTTGTTTCTCCCAGGTTTCTATATCAGATTTATATGAGAAAATATATATATATATATCATAGTAATTAGTAAGTACTATAATAATTATAGATTTATATATAAAATAAATTGAAATTAAAATTCTTTTGAAAGAGGGGGGCGTGAATTTGTTTTGATTAAAAAAATAATTAAAATTTTTTTTGGGTGGGGCCACCACCCCCCTTCTCCTCTCCTCTTTCACAGCGTAGTTGTACAGGTCTGTGTGCGGCAGTCCTGCAACACATAGCAGCAACTGATGGGCTATAAATGTTTTTTTTTAAAAGGTAAGTTTTTTATTATTATTTGAAAAAATTAATTTCCGTTTTAATATATTTTATTATTATTAAATATTAGCTTTGCTATATATTAAATTTTATTAATAAATTATTTTATATTAATAGTATTATTAATATTAATAGTATTATTAAATGTTAATATTATTATTAGTAAGACTTGTTATTATTATTATATTAATATTAATATTATTATATTTGTTAATTTAATAATTATAATTATTAATAAATAATATATTATATATATTATTTTATTATTAATTAAATGATTAATAGTATTAATAATTTAATAATAGTTAATACAATTGTAATAATAATATTTAATTATGGAGCTGTTGTAAATATATTTGAAAAGTAATTTTGAAAATGGTAATTGGTGAAATGATTATTTTGTGATAGTTCAATGTTATATGTAAATGATTTCTGGTATTAGGTGAAATTTATGACATCTTTTGATTATTCGAAAACCTTAGTAATTTTGATACATTGGTAATAAAAACTGAAACATTGAATTGTAATCGAAAACCCCATCAACTGTAATACTTGAAAACGAAAATGAAAATTTTTGAAAGCCTATAGTGAAAATTGAACCTTCGAGTTTTCAAAACCTAATGAATTATAAAAGGTACATTGTTTTGTAGTTTATGTGAGATGTGGTTTACTGATGTTGGGTTTGGGTTTGGCTTAGTACTTTGACCAAACCAGGTTGTTTACCAGACGCTTGGGGAAGTTTTGTTCTATGATGATATTTTGTTTACGATCTTTTCTACCTAACCATGGTGATGTGTCACATGTCTTCTATGATGAGATTTGATCTGTTGTTTGTTAATGCTTTTCAGTTGCTTGTGTAGAACTGAGGTGAATTGTGATTTTTCTAAGTGTAACCTTTGAGTCTTTGATCAATTATGTTTGGATGCCTTCCAGTTGTTTGTATAGGATTGAGGTGATTATTGTGTTTTATCTTTTGATGCTTTCCAGTTGCTTGTATAGGACTGAGGTCATATTGAGATTGGTCTTTAGGTGTTTTTCAGATGCTTATAAAGGACTGAGATGATTACTGTGTTTTATCTATAGGTGTTTTCCAGTCGCTTGTAAAGGGCTAAGGTGAAAACTATGATTCTATGATTTATAGTTTTTATGAGCCTAGAGTAGGTAGTCTATGTGTACGTTGGGAAGTGGCTTGCAATGGAGGCCAAAGCCCTAAGTGGCTGCTTGGGTAACCCATTGTAAGTTGTTTAAATAAATGATAACATTTCATTAAATGAAAATAAAATGAATTAATAAGAGTCATTGTTTTTCCTTGCCCATGCCTCAAGTGCTAGTACAGGCTAGGATGGGAGTAGAGAGGATGCTTGGTTGTGACCTTGCTTCATTAATATGTTTTGTCTATATGAAAGGATACTGGTGCCACATAGAGACACTACGGGGTTGGAGTCCAAAGTGCTTGCCAGGGTAACCTTAAGAGTTGGCTCATACGATGACACTTGCCCACTTACATAGTAAATCTCCTATGTGTCTGTGTTGCCTCTGGGATTAGATGATACTTGTGTCTTGGTACCTTTTGAGATAGTTTGCTATCAAGTGTTTCCTTGACCTAGATGTTGGTTATGACTTTTGTGATTGATATCCATATGGGACATGAGTTTATCTCCTCAGCGCGGTGGGAGTGGGCAATTTAGGTTCCGCGAGGTTAGGTGGTAGTGCATTTTTCTTATACCATTGAGATCAATCGTTGGATGTGTTTGTGCTGATGTTCCTTTCTATCTGATCTTATTTTTCTATTGGATGGTTATATTTTGTTGTACTATATTTGTTTATCAGAGATCTTATGAGATGGTGTATTTTATTTATGATGTATATTCTTTGAGCTTTTCACACCCTGTGACTTGTACAGTGGATGATTAAGCATTCTGATTATTGTCAAGTGGCATCCTATAATTGTATATTATTTTAATGAATTTGTACTTATGATTATTCTTTGATGTGGATTTTTTGTGTATCGGATTTAGTATTAATTAAACTTAAATGTGATTCAACGTGACGGGACCCTTAAGAGATGTAATTTGTTTTGATGGTTGTATGTATGTGATTATTCCTTCCGCTTTATTATATATGTTGTTGTTAAGCTATTCTCTTAAAAAAAATGTTTTAAAAACTCATTGAAACTTTAGGTTAATTTTTTTTGGGTTCCCTAGTGGGGTGTTACATCAAATGTTTTGCAAGTGATAGGAGGCAATGCCAAAAATTATAGGGCTATCAAGCCAATTGTTGAGGAGCACTACAAACATAATTTTTGGACAGCTTGTGTTGTCCACTCACTCAACCTAATGTTGCAATAAATTGGCAAGACAATTGAGTGGCAAAATGTCTAATGATGCCCGAGAGATCTAAATGATCATCATGAACCACCATATTATGCAAGCCATATTTAGACAATTCTAGAGACTGGAGTTGTTGAGGGGAAGTTAAATTATTTAAAATTTAAATATGTTCTACACATTATTTTAGTAAATTTTCTAAGTTTTTAATTTAGTTTTGATTTAATTTATTATTGTTTTGATTTTGGAATAGGTTGTTGAGATCATTTTGTCTCCAACACAAATTTCTTTTTGAGATGCCTTGTAAGGGTTAAAGAGGCATTTTCTAGAGTGGTAATCGATTCTAGTTGGAGCATATGGAGGCAATTTAGTAGTACAAGGGAAATTGTCATTAAGGCTAGATGACTCTTGGTGCGATTGTGTTGAGTACATCCTGAGATATAATGAGTCAATATTGAGCATGTTTCGATGCATTGATGTGGATCGGCCTTGCTTAGGTGAGGTATATGATGGCATTGACTCCATGATTGAGGATATGAAAATAACCATAAATGAGAAAGAGTGAGATCTTGAAGAAACATTCATCAAGAAACTACCAACAATCATGGAGGAGAGGCAGAACAAAATGACTGACCCTTTGCGTCTTCTTGCCTTTGCATTGAATCCCAAGATGCTCATGGGTAAAAGGTCGTCGTTTGTAGACTCAACTCTTTTTTTTATCACATATGACCTATAGTGAGGTCTGAATTCACGAGTTATGCAAGCATAAATGATTGTGATCTTGACTTTCTTTAAGAGAAGGAAGGTGCTGATGCTCATAAAAGGTGGTACTTCCATTGAGAAATATACCAGCACCTACAACATGTTTCCATCAAAAAAATTTCACACGTAACTTTTTTAATCTTAAAATTCTAATTTCTAAATTCTTGTTGGTGAATATTATATAATTTTTATTTGAAATTTTTATTCATAACTCTTAACTCTAATTTCAAAATGGAAAATCTTGATAGGTTGCTAGTTCATTGTCATCTGAGAGGAATTGGAGAATATGCTCCTCCTTACACTCAATAAAACACAATTGACTATAGTCCAAGAAGGTGGAAGACTTGGTCTTTGTGCATTCATATTGGAGGCTCCTAACACACAAAGAAAATACCTACAAAAAGGAAAGGCAGAGCATTGGGGTGTTGAACTAAAGTGTGTGGAGTTGGATGATTCAATTGTCCACCTTGGTGCACTTGGAGTTGACGATGATGATGATGAGCTACCTAGTGGTCACAAGGCTGCTCCTGAGGCTGACATTGCTAGTACCAATGCCAGTGGCACAGTTTGTGTTTCTAATTTGCCATGGTAGGAGGATAATGATATGTTTGATGATTTTTTCTGATATTTGATCAGTAATGGCTGATTGTTAATGACATTATTATTTTTGAACTGAAATATTGATATGGTAGTGTATTTTGGCGTTTTTCTATGTTATTTGGACTAAAACATTAATATATATGGTGGTGTAGTTTGCTATATTACTTTACTATTAGCATAGTGGTGTATCATGAACTTATTTGCTTCTGCATATATGTATTTTTTTTTTATACGTTTTTGTATGGGAACCCAAATCCACTCATAAAAAAAATTGATCAAACAAACGAACCTAAATCTCAAGCCCAAATCCAAATCCAAACTGGAAGCAGCAACATAGAGATAATGTGATAAAGGTCCTATTCCATCATAGAAAACCAGATAGTGCTTCTAGGCATCAGGACCAGCATAACTAACACCTACTGTGTGTGCTAGGAATATATAAATCTGATTTGTCTGGATTATGAGATGGTGATATTATATCCATTCAATTGCAAAGATAGCATAGATGTTTGAAATAGTTCTCAATGAATGAAACACGTAATGAATCACTGTGAACCCAATCAGAAACAAAAATGACCTACTTTCTGATTATAGCTTGTACTAATAATGTAACCAATAATGTTCATGAGCACATTAAAAATGAGGTGAACCTTGAGCTCAGAAAAATGAAAATGTCAAATCACATAAACAAGCTTCAAGAATTGAATGAATTATTGCATACCAATGAAAATTCAAAAGAGATGAGCAATTGCAGACAGTCATTATGCAAAAAATATTGAAGTTAAGATCAGTACCTTCACTAATATAAATGGCAATGCCACACCTCCAGAAGGATGATTTCCTGACTTAGATACCCTTTCATTCCGCAAAACTAAATTTTGAAGACCTGTTATCTTTGGCCACAAAATAACTAGACATCAGTAGCATACATAAAAATCATTTTCTAGTCCTGGACAAGATTTGCAAAGAACTTCATAGTTAAGCAATTTTATTGTTCAAAAGGAAAGGTTGTGGACGCACAGTTACCACAATTACTCAAATATTTACCTGTTCTTCAAGTTCCTGTAGATAAGCCCTTTTTTTGTCAATCCGAGTTATAATCTGCTTTTGCTCAGTCTGTAAACATAAAACAGTTGAACCTTTGTGTCTAAATGCACCATACAAGCAAAACAGTTGCAAGTCATTATTCTATAAGAACATAAGATCTTGTCTGTTTTATCTTCTTCAGTACAACACGTAATAAATATACCTAATGGATTACCATTGCATAGAATACAATCTGGACAAATTTAACAGAGGAAGCAAGAAAACCTTCAGTTGTTCAATATCATTCAGATGTGCAGTAGGTAACCCTTTCCACCGAATCTCCTTTCTGTCCTTAGTTATTATGTCCATTGCCATGAGTACATTCAGTGCATCATACACCCTCCTACGAATGTTCTTCTCGTCATATTGTTTCTGTAAAGTTTTTGTTATCTATCAGACATCCTGATATAACTACTAGACATTAACCCAAATATGAGATTTAAAGATCAAATGAACTGGATGATAATTGAAAATGCATCAATAGAGCTAAGAATGGGAAAACTGAATATATCCAACCTGATCTTGGGAAACAAGTGTGCTGTTTGGATTCATAAACTCGGCCACTAATTCAGATGCAACCTGGATAACTAAAGCAAGTTATGAAGTGTGAGTGGTATAAACTTTCAAGCTAATTTCAGCATTATATTCAAAAAAGAAGCTAAGAAAATAAATTAATGCTATATGATGAATTTCTAAACGTACACTTTCTGATTCCTTATTTGAGATTCTACATGGAAAATGCTGATTATGTTATTCAAAATTCTGGCATCTATGTATTCGTACTTTTTGATTAAAAACTATATATATATACCCAGAATGTGTGTACTTTTCTCAAGTAAAGTGCACAGGGTGTGTCTGACTTTAAAAGAAAAAAATGGCTGCACTGGTGCATACTTGGCAGGACAGGAACAAACATCTTACATATATATTATGAGTCGAAGTAATAGAAGAATGACAACATTGATTGATACTAGTTATGCAGAAAGAACGATGCAAGGCATAGTAAAGAAAAGTGTTCTAGAAGATATATGGCAAGACATCACAGAGTATAGGAGATGAATTTCCCTGTAGGAATCAAAAGGATGTTTTGGGGAAGGATGAAATCCAAAGAGGTCATGCATGGTCAAACAAAGAGTATCTTTCTTGATGATGATAAATGAACAAAGATGTTTACAGTGATTCTTGAACAAGAGTGTTGGAGGATCATTATATCCAAATTGTTCCCTCAAAAGGAGCAATTGAGCTGCAAGAACTTTACAAGTGTTGTTTCCTTGGACTGAATCAAACTCAGAGGGTAATAGTTCCTACTTTGTAATTGAAAAAAATAATTGCAAAAATCTGGTGCTGAAGCACATGAGCAAGTCCGCCAAACTGTTTTATCTTAAAGTTGCATTTTTTAAAGAAAAATGCAGGTTTGAGCCTTCAAGGTTCCAATCTACAGGGTTAGATTGAACCCCTTTAATCAGACCCTCTTTAGTAGAGCCCCCAATACTTTGAAACCCCTTTTACTTCACCATCTGGGCGATCAAATGAAAACATCTAAAGACCATTTGCGTGTACAGAGTCAGCTTTCCAAAATGTATAATATGATTTATTTTTTTTATTATAGTTTTTTTTCATCTAGGTCCACTACAAAAAAATGATTACGTCAATTAAAGGGGCTAGGAAAATTACACTGCTCCAAAAAGACATTTTTGTTTGAACACAACTAATAAAAAATTCCATGGAAGAAGGTCAGGTACCAGTCTTTTAATTAATGTGTAATTGGAACCTGCATGATCTGTTGAAGTCTAACGAGCATGGATTGTGATAAAGTACCTCTTGTAATAGAAGGGTTGATAGGATCAATAAGAAAGAAAATAAATCTGTAAAAGTGGAAACTCGCAACAGGGATGATATCAAGTGACAAATAATGTTCTTCTGAGCCTTTGTAGTGATATTTCCTACAAAGCAATACATTTTGAAAAAATTCTTCAGGTTTAAATTTTTAGTCTTTTAGCTAGCCAGTTAAGTAATAAAGGACAGGATAGGCACAAAACTCAAATAGTTTCCAATCCTTTCATATAACCTAGATCAATAATGACAATCGGTTGATGCCTGCTTGTAGTAGACAATATTAGCAAGCAAGAAAAGAACAAACTGTATTAGTCATAGTCAAGATGAAACAAAGTCCTGTAAGAAATACACAATTTTAAAAATCTTTGGTTATGTGCTTGCCTCGTTATATGTTGTCCAACCTTTGCTCTCAACTTTCTTACAGACTGCATTGCAACACAAGTACAGTCAATTAAAAGCCAACAATACGCTAATATGTCCTGACAAGATGAAACATAAAATCAAATATTCTGTATATTTCAAAGATAGCATGTAAATACAATAAAAGAGGCCACATCAATACCATGGAAAATAAACTTTCCACTTTCCCTCAACAATATAATAGAGTGCTATCATTAATCAGATTGGATATTAATACGTTACAGGGTTTATATAAACAAAAACTTAAAAGAAGATATTATAGATGTAGAGTTTTACAAGTTATTTTTACAAGGTGTGACAAGCATTGTATTTCATATCATGCAATTTCATTTTAGCAAGCACCTTTCAAGCTGAAGTGTCGAAGTCCTCTCCCACCTTGCTCTCCAATACCCAGTCTATGAATCCGTCTTCTTTTCCTCCTCCTATTCACATTACACAAATAATTTAACCTGTAAAAAGAGTGACACTTTCTAGCCGATTCATTATCAATATTTTCACTGTTAAGGCATATTGTAACCTCTGAATCCATGATTAGGCATTAAATATATGATCATCAATTCTTGAATTCCTCATCCTTGGCAATGAGGGAGAGGAGAAAGGGAGAATAAGGAGACTCACACTACAGGAGTACCAGGATACTCAAACTCGTCCCCTTCTGGATGGTGCAATTTAACCATAGCATTCTTTGACGCATGTGTGGCCATCACCACATCGCCTTCTCTTAATGATGTTCCAATGCTGCCTTTATCAACGGAAGCTAATGGAACTGAAGGAAATATGTTAAATTGTGAATGTCTGGTAGGTATTCCATTAAAGGCGTGCCATGAATATTCTTTTGTCCCTGGCCATGGCTCCGAGTTACAGTTCTCATCTGAATCTCTCCCTGCATAGATTTATAAGTAAGTTTGTGCTGTTTACTAGTTCTAAAATGGCATTTAACCATCTGAAAAAGAGTTTAGTAAAAGAAAAAAATGAGAATAATAAAGAAAGTCCTAAGAACCTAGAAGACTGATCTAACAGATATTGTTGCTATTGGAAGAAGGATTTCAAGATAGTCCTAGTTGGGCAGAGCAAACTCTGTTGCTAAGTATTCAGAGACTATTTCAATTTTGACGATCGCAAGGCTAAGGTGATTCCACCTGTGATTGAATTCGATCCCTAAATCATCAGAGTTGCCAAATAATTCAACATTGGCGGATAACTACAAATGAAGAATCTTTAACATTGTGGAGCTTTGAACATGGGTGTCCTGATAAGGATGGATTGACATTTATGTCCTAAATCTCATCAGCCCCAAATCAAATCAACAAACCAAAACCAGGATAGCTTTACAATGAATGCACTTAATGGCCTTATAGGGATCTGAGTTACTAATTTAAAGTTTTAAACCATATAGGATGTTTGTTCTCAACTGGTTGCTGACTACACGAAATCAAACCCAATAACTTGGATCCAAAATTAGTGTACGAGCGAGATAACACAAATCCAAGCCCCAGGTTAGCAAACCAAATCCTCCAACGGATAAAAGAGACGCTTCGCATTTGCTATTTTCTAAGGGTTGAGATCATCGATAAAATCTTGATATAAGTGTGATAAATGATTTGTGATCAGAAACAGCTTCACTACACTAACGCCTCTGCAATAAAAATTAATTAAACAGCATATTATTCAGCAAATAAAGCTGATAAATGAGATAAACTTACCATTTGGCACAGTAATGATCCCATTCTGAATAATGCCCAGACTGTGAGCATATTCATATATACCAGCTTTGTGAAGTTCTCGTATAATATCATCCTGCAGACAATTCTCGTTTGATGCAGAAAGAGTCTGTAATATCCTTCCATGAGCATCTCTACCGTTGATCATTGTCTGGTTTGAGTCTATGCCCACAATCGAACATTTTAGACCCAATTTTCAAATTACAAAAGTAGTTCGAATCCATTGGTAGAACATCATATCTTGGCCGCCATCAAATATCATAGTCCTTTTCTAGTTAGTATGTGCGTATAACTCTACTAGTAACGAAATTCAAATTGAAACTAACCTTTAGGAAACATGGTGGAATATTGAAAGTGAAAAAGAAAAACGCCCACAAAGATCCCTGGCGAGATGACGATGATGTGTGGATAAGTATGTAATTGGGTCATGCTAAAACAAATTTCAAACAGTTAGAAGGAGATACGGTTTTAGAACAAAGTTTACAATATTGAGGCACGTTCTAGTCACTGGTAAAAACTTCCGCCTCCAAATCATTTCTTTTAAAAGTGTATTTACCATATAATTTCGTCTGTCTGGATAAAACTTTTTCAAATTAATTATAATTTAAGACGGAAAATATTTTCACATATTGAAAGCTTTTTCAAAATCAAACATAGATATTCTCTGTGTATTTGACTCGTGTCGAATTTGAGACATAGGATGCCAAATGAGGCCCAGATTACACTGTACGGAATAGTAGAAATTAAATCTGCACCTTATCAAGGGAGATCATACCAGTGCTTGAAATTCCTTGGTAACCTTTTTTGGTAACATATATTAAATTGTTTATCTCTAATATCACACATGCAGTTGGATCGTTCTGGTGTGAAAAATGTGTTCTTAAGAGAGGGGAGATCATATGTTCGAATTTGAACATTCGATTGAAGTATGCAAATTTAAGTGAGACGATCTTTTGGTAGTTCATACACAAGATACTAAAGAGTTAGAAATAAGTTTTGCTTATCTATGATAAATATTCTATTGTTCGAGGTTTTAGTGATCTAAGTGATCTAATCAAATTTCTATTAGCGGGAAGTTCTATTATCATATTTACAATATTGAAACTCTAATATATTGGATTCCAAGGTTCATAACATTTGTAACCTTAATTTAAAACTTATGGCATGAATTTATTGTGTAACCTTAAACTTGATATGTGAGCTTGATTTTGGAATTATTTCTAATCTTTGAAAACTTGGTCAAAACTATATATCTAGGACAAAGTAGTGTTCAAAAGTATTAGTATAGTGTACTACGAAGAAAGGAGAATATGCATCTTGTCGCACGATAGTAGTCATGCCCTTTATATCAACTTGACAATACTTATAGATCTAACTAGAGACTTTCTCCATCACTCTATTGTCATACTTCCTCTCTGCTCTTTGCATCAACTTCTCTTGAATATCAATATTAGGATCATTAATTGGAGCTTTTTCATCCAAATCAACAACAATAGTATCAAGAAAAACATCTTTGATATCATATAATACTTGTCGCTTTTGATGTTCTCTCCCTAACTTAGCTTGCTTAGCATTCCTTGCAAATAATTCACTTAATTTATTATCATCTGCTCATCACTTAAGTTAGATTTATCCCAATCAAAAATAATAATTTCTTCATCTGGTTTACCTCATATTGCTCGTGGTGAGTGTTTCACCTTCTTCTTCAACTTCTTGCTCTTGGAATCTGGTGTGTTGCAAACCCTAAGTCTGAACTCCTAGATTCAACTTATGTGACTCAGGCTTCACCTCTTCTTTCTTTGATTCATCTCTTGAATTCTTCTCATCTTGACCTTTGTTTGAATCAAACATATCTAACTTATCTTTGACAACAACAATTTTGATTTCACTAGATGAACTCAGCTTACTTGCCTCTTATTTCCCTCTTTCTGAGGTCTTGAGGCACTTGGTCTTATATATGTAATAGACTAGTCTTTTTTTTATCATCGTGACTCTTAACTTCTTTATGTTAGAGTGGGGTTGTTGTTGCACCAAAAGACCAATCTGTCAATGCCCGATACAACCACTCAACTTATAGTATACAGATGGCGGTTAAGCCCATGTCATGAATCTTGAGGGGAGCGCTGAACAAATTTCCAACAATCTCCCCCTCAGCGTTACCCAAGAATCTGAAGATTCAAACCTATGACCAAGCTCTGATACCACTTGTTAGAGTGGGGTTGCCATTATACCAAAAGATTGATATGTTAATGCTCAATACAACCACTCAACTTGTAGTGCATAGGAGGTGGTTAAGCCCTTATCATGAATCTCGAGGGGAGTACTGAACAAATTTCTAACACTTTATCATTTTCATCTTTTTCCTCAATGACTTCATTTGTCTTTGTAGGCACTTGCATGATTTCTCTTGTATTGACTGGCACACTCTATTGCTCAACATCACCAACTTATACATCACCTTGGCTATCAACTGGACTTAATATAGTAATAAGAATAGATGAAAGTTCAACTAGTTAAGCAATCACTTGTGTGTCAATCTTTGGGTAGTCCTTTACTTGCACTAGCACAGGATTAGGGTCCATCAACTTCTCATGAGATGGCAACTACATAGACTCCATCTAAATTAGACCTACACTTTTTTGCAGTAGCATAGTCATGACATTTTCATTTCTAAGAGCACTGGTTACAAGTTCATCATCGATAACCACAATCTATGTATGTCCTTCACTTAGTTGTACTAGATTGTTGATTGTATCAACAAGGTTATCTTAACTATCATCAATATCCTCAATGTTGTCTAGTTCCACATTTACCTATTCACCTTTTATTTCCTCATTTTTTCCCATCATCATGCATCAGACCATAAATCTTTCTCCATGTTATTTTGGTCTCTTCAGCAACATTTTCTATTTTATTTTTTAAAATAAAGAATGCTCACCTCTTGGGTACACACCTATTAGTATAATCTCTTAAAGCTAAGCAAATCTGACTCTTATCCAATTCTGACATAACTTGAGTCAATGTTGCTTCTCTTATTTGTCTTTTAGTGGTTAATGCAAATTTTCACTTTCCAATAATCTTTGTGTACAATTCCTCGGGAATCATTCTTCCTAACTCTATAGGTGTATACTTAAAATTCACCATCATATCAATTATTGCCTCTTCTACTTTGTTCCTATCTTCCTTACTCAATTTATCATATTTGATATATTGGAAACTAGATAATCTTGCACTACTTCTAATATTCTCACATACCTCATCAATGCTTTAAGGTTGTTTGTATGTAGACACTATGAATTGACTTAAGTCATCTGACTTGATCCTTGCTGCTTCATCTTCCTCATCATCCTTCTTGATTATCAACTTTCTTCTCGGTTTCTTCTCAAGTTTCCTTGGCTCAGCTTCCTCAATGGTGGTCTTTCTCTTTGTTGATTTTTTTGACTTGAGTGGGCTTGATTATCTTCAGAACACCTTTCTTCTGAGGCTCAACAACTGTAGTAGTAGTTTCCCTTGTTCTTTGCCTAGCTACAATTTGTGTGGCAGAGGAAGGCCTACCTTCCTTCTTCTTTCATGTGTTTCCCTGAGACTTGGCAATAACAATCTCTTTGCCCTTTATCTTGGCTTGCTCTTCTTCATCTCCATGTTCCTCTTCATCTTTGTTAGATAAGCCTTCACCTTCAATAATTTGTAAAGGCATCTTTGAGTTGTCTCCTTCTCCCAAAATCTTTTCCAAGTTTTCAATCATAGCCTTCCTTTTCTTATTCATCTATGGGGCATTAATTTGAATAGTGATTTTTACCTTTGCCACCTCATACCTTCGAAATGGGTCAGCATTCTTATGAACATATTTTGCCAACAATGTAGTGATTATTGTTGTGACTTCATTAATGTATACCTTGTAAAGTAGAGGTCTTAACCATGCAACCCTAGATAAAAGTTCTTATGCATAAGTAAAATCACTATCTACCAAGAAACATATATCATCATAATATATGTCTATAGGGGATTGTGGTATCTGGGACCTATTCTTCATTTTCCTTTTTAAATTATTCAAAGTAACCATCCATAATGGTCTCAAAATTGTCTCTCATTTGACTTATCAATTCATTAATCAGGTGGGTCACTGGTTTCTTCTTATCCTAGACTACATTGCCAATGGTAGGAAATAAGTTTTGTGCATAAAAGAAAAATACAAACTATCAAAGATCTGAACTTACATAGATTGTTCTTCACTTTCCTTATACTCCCCAAATTCTCTACTAGCTTGATAAGTTGGAGGTATGCTAGGTTGTAACTGTTATCTTTCTTGACAATCTTCCATCCCAACTCTACTGCAACACATGACACACTATCAGGTCAACTTGACTAATCAAATTTGTGGGTGATGATTGTGACATCGAATTCAATCTCCACATCCTCAATGATAGATATTTTCATTCATCTATTGTTACACTTAGCTAATGTGTTGGACTCAATTGCATCTCTTTCTTAGCAGAGAATGATCTTAACCCTATTTGTAATGGGGTAGCATGTAACATGGTAAATAATCTTATTTGTATTGTTTATTGGTTGATTATCCAACCATAACTTCATGTCATGAATTGTGCTCAGAACAACCTTAATCCATTCTATCTTGAAGCTTCTTGGGAAATTTGGGGCATGAATCAACCCATTCTTAAAAACCTTCTTGTGTTCTTCCTTCAGGTGTTCATTCTTACACAACTTCTATATGTCACTCTCAACTTAAAGTCTCCAACTTCTCCTATGTTGCACATATAGCATGATCAAACACTGTGAATTATGATTACCATTGGTGGAATATATGACAGGGCACTTGAAGAATCACCCTTCATTGCAATTTCAAGATAAGCTTTGAATTTAGGTGGGGGACAAGCATTTTTTTTACCAATTGAATATTACTAGCCTCTAGCTCCATTTTCTTCTTGGTTGCGGATGATTTTGATGGCATTTCTTTAATATAGGGTTTGAATACACACTCTTGCGTAACTCAGCCTCAATATAGCTACTCACACTTTACTTCCAATACTGATAACACAAACTAAGATCCAACTCAAACTCACTCAAATGCTCAAAAAATGCTTCAGCTCAATTCGCTCTATGAAAATTCAAATGTAAGGTGCATAAAATGTCTTACAAAATTCACTATATAGATTGAAAATTTCAATTTTAGGGCCTCACCAATGCATCATGCATACAGTGGGTGAGTATAGTTGTCTCGGCCAACTTTGTAAAACTCGGTCATCACATTTCCAAATTCCATTTACTAAGTCAATGCTACATCTCGATTGCAACTAACATTTTAACTTGGTAAAATAATACCTCCATGACTCCAATAGTGGTGCTCGAGCATCATTAACTCTTCAACTCGACATCAAAATACATCACTCAATTCAAACTTCAAATTTTTCCTTGGGCATCCATTACCTTGTTGATTTGGACTTTCATGCATATTATCTTAGGAACTGATGTATGATATATAGATTCAAAGTACAGTTCCATACATATCTCTTTACTTAGTTTGAGGTGGGGGAATCACCCAATCCATTGCATTGGGTGATCACAACTTCAGGGTATGTGCAGGATCATGGTGTACCAAACTATGGCCTTAAGTGGCAGTGAAAAATCAACAAATCAAGTTTATGTCAACTTGACACATAATTTTGAAGTGGTTATGGACTTTATATCAAAAAGTTGTAAAAAAATAATCTGTAAGAAATTGAATGTAGTTTATAAACTACTAGGCCTTATCAGGAGAAAAAAATAGTTAATTGGTCAAAAGTTTGAATTTTAATGCAGTATTAAGAAAATTTTAGGGCGAAAATAAAAAGTAGGTGTATGTCTGACCACCTTAATCAAAATCAAATCATAATATTTTTTTTAATATAATTATAGATATGAAAAGTAGACTCATGTCTGGATGTGACGCATATTTTTTGATATTTTTATTCCAAATAAATAATTAAATATGAATTTTCTACCAAAATTTTTTCGAAAAAAAAAAGTCCCATGTCTGACCACCCTAACTAATAGAAAATTTTACAAAATTTTTATTTTTATTTTTTTTCTTATACTAGCCGAAGTATAGAATGTAATGCAACTTTTAGATTTAAAAAATGTTATATCGTTTGAAAGTTATAGCTATTTTTCAATCAATATGTCGATCAACACTTTACAATTATCTTTATTGATAATTAACTAATAAATACTTATCGAACTCAGAATTTGACAGAAATTATATTGATGGAATCTAGAGAGTGATATTAAAAAACTCTTTTCGTTTTATTCAATTTCGATCAAAATAACATTGTCAGATGGCTACCCGAAGTCTGAGTATCACTAAAACCCTCTTCAAACACGTCATTTGGGTTGACCAGGTAGGCTTGGTAAATACCAAGCCAAATCGGATATCCGATTACAAATTGGATATTCGATTATAAATCCGATATTCGATATGTTGCGGTTGGAAAATTTAAAATCCCAACCCATTTTGGAGGGAAAATTGGATTTAAACATCATAGCTTATTATTTATAAATTATTTCACTTATATTACTATGTAAAGACGTATTTTAATATATTATATATATATAATAACGTAATGTAAAGATATAAGATATAATCTAGCAATATATAATAATATATTATGTTAATCTTATTACAATCTATAAATATAATTTATATTATTATTATTTTTACTAAATATAATAACGTAATTTATTTATATATATATATAATATGTATTATATATTATCATATTAATATGTATGTTATTAATATATGTGTGTGTGTGTGTGTGTGTGTGTGTGTGTGTGTATAATAACGTAATATTTTCATTAAATGTAATATGTATTATATATTATTATATTAATATGTATAATAATATATATATATATAATAATGTAATATATTAAAGATAAATATATAATATGTATTTTATATATATATATATATAATATTTTTATTAAATATAATAAAGTAATACATATATATGTTATTAATATATATAATAACGTAATATATATATATATATATATTATTATATTAATATGTATGTTATTAATAGATATGTATATTATTAATATATATAAGTCAAAGGGGGTCATAGGTCAACCATTGACCCCCTTCGACGCATTAAACGATGACATATGTCCTTAGGGGTCCTAAGAGCCCTAGGGACATATTACAATGGCTAATATGGGTCAAAGGGGGTCATAGGGTGACCTATGACCCCTTTTCACCCATTAAATGATGATATATGTCCTTACGGGTCTTAAGACCCCGAGCGACATATTTGAATCGTTCATATGGGTCAAAGGGGGTCATAGGGTGACCTATGACCCCCTTTGACCCCATTAAACGGCGACATATGTCTCTAGGGGTCCTAGAACCCCTAGGGACATATTCGAATGGGTAATATGGGTCAAAGGGGGTCATAGGTCCCTTTGACCCATTAAATGATGACATATGTTCCTAGGGGTCCTAGGACCCCTAGGAACATATTCGAATGGGTAATATGGGTCAAAGGGAGTCATAGGGTGACCTATGACTCTCTTTGACCCATTAAACAATGACATATGTCTCTAGGGGTCCTGGAAACCCTAGGGACATATTTGAATGGGGCTAATGAGTCAAAGGTGGTCATAGAGTGACCTATGACCCTCTTTGACCCATTAAACGATGACATATGTCGCTAGGGGTCCTTGGATCGCTAGGAACATATTCGAATGGGTCATATGGGTCAAAGTGGGTCATAGGGTGACCTATGACCCCCTTTGACCCATTAAATGATGACATATGTCTCTAGGGGTCCTAGAACCCCTAGGGACATTTCAAATTATTCATATGCATCAAAGGGGGTCATAGGTCATGACCCCTTTTGACCAATTAAATGACGACATATGTCTCTAGGGGTTCTATAACTCCTAGGGACATATTCAAATCGTTCATATGGGTCAAAAGGGGTAACGACGACATATGTCCCTAAGGGTCCTAAGACCCCTAGGGACATATTCGAATCATTCATATGGGTCAAAAGGGGTCATAGGGTGACTTATGACCTCGATTGACCCATTAAACGACGACATATGTCCCTAAGAGTCATGGGACCCCTAAGGACATATTCGAATTGTTCATATGGGTCAAAGGGAGTCATAGGGTGACCTATGACCCCCTTTGACCCATTAAACGACGACATATGTCCCTAGGGGTCCTACATATTCGAATCGTTCATATGGGTCAAAAGGGGTCATAGGGTGCCTTATGACCCCCTTTGACCCATTAAACGACGACATATGTCCCTAGGGGTCTTAGGACCCATAAGGACATATTCGAATCGTTCATATGGGTTAAAGGGGGTCATAGGGTGACCTATGACCCCCTTTGACCCATTAAATGACGACATATGTCCCTAGGGGTCCTAGGACCCCTAAGGACATATTTGAATCGTTCATATGGGTCAAAGGGGGTCATAGGTCACCTTATGACCCCCTTTGACCCATTAAATGACGACATATGTCTCTAGGGGTCCTAGAAACCCCAGAGACATATTCAAATGGGTAATATGGGTCAAAGGGGGTCATAGGTCCCTTTGACCCATTAAATGATGACATATGTCCCTAGGGGTCCTAGGACCCCTAGGGACATATTCGAATGGGTAATATGGGTCAAAGGGGGTCATAGGGTGATCTATGACTCTCTTTGACCCATTAAATGATGACATATGTCTCTAGGGGTCCTAGAACCCCTAGGGACATATTCAAATGGGTAATATGGGTCAAAGGGGGTCATAGGGTGATCTACAACCTTCTTTGACCCATTAAACGATGACATATGTCGCTAGGAGTCCTCAGACCCCTAGAAACATATTCAAATAGGTCATATGGGTCAAAGGGGGTCACAAGGTGACCTATGACCCCCTTTAACCCATATGAATGATTCAAATATGTCTCTAGGGATCCTAGGACCCCTAGGGACATATTCAAATCGTTCATATGGGTCAAGGGGGTCATAGGTGACCTATGACCCCCTTTGACCCATTAAACAATGACATATGTCTCTAGGGGTCCTAGAACCCCTAGGGACATATTCGAATTGTTCATATGGGTCAAAGGGGGTCATAGGGTGACCTATGACCCTCTTTGACCCATTAAATGATGAAATATGTCTCTGGGGGTCTTATAACCCCTAGGGACATATTCAAATCATTCATATGGATTAAAGGGGGTCATAGGGTGACCTATGACCCCCTTTGATCCATTAAACGATGACATATGTCCCTAGGAGTCCTAGGACCCGTAAGGACATATTTGAATCGTTCATATGAGTCAAAGGGGGTCATAGGGTGACCTATGACCCCCTTTGACCCATTAAACGATGACATATGTCTCTAAGGGTTCTAGAACCCCTAAGGACATTCAAATTGTTCATATGGGTCAAAGGGGGTCATAGGTCACCCTATGACCTCCTTTGACCCATTAAACGATGACATATGTCTCTAGGGGTCCTATAACCCCTAGGGACATATTCGAATAGTTCATATGGGTCAAAGGGGATCATAGGGTGACCTATGACACCCTTTGACCCATTAAACGACGACATATGTCCTTAGGGGTCCTATGTCCTTAGGACCCCTAGGGACATATTTGAATTGTTCATATGGGTCAAAGGGAGTCATAGGGTGACCTATGACCCCCTTTGACCCATTAAACGATGACATATGTCCCTAGGGGTCATGGGACCCCTAGGGACATATTCGAATTGTTCATATGAGTCAAAGGGGGTCATAAAGTGCCCTATGAGCCCCTTTGACCCATTAAACGATGACATATGTCCCTAGGTGTCCTAGGACCCCTAGGGACATATTTGAATCGTTCATATGGGTTAAAGGGGGTCATAGGGTGCCTTATGACACCTTTTGACCCATTAAACAACAACATATGTCCCTAGAGGTCCTAGGACCCATAGGGACATATTCGAATCGTTCATATGGGTCAAAAGGGGTCATAAGTCCCCTTTGACCCATTAAACGATGACATATGTCCTTAGGGGTCCTAGGACCCCTAGGGACATATTCAAATGGGCCATATGTGTCAAAGGGGGTCATAGGGTGACTTATGACACTTTTTGACCCATTAAACGATGACATATGTCCCTAGGGGTTCTAGTACCCATAAGGACATATTCGAATCGTTCATATGGGTCAAAGGTGGTCATAAGGTGACCTATGACCCCTTTTGACCCATTAAACGACGACATATGTCCCTAGGGGTCCTAGGACTCCTAGGGACATATTCGAATCGGTCTTATGGGTCAAAGGGGGTCATAGGATGACCTATGACTCCCTTTGACCCATTAAATGATGACATATGTCCCTAGGGGTCATGGGACCCCTAAGGACATATTCGAATCATTCATATGGGTCAAAGGGAGTCATAGGGTGACCTATGACCCCCTTTGACCCATTAAATGACAACATATGTCTCTAGGGGTCCTAGGACCCCTAGGGACATATTCGAATGGGCCATATGGGTTAAAGGGGGTTTGACCCATTAAATGATGACATATGTCCCTAGGGGTCCTAAGACCCCTAGGGACATATTTGAATTGTTCATATGGGTCAAAGGGGGTCATAGGGTGACCTATGACACCTTTTGACCCATTAAATGACGACATATGTCCCTAGGGGTCCTAGGACCCCTAAGGACATATTCAAATCGTTCATATGGGTCAAAGGGGGTCATAGGGTGATCTATGACCCCCTTTGACCTATTAAACAATGACATATGTCCCTAGGGGTCTTGGGACCCCTAAGGACATATTCGAATCGTTCATATGGGTCAAAGGTGGTCATAGGGTGCCTTATGACCCCTTTTGACCCATTAAACGATGACATATGTCCTTAGGGGTCCTAAGACCCCTAGAGACATATTCAAATTGTTCATATGAGTCAAAGGGGGTCATAGGGTGCCTTATGACACCCTTTGACCCATTAAATGACGACATATGTCCCTAGGGGTCCTAGGACCCATAGAGACTTATTCGAATCATTCATATGGGTCAAAGGGGGTCATAGGTCCCTTTGACCCATTAAACCATGACATATGTCCCTAGGGGTTCTAGTACCCCTAAGGACATATTCAAATCGTTCATATGGGTCAAAGGTGGTCATAGGGTGACCTATGACCCCCTTTGACCCATTAAATGATGACATATGTCCCTAATGGTCCTAGGACTCCTAGGGACATATTTGAATCGTTCCTATGGGTCAAAGGGGGTCATAGGGGTCAAAGGGGGTCACCTATGACCCCCTTTGACCCATAAAATGATGAAATATGTCCCTAGGGGTCCTAGGACCCCTAGGGACATATTCGAATCGTTCATATGTGTCAAAGGGGGTCATAGGGTGACCTATGACCCCCTTTGACCCATTAAACGATGACATATGTCCCTAGGGGTCCTACCCTATGACCCCCTTTGACCCATTAAATGACAACATATGTCTCTAGGGGTCCTAGGACCCTTAGGGACATATTCGAATCATTCATATGGGTCAAAGGGGGTCATAGGGTGACCTATGACCCTCTTTGACCCATTAAATGATGACATATGTCCCTAGAGGTCCTGGGACCCCTAAGGACATATTCAAATCGTTCATATGGGTCAAAGGGGGTCATAGGGTGACCTATGACACCCTTTGACCCATTAAATGACAACATATGTCCCTAGGGGTCCTAGGACCCTTGGGGACATATTCAAATCGTTCATATGGGTCAAAGGGGGTCATAGCGTGACCTATGACCCCCTTTGACCCATTAAACGATGACATATGTCCCTAAGGGTCCTGGGACCCCTAAGGACATATTCGAATCGTTCATATGGGTCAAAGGGGGTCATAGGGTGACCTATGACCCCCTTTGACCCATTAAATGATGACATATGTCCCTAGGGGTCTTAGGACCCCTAGGGACATATTTGAATGGGCCATATGGGTCAAAGGTGGTCATAGGGTGACTTATGACCTCCTTTGATGCATTAAATGATGACATATGTCCCTAGGACCCCTAGGGACATATTCGAATCGTTCCTATGGGTCAAAGGGAGTCATAGGGTGACCTATGACTCCCTTTGACCCATTAAATGACGACATATGTTCCTAGGGGTCATAGGACCCTTAAGGACATATTCGAATTGTTCAAATTGGTCAAAGGGGGTCATAGGGTGACTTATGACCCCCTTTGACCCATTAAATGACGACATATGTCCCTAGGGGTCCTAGGACCCATAGGAACATATTCGAATCATTCGTATGTATATGGGTTAAAAAATGAAAGGATATATATATTATTTATACTATTTTATGATAATAATAATATAAATATAAATAAACATTAAATATTAATATTATTGTATCTATAGTAATAATAATAATACTATTATAGCTATAATAATAATAATATATATTAATACTATATTGTAGCATAATAATAATAATAATAATAATAATATAAATAAACACTAAATATTTACACTATTATATCTATAGTAATAATATTAATACTATTATGGGTATAATAATAATATTGATACTATAGCTATATTAATACTATATATTAATATTACTATATATTAATATTATTATATATTAATACTATTGATACTTTATATTAATACTATTATACTATTGATACTATTATATATTAATACTACTATATTATTAGCTTAGTAATAAACCAAAGTCAGTTTCCCTCCAATGATTTTCATAATATTAATATAATTATCGCAAAGGAGAGAAATTATAGCAAGTTTTCCCCCCAAAAATTCACTTTACATAATTGGATATCCGATTTTACTAGCACCAATTCCCAATAATTTCATGTCCTTGCAGACCCGACAACATCACTTTTTCACTTCTTTTTTCACGAGTTTTGGAAAAAGTCGCATTTTGGGGCCCAACTAATAAAAAAAAATTCAAAAATATAACCTTAGGTGTTTGAATTTGTCATCTGAATGGGGAGCAGCAGTCGTCGAAAGGATAAACGCAAAAGGAAGATATCCAATGAAGACATTGCGGCATATAGGGAAAGGGACAAAATGGAACACCGAAGAAAAAGACAAGGTATGCTAAATATCAGTCAAGTTGACAATGAATTAATCGAAGGTGAAATCATAGAGTCAGATAATGAATATGTACAGTTGGGGAATGAAAATGTACCTATTGAAAATGATAATGCCGAAATTGAAAATTTGGAGAATGAAAATTTTGAAGAAGAAATGCCACCAAGTCATAATCCAAATTGTATAATTGACCATGTCGAAGATGACAATGCACAGGAACCTAATGCACAAGAAACTTACATATCTCCTAATTATAATCGACATGAAGGTTCTAAAACACCAAAATGGATAATTGAAATTGATGAAACGATTATTACTAGTTTGGAAGGAAAAAAATCAGAAAGAACCATTCGGTTATGGGCTTCAAGACTATATCAGATATTTTTCGACAACAAGACGGTGGTAGAGCAATGTTAGCTTTTCATGCACTTATTAAAGATGCAAAAGATGAGACCTATGCTTTCCAAATTGAAGATTCGTGTCAATAAAAAGTTGGGAAGAAATGTCATTATGGTGAAGAATCTTTTCAGTGCTCTCAATAGCATTGGGAAAAATAGCAGAGAGAAGGATAATAGAGCTGCTCGAAGGGTCATTACAACCTCTTTGGTAAGTCATCATTTGAGAAAGGGTAGATATATGAGACAAACTTGTATTGATTTGAATCTAAATCATACTACTTTGAGAAGAGCACTTAGTCGACGAGAAAAAATTGATGATCCTCTTCAAAATGAAATATGGGCATTTGGTGGGAGACTTCCACGTTTTGATAAGAAGCTATTTGACAATGTGAAGGAAGAAATTACACAATTTTGGCACTCTAACTCACAAGTATCACCCAATGCTAAAGACATCTTAAAGTTGAGAATTGGCATCAGAGATCGCACACCACATCCTAAACACTATTTAGAGGTAAGTCAAACTATGTTGTTCAAACAATTTAGAGAGAGTCATCCAAGTCTTCATATATCACAAAGGGCTTTTGAATCTTTGAATCCATTTTATTGTGTGCCACTCAAAATTTGAAATACATGTTGTTGCAAATATCATGTTGAGTTTTCTTTGCACCATGAACTATTATGCTCCATCTGTTCTACTTTGCATAGTAAAGAAATGTTGGAGGATTGTGGGGCTAGTGGGCTTCCAAAATCATCAAGAGACTTGCTAGATCAACTCTTATGTCGTAGAGTTGATGGTTGTTCCTTTTATAGAAATGCTTTCTTAAATGAGAAGTGTTCAGAATGTGGTGGCTTATCCAAGTTTGACACATATTTCTATGAGGGGTGTGAACAAAATCTTGGAAAGACAATAAAAAAAAAAGGGTATATGAAATGGTGAAATACATATTGAAGAGTGGGAGTGAGAGCTCTAGATGTGAATTGGTTGGAAAAGATATCAGTGTGGCTAATTTTATTTCAGATTTCAAGGAAAATCTTTTTTACAAGTATGCAAGACATAGTCACAGGTCTCAGTGGTTGGATCAACAATTTAGAACGTGTAAAGAGACTTTTTCCATTGGCACTATTATATCAGTTGTTGATTTTGCTGAGAACTACACATTGCGGCCTCAAAATGAGACACAATCTCAGTATTACAACTCCATTCAGATTGCAATTTTTGTTCACATAACATATAGACATGCCCCTGATACTGCGGAAGATAATCGAAAGATTATTAGAGAGTATCATTTTTTTATGAGTGATGATAGATCTCACTCTCACAAGTTTGTGCAACATTGTTTTGAGAATTTTTTTGATTTCTTACATGAGCATGCAATTGCTATGGATAGACATATCATTTGGTCAGATAACTATACAAGTCAATTCAAGAATGCTCGCATGTTTTATTGGTTGTGTAGGATGCACCTAGAGAGAGGGGTGCCTCATATTTGGAGTTTTTTTGAGTCCGGCCATGGAAAAGGGGAACATGATGGAGCAGGGGCATGTGTGAAGAGAGCTCTAGTTAAGGAGCAACTGAAGATTTCAACAACAGAGCTTCTTGATTCTCGTAGCATTGTTGATTGGTGTAGTTTAGCATTATCACAGGGGGGGACTCTTGATTCAGTGGTACGCAGGTTCTTTTGGTTGGTTAAGGAAGGGTCCATAGGTGATAGATCAGATTGTGCTACAGTGAGAGACTCATAAAAAATGGATTCATTTCAGAGCTCTGATTCTAGTACATGGACCATTTGGACACGAGAACTAGCTTATTTTTGTCGTACTTGTTTTCAGTGTGATTGGGATCACTGTGAGTCAAGTGAGTGGGTGGACACATGGGCTTCACATTATCTTACTCAATTGTCTATCATACCCTCTATCAAAAATGATGACATGGAAAGTTCACTTGAGCATAACCATCTATCAGATCTACTTCAGCCAGGACATGTCTTTGCTTTGGTTGCACCACAGGGGAATGATGAGAAATCCAATTATTGGTTAGCACGTTGTGTAAGAGGCAAACGAAAACTTGCACAACCGATCACAGATGATGATGGATTCACATATCCTATTGGTTCAGTGGTTGTTGCTAGAACATGGTTGTGGACATACATGCTTAGAAGGAACAGAATTCCTACATTCGAAGACTATCAGAAGCATAAAATAATTCTCATATATTCGCATCTTATTATAGCAACAAATGTAAAGTTATTGAAGCATCAAGGAAGACCAAAAGTAAAAGAACTTTTTACTATTGCTAATGCTGATCATGAAGCCCTGTTGGAGACCCAAAAATAGAGAGAGGACCCTATTGAAATACTCGACTAGGTATATGTACTTCTTATGTTATTTTCTTCATAATGATTTAATGAATTGATGATTATCTTGTTTAATACAATAAGTTACTAATTTTTTATGATATTGGAATGTAGGTACATCATGAAGAGTTGGAGGGGGGTGGTATTGGGGAGAATTTCTAAAATTTATGATGTAAAATGTGTACTTTTTTTGTATATAGTTTTTGTATTTTGGTAGGTTCTTTGTAAGGAATTATAAGAGGAAGATATTGAACAAGTTCTTGCAAATCATATTTGCATGTGATACAAGGCTATAAGGACAATTTTAAGAGCATTTATAACTATATGAAAGATAATTGCATGTGGATATCTTATTACAAATTTGGTTTTTTTCCTTATTTGACATAAATCTAACATTATGATTATTAAAACTATTTTTATCAAACTAATCAAATAAGAAAAATCTAGAAAGTACGGATGAAAAATTAGAATACTTGATTTCTTCCATTTTGCAACCAATCATAGCATTTGAAAGCATAAAGAATCATAATATTGTATAATGTTTTGAAAGACTTTCATATTGAAAAGTTGTATGAAGCACATTTGGGATAAGCCATGAAATCCATGAAAGAAGATAGCATGTAGGATATGCAATTAAAGCCAATAAGCAAGATAGCACATGCATAATGACATGATATGAAGTTGGATATGAAGGCTATGAGTGAATGAGAAAGTAAAATAGGGAATCTCACATGGATAAGATAATGGTTTTCACCAAGGCACATTTTTTTATCTTCTTTTCTATTTATTTTTATTTTTTTAGAAATAGGTCAACTATTTTCAAGTTAGATAGTGTTCCTAAAGGAAAGATAAGTTATGATAAGCCAAGACCATAGATAAGTATGCTCAATGATGTTGATAGGGTGAAGGAAGTGAGATGATAGTAGGATAAGCGTTCATTCCTTGGAAGGATTGTATGAGTATGGATAGTAGGTAAGTGTAGCTTTGAAAACATTGCATAAGGGTAGGTGACAAAGTGGGGAAGATCAACATTTACACACACCTTGGAGGGTTTCAGAATGATGAAGGAATCATGGAGGAAATGGATCAAGGTTTAGATGTATGAGCTGGTAGGACAATGTTAGAAGAAAATTGAGTGGAATATTTGTAAGCTTTTGAGAAAGATGTTTGGAAGAAAATGGAGTGGTAGCCTTTGGAATATTGAATGTCAACTTAGATTTATGTTCAATATTAAAGTCTTTCAAGAGAGACTTTGGAGAGCTAGAAGTAGAAAGTGTAGGAGAAGGTTTGGAGGCTTTAGATTAGATGGATAAGGTCCAAGGATAGAATTACGAAATGCAAAGGGATAGTGACTAGGGATTTCAACATCTTTAGAGTGAGTAGCATGACCAAAGTCATCAATAGACTCATGAGTACCTTTTATAGGAGAAAGACCTTTGATAGGAGTGTTTGAATCTTGAGCATAGTTTTGAAGTGGATATGGAGAAGTACAACATTAGGGGACACTTTGATCTTGACATCTTTCTTTATATAGCATAGAAAGATCACTTTTCCCATAAGTTTCAGTAAGCTCAATGGAGGTAGTGGAAATGGTATCCTCATCATATGTAGGAGGTGGGTAACACACAGGATATAGAAAGGCGAAATTTTGGATGAGATGAAAAGGTGTTTGGTCTTGATCTTTATTTATATATTTTTATTTTTGAGAGTCATCTTGATATGGAGCACCTTCTAAGGACAAGGGAAAATGTGAGGTGTACATGATAGAATCTTAAAGCAATAATGCAGGATTAGCTAAAGTGGGCATAGTAATCATAGTATTGTATGAATGTTGAGGATCTTTAGTCTTAGTAGCATGGAAAAGGTTTGCAGATAAGTGAAGGTTAGCTTGATTTTCTTTTAGTTGTAGCCCTTGAGGGTACGCATGGTCTATATGGAAAGAATTAGGTTCTTTTTTTGGTGGAGGCATTTTCAAAAGCTTTGAAACTTTAGGAGGTTCATTAGTGTTATAAGAAGTGAAGGTGTCAAGGAAATCATCACTTGACATAGGTTCATCAACATGATCTTGTGACACATGAGTCATTAGAGGTATCAACAATCCCATCAGAAATGAGATCTTCAATTTTATGTTTCAACACTATGGAATCTTTAGTTTTATGAAATTTTCTTCCATGGAAGTGGCAATAATGATAATTTCTCCACCATGGAGGTTTGATTTTGGGTTCATAAGGTCTAGAGTTGTCTAGTAATGTGATGGATTCATTATCAAGAAGTGTTTGCAAGATGTTATCATGAGAATCTTCCAATGGAGTAAAAGTTCTCTAAAAAAATTTTGCATGATAATTTTGTTGTTTCTTAAGTGAATAGAATGCATCCATGTCTTCATCACTATCTTGGTCAAAGATAGGTCCATAATGAAAGTTTGGCATATGCTCAAAAAAGGTATCACTTGCTTGTTCTCTAAAGAGGTCTTTAGATCTAGAAGATGAAGATATTTGATGTCTTGGCGTAGAATATGTAGACCTTGAAGAAGATGACCCGTGTGTATGTAAAGGTCTTAAGGGAGATTAATTTAAGAATGCAATATTCTCCTCTAACCTTTTCTCAAGTTTAGAATTGATTTCTATCATGTGCTTAGAGAGATGAAGGTAAGAAAGATTATTTGTCTCTTCTAGCTCTTTGTAGTGAACATTTAGATCTTGAAACTCTTTAGTGGCATGGAGGATATCATGATCATCTAGATTTGGTTGAGGTTTGGTAGCACAAGGTTTGAATACCATAGTGGTAGATAGATAATAAAGCATGAAGGAGACTAGATGAAGCTAATAAGGTGACACAAGATAACTTGATGTCCAAACTAGAGAGGTAGAGTGTTCACATGTCGAAGAGAGGTAGAAATGAATGAGTGACTTGTCAAACAAATTGTCCAAGCAGGTTACAACACTAGTGACTCAAGTCAAGAGCTAAAAAAAATCCCAAATAGCAATGTAGATAAATAAAGAGAGATGACAAGTGAACAAATTTAAGTGTAGTCAATAGATCAAGGAAACCATTTAGTGAAAGAAATTCTTATAATGCATATCATAGACCATGAAGTTAGGAAATACCAATAGCTCTAAGACCAAAGAGCCATTTTAAGCATGTTCAAGCACTAGAGACATAGAAAATCAAAGTCAATTTATGAAAATCCCCTTAGCAAAAAATGTAAACAAATATTTGCACTTGATGTTTTGACTTGGTTGAAAAAGTTTGACAATAATTGATAATATTGCAAGCTTGATGTTCAAAAGAAATTTTTTTTCCAAGAAAGATAGTGACACATGGAGTAGTCTTCAAACAATCAAGCAAGGCACAAAGCAACCTTTCATGATACAAGTCAAAGGGGTCAACCTTTCTTGACAACTTTTCAAAATCTAACTCCTAACAGCTACAAGTCAGTGCCATTAGCTTCGAGTGGGTGGGTGAACCGTAGTGACACCCTTGTTCCAACCACGTAGATCCTCTATCGTCTATGGCCACCCCATACCAAGGAGTCCCCAAGGTTCTCTAAGTGCATTTTCAGGTCGATCTTTTGAGGGTCATAACTCAAAGCTCGTGAGGGCTATCGATAAACTATTGAATACTACAGGATGCTGATGTTGAGGCCTAAAATAACCTATCTCATTTTTGAGAGATCACATTTTGTTTGGATTTGGCACAACGATCTCGCTCGATGCCAAAACTCGTAGTGTACCTCCGTTCATAGGTGCACCACAGCGTAATTTTGAAACCTCTGATCTTGGCATCGAATCGTCAATGCCATTAGCTCCAGATGGGTGGGTGAACCCTAGTCACACCCTTGTTCTGGCCACAAAGACCATCCATCATTTGCGGCCAACTCATACCGAGGAGTCCCCAAGGTTCTCTAAGTGCATTTTGAGGTTGATCTTTCGAGGGTCATAACTCAGAGCTCGTGAGGGCTATTGATGAACTATCAAATGCTACAGGATGGTGATACTGAGGCCTAAAATAACCTATCTCATTTTTAAGAGATCACATTTCATTTGGATTCAGCACAGCGATCTCGCTCGATGCCAAAACTCACAGTGTGCCTCAGTTCATAGGTGCACCATAGTGTAACTTGGAAACTGCTGATCTTGGCATCGAATCATCAGTGCCATTATCTCTGGATGGGCGGGTGAACCCTAGTCACACCCTTGTTCTAGCCACGAAGACCATCCATCATTTGCGGCCACCCCGTATTGAGGAGTCTCCAAGGTGCTCTAAGTGCATTTTGAGGTCGATCCTTCAAGGGTCATAACTCAGAGCTCGTGAGGGCTATCAATGAACTGTTAGAGGAGACAAGTTTGTAAGGATGGAGTGGCTTAGTGTTTTTGCTAAAATAAGTTAGTGGGAAGGCTTTATTAGAGGGTCTTGGCCAAACTAGTGGGGTGTTTGCCCACTCTCTAATTTTAGAGACAGTTAGGTTTTGGAGGGAGATTAGGGGAGCTCTACTACAACTATCCTTACCTTAGCTTGGACCAAGGTTGGTATCTCAAACTTGCTTCTTTTTTGTTTCTTTCTTCTAGCATGGTTAAGCAAATATGCAAGTGTGGAGTTTATCAATGGAGTATGCATTGTATTGCATTGTGGAGTAGCATTCATGTGAGTGCTTGAATGGTGTTCATTCCATGTAGATTAATGTGACACCATTGTGCATCTTGTTGTATTGTGAGTATGAGGTTTGGATTTCATCTATTTCCTTGTTGTATTATGGGTGTTGATATTGTGTTGTGAAAATGTGATGTGCTCTTGAAAATTTCTTGTTTTATTTCTACTTGGTTTTGTTTTCTTGTTTTGTGCTTGAGTATTGTTATGGGCGTGGGACTTACACTCACCCCTGTGGGAAGGGAAGAGAAGTCCAGGGTGAATGGCTTAAGTTGGGTTCGAAAAATGTATTGAGAACCTTGGAGTATGGGCTCCATTGTATGCCATAACATTTCATATCTTGCTGGGGGTGATAAGGAAAGTATGGTGTAGAAAGGAAGTTTGAGGAGTTACAGCTGATGGTAGTGGGTTTGGAGGAGGAAATGTGGAGGCCCCGAGAGGGCATGAAATTTTTTGAATTATGATAGCCTCGAGAGGGCATGAAAATTGTTTATTGCAGATATGGTTTGGTATGGCAAGTCTCCATTTTAGAACATACCTTCACCCTATGTTTATGGTTCCAATGGTGAAGCCATTGTGAAATAGCCTTTGGGGGAAATTGTTCAAGTTTGAAATGTAATGTTTATGCATTGAAAGATTGTATGTGTATCCTAGTTTGAGCCTTGTTTCCTAGCACGAGGGTGGTCTCTTTAAGGCCTATGGTTTGGTGGAAAGCACCCATGGTCCTTGTTATTTTGTTGTGTTGCATATGAAGATTTGTGTCCAAGGGAGCAATGGAAATGGCTTGGAATGATCATCTTGTAGATTGATGTTGGATGAGAAAACTTGACATTGTGCCCTCATTTGTGAAGGAGGATTCACCAGCTTGTTCATGTTCTCAACGATCATGTTGGACAATGTTCATGCTACTCATTGTCCATATCTTTCAATGTCCATGTTCCTTATGATTTTGAAAAGTCCCTTATGTTGCCCCATTGTGATGGAAGGAGATTGTATCATTGTTAACTAATGTACGTGTAGAGGAAATAGTTGATAAGGTTGTATATGCATGTTTCATTTGGAGTTTATATTGTTATGAAAGCATTGGTACGAATCACAAATTTTCTTTGACATCATTTTTATCATTTGAAAATGTGAAAGAAAGTTTTCTCCTTGTGGTATTGTAAATGACTAGTTGATAATAACAATCCATAGATGTTATGTGATACCATTGATTGTATAAATTTAAAACTTAGTAGATTTCTTACAATCTTGTTGTGCACTCAATAATTTGGAAGGAAAATTTTATGTTCATATCACATGCATGGATAGCATTGATTTTAATTACCAAGCTTAATGCAATTCTAAGCAAGGAAATCATCAAATTAATTTCATGATATAACAAAATGAAGTTTGTTGTAAGAGAAGACATAATAAAATCTATGAGATACATTGTTGTAGGCATGCATTTTCCTCTCTAGAAAATGTATGGCAAAGGAAAATAAATCCCTTCCTTAATACAAAGCAATAAAATATTAAAGAATATTCCCAGATTCTAGATTGCTATCCAATAAAAATAAAAATAAAAATAGCATATAGAGACTAATGAGTGTCCTAGACTAATATATTTCCTAAGTGACAGAATGGTACACATTACAATCTTGTGACCTCTAAGTCACATCCAACACTCAAATAATAAATTAGCAATTAAATAAATAAAGGCATATTAGTGTGCATGTTAGAGAATATGAAAAATTTAAATATTTAACTCAAAAATAAAATAAAAGCCAAGATTGATCTTGACCGCCCTTCTATAGTAGCCCCCAACATTTCCTAAGCCATCATAATGCAAAAAGTTTTCTCCACTCCCCAAGGCGTATTGTTAAATCTGACATTCATTTTGACATGTCATGTCAAAACTTTTATCCTTGAGCTTGCCTTCTTGAAAAGGGGTTTCATCCCCATTAATATACTTGGGTGCATAGGAGAAAGGGTTTATGTCACATCCTTGTCTTATGCACTAGTCGTCCCCTCCTTGCAGCAGTGGTCACGTGTTCCCAAGCATAGGTAGTCGACTTGAAATTTCTTGCAACAGTGGTCACGTGTTCCCAAGCATAGGTAGTCGACTTGAAATTAAGGGGGAGTGGGATAGTAATCCCAAGGGATTTGTACTTAGGAGAATGTCAATTTGACATTTAATATGACTTGTTCACATTAGGATTGTTGATTGGAGGGATGGGAAGAAGATGTCCTAAGGCTTGGATTAGTCAAAATTTTGCACATGACCCACATGGGACCTTGTGGGGACCACATGTAGGAAGAAATGTGGCCTTTGTAAGAGTTAGGGAATGATGAGGATTTAAGATAGATAGGAGATTCACCCTTTAGATTTGTTTTTATTTTTATCAGATAATTATTTAATCATTTCAAGTCTTGAATAGAGGATAATGACACTTAGTGTATTTGACCTTAGTTTAAGGGTAATGTTTATATCAAGGGGCTCATTTAGAAACATGTAACAATTAAACCATATGGTAATGGAAAAGCTCAATATAGGCAAATAAATTAAATGAAATAAATAAGTTTACGAGAATGCATATATAATTGAACATGATGTTAAGTACGGAGGGTTTAATTAAATTAGTGTTAAGACTATAAATTAGGATAGTTGGATGTACATATAATAGGGTTAATATGAAGTAAGTTGTCGAAATGATGGGATTGGAGAATCAAGGATAAGGATGGATGATGGATTAAAATAATAACTCAAATCTAGTTTTATCTAGTCAATAAAGCACATTGATAGATAAGAGTTACTAGATAGAATTGAATGCATGACAAACCTGTGTAGATGTTGGATTTAATGTCAAGTGAATTTTATATTTGGCTTGAGGGAATGTTATTTAGATAATGAATGTTGTGGATTCGATTGAAGATATTAGTAGAATATCAAAGTCAATAGAATATATATACCAATTTGAAAATGTAGTGTAGGAATAAAGCATTAGTTAGCTAGTATGTAATAAGGGTCAATAGGCATGTCATTAGAGGTAGCTCATCAACTCATGTACCCTATGTATAATTAATGATAATATGATTCATGTACACCACATTTTACTATGTTAGTTGCATGAAATGATGAATACATATATGTCAGAACGACAAGGTATGTTATATACAAACCTTATTTATACACTTGCACCTAATTCTTGCATAAACAATTCATCTAACAAATTTAAATTGACACACTCAATACGATGGTGTAGTAGGATTTGTTTAAATACAAATTGTGAATTATTATTGAGTTAAGTACTTTGAATTGTCCCTTAGACTTACTAAGAGTTCCTCATTTTATGTGCTTATTAATTCGTACTATGAAACTACTTTGAATCTTAACATGCTTTGATAATAATAATATTGATAGTGAGAAAGTGAGCTTATGGTGAATAATTAGATGTAATAATGTAACAAGTAAATGTAATAGTATAGTAATTATAGTAATTAAAATAGTAAATGTAAAAGCATGGCAATGTAGCTAGATTAGTTAGTAGTTGATGAGCTAGATAGTTAGTAATTGTCTTTTGTTAGAGTGAGTTTAATTTATGTATTGAAATAGTAATTTTTGTGTTTAGGAAACTGTAGTGAGTGCTAGTTTGGTGAGGAAGCAATGTTGATAGAATGCATAAGGATGACTAAATAGAGTAAAGAGGGAGAAAATGACTCAATATTAGTCCAATCTTCCAGAGGACCTGTAACCAGTAAGATATGGATGCAAGCACATGATACACGTTTGGCACATAGAACAAATTGTTTATACCATAAGTTGTGTAACTAATGTGTTGAATGATGGATACTATCAATGCAAGTGGCCCCTTCTCCATCATGTAGACTTAGAAGCTACCTTTGGGGCATATCTTTTCTAATTTCCAATGGTTAGATCCGATATAGTGTGGTAGATAAGTGCACATTTTATTATTTGACTAAAGGTGCTCATGTGATGAGTACTAAATCTAAATTCTCTAGATACATGTGTTTAATCAATTAAGATATACTACACTTCCACACCATATAGTAATTGTGACATTAATATATATTGTAATGATTAATGAATGTGTGTACATTGGTAATGAGGATAATACGTAATTCTGATCCCCTTCCCTTACATGCTAGAATCATGACCTAGTCCATATGATACAACTGACAGACCCTAATAGAATATTAGTATCAAAGGCTTGTTAGGATATGAATTACCTCACTAATTTATGAGTGTTGTATCTTGAACTTGCTCATTTGATTCGTGACGCTAACTTGAACTAGACTGTCATCCAATCTACTTGAAAACCACCTGTGACTAAAATGTTACAACCAGATGACGCTATCCACATGAGTCTTGAACTCCTATTTAATGATAACCTTTTTTTACAATATGTAATTTCTTATGAGACTTCATAAGCTACAAAAAAAAAAAATCGTGTTTTTACTAGTAAAATTTAGGGCATGACACATGATCCACGATAAATTGAACAATACGAGATACTAAATTAATATGTATATCATTGTGCACATAAATGAAAAAAATATATATCAAAATACATGTATCCATAGACAAAATTTTACACAAATAATATATCAAAGATCATGTATCCATAGACAAAGTACTCAAATATATATCAAAATACATAGATCCATATACAAAATGTGGCTGATCATGCCATCGAAATGTGTATAATATTAATGTTTCTATATACAATGTGGCATATGCCATCTCAAAATGTCTCATGATGCATCCTACAAAAACTATACTATCCTAGGGTGCTAGTGGATGATCAAAATGCAGCCTCTTCGCTGCACTAGGTGGATCGGATGCCTCCTACATAAAAAAAAAAGGAAAACCCAAAGTTAGACTACTAAATTTATATGATTCTACGTATCTAACATTGAATTACTCAAATGCATAATGATATTTTCCATAATGGACATTAATAATATCAAATTTTCATAATAAATACCTCTCTCATCGACCTCTTGTGCCGGTCAAGAGTCCTCTCGTATGCCCTTGGCAATGCTGGTACCTCTCTGATTGTGGGCTGTATATGTTCAAATACCTTTGTCAGATGAATCTACAATTTAAACTATAACATTATAATTCATAGCATGCTAAATTTATAACATATTTAATCATGAATTCAAACTAAAACTTACTATTTTAGGCTCCTCCTCAGGAGTGGGTGGCCGCATCATTAAATCTACATAACTGTCCCGTTAGACCTCATGTGCACTAGGAGTCTCCTATGAGATACAAAATAGTAGTTTTTAATATCACAAAAAATAGTTTTGAATTTATTTATGAAGATAAATGATGAAGGAGCATCCCATGCTCATCAGGGGAAAATTGAAGATCCAAGGCATTACAGAGGTCATGGAGCATCTCTTGAAGTCAACGGGCAATCCTTGCACCAATTATGGCTCATGGAAGCATACAAAGTTATAATGTTGGACTCATATGTGGAAAAAAGTTGTAATTGGGCATGAGAAAGGATTTTAGGATTTCATATGGTAGATGAGTCATTTGATAGGTTCATGTAGGTTTTCATGATCCTATCTTGTCATTAGACAAGTCAAAACATTCAATAAGCCCATTAAAAGCATAGTTTAATAGTTAGAAATTTGAATAGTAACCGTTATGTGTTTTTTGGAGGGAAACTCCATAATTTAAATTTTATGAAGAGTTAAAAAATGAAACCAATTGGAGGTGGTTGAGGGGGTTACAAAAAATCTCTTGAAACTTATAAATTGTGATTGTACGGCCTGGAGGGTCAGATTTGTACAGACTGTCTCAGAAAATTAAATGAAAGTGCTTGGTTTTCAAGAGCAACTTGAAGAATCCTTTGTTTTGTAAGTTCTTTTTGATATTGGAATGAGTGGTAATATAATCTTAGATATGTAAATTCATGATGAATTCTGAAGGAGAAGTTCTAGAATTGAGTTTTGGGGTTTGAACAAGCAGGCCCTAGTTTTTAAGCCATTTTAAGGAGGGTTTTGAAGTTTGGGTGTTTAGGAGTGTGATCAAGACCTATAATCTTGAAATTAATTTGATTTAGATCATTAATAGAGACTATTAAAAAGGATTAAGTCATATTGCAAGTTTGAAGGGTACTTGCTTTGTAAAAGTGGTCTAATTAGGCCTAATTCTGAGACAAACTGTCCTGTTCCGTACAAACTTTCCAAAGGAGTGATATTTGATTTTTGGATATGTTATAAAAATAAAAAAAGGGTATCTGAAAAGCTAGTTTATTTTCTTGGTGTTTTCGAAAGTTTGGGAGAAAAATTAAGAAAATAGGGTCTGTTGATCCAAAGAAGAGAATAGCCTAGTAAAGGGCAAAACTGGTCTCTTTTGTATCTACTAAAAATTTTTGGGTTTGGAAACCTTAGAAAAATGTTGGTTGAAGTTTTTTAAGGTGTGTATAGGTGGAGGGAACACTTGGTGAATGTAAATCCAAGTTTGGAGTCTTTGGTGGCATTGTGTGCATTTGGGAACACCATTGAAACATAGGGGTTGGGTCCATATTGTGCTTGAATTTGTAAGTTTGTGGTTGGATCCTCCATCCTCTGCATCAAATGGTATCAGAGCATCAACAAGGTCTTTTGGGAGTAGATAAGTTGTAGGTTTCATCATCATAGGAGTCTTTGTCATCCTTAGTGTGTTGGTCCCTTTGTTGAAGCCTTGGCGTGTCTAATTCCTCCTTGTGTGTCCCAGAGTTGAAAGGTACATAAGTGGTGTCTAGAGATTTATTGGTGAGGAAAGAAAGAGAATCAGTGAGTTGGCCCTTGGGAAGGAAGAAAAATTGTTGTGAAAATGCCTCCTAAAAATCAAATGGCTAGAGAACTTTAAGAATTGAGAGAAGAGTTGGCAAAAGAGAAAAGAGAGAGGAGAGAACTTGAAGCATCTAGAGTGAGGGAAGAAAGAAAAATGAGAAGAGAGAGGTTGAAGCTTATTGCAAGGATAGAATCCTTAGAAAAGGAAAGGCAAGAACCTAGAGGAGAAGAGGTTAGAGGAAGAAATCATGGAGAGAACCATGAAGAAGAAGAGGTTGGTAATGCAAGGCAAGAGCATGAGACAACAGATGATCCTGAAGAAAGGAGATTTATGAGAATCATTAAGGCTGTACAAGGTAATGGTGGGAAGAACCATATTTATTTTCCAATAGACCAGGGTAAAATGGATAGTGAAGAAGTGCTAGGGTGGATAGAGGCCCTTGAGAACTACTTTGATCTTGAAGACATAGAGGCAGATAACAAGGTAAAAGTAGCAAAAGCAAGACTGAGAGGAACAACACTCACTTGGTGGAGTAGTGTTCAAAATGAGAGAGAGGAAAGGTGGTGCAAGGAACCTAACCTATGTGGCAGGGGGGAACACGTATCTATGTTGCCGGACACCTTGCCACTCCATGAAAGCGAGGATTCAAGTAGATTAGGAAGTTGGAATAAAGGTTTGGTCCGTATTTTACAAGTTGGTCTATGTTTTGTAATAAAGGCACATGTAAGGCCCACAAGAATTTTGGTGTGGTTATAAACCAAGTGACTCCATGGGACCAAAAGGCCTTAGAATAGGGTATTTAGAGTCTAAACAGTATTAGCAAAAAGTAGTTGTTTGTTTGTTTTATGGTTGGGAACACCTATATGGCTGTTCCAATGGTCATCTAGACCTTTATATATGTCATATGTGATCTCAATTGAAAGGGGGAGATTAGAGTGTACGGTGGTTTGGAGAAAAAATAATAAAAACTTCAATTTTTTGGAAATTTACTAGTAATCACTTGGTTCTTACACTGGTATGGATCCATATAGAACTTTTATGATTGCTAAGTGTATGAAATAGTTACAAGGGTGAGTTAGGAAACTTTTGGTTTTTGTTTGACTCAAAAAGGAGTTGGGGTTTAAAAGTTATTTGCATTTTAGTAGAAGGTGGTCTGAAAAGCCTTGTTTCCTAGACCCTTCCGCAAATGCATCCCTAACTTGCATTCCCATTGGTGGCACCCTCTAAAACTGAGGGATATGCAAGTTAGGAGACTAGGTAACATAATTCCAGAGGTTGGAGGCCTAGAGACAAGGGAAACTATTTTTCCAAGTCGGCCCTAGGTCAAGCAAGCCCATGTGCTTGACCGATTTTTGTAAGGTAATTGGTGACAGTCATGGTTGCAAGCACTTCTAATTAGTTTCAGTGATAGAGTTGGATGCATTAACTATGTTGGAGATTGCCTTAAGTGTTTTGGGTCTTAGGAACCCACCTTGCCCATTCTTCCTTGAAGCCCTAGCCTAACTCGATCAACTAGGCCTAGGTACCAAGAAGCAGTTTGGAGGGTGCTGGGGAAAGATTAGCCCAAAAGCTTTTGGATTCTCAGTAGGTATGAAGAAGGGTGTTTGGAACTATGGAGAAGTCCCTATTCTGTTAAGGGATACTTGTAGAAAAGTGCAAAGAAGCTAATTGGAAGGCTACAAGGTTTGTAGGCCTAAAAGTGCAAAGGTGTGTTGAGAGTTTGGTGGAACCAAAAAAACTGATGATTTTGGGTTGGAACAGTATGTCCATGATTGTCTCCATTTTTGGTGATAGTTGGTGAGGCTTTTGAAGTGGGATTGCCTTGTTTGGCTTGGAGGTTGAGTATACCCAGAGTGGGTAAGAGGACTTGTGAGAAGTCCTAGAATCCTAAGTTGGATTGTGATAGCCATTTATTGGCTTGTGGAAGGTAGTTGCTGTAGACTCTACATCAAAAGGGGATTGAATAAGATTTTAGATTGGGAGAGAATGAAGACCATGGTGAGAAATCAATTCTTGCCATCTGATTTAGCAATCCAAATAAAGATAAGAAGGAACAATTTGAAACAGAGGGATATGGATGCCATGTCCTATACTGAGCAATTCCATACCCTGAGTATTAGGGGAGGACTAGAAGATGAAGATGAGAAGGTGGCTAGATACATTAATGGCCTCAAGTACAATATTCAAGATGAAATAGGATTGAATGTACCAAGAACACTTGGAGAATGTTTTCAGTTGGCAATCCGAGCATAGGAGAAGTTGAAAAGAAAGAATGAGAGGCAAGAAAATTAAAGAGGAGGTGGAACAATGAGAGGAAGAGGTGTAAGAAGTTAGTTTGACACTTCAAAAAATCAAGACAAAGATAAAGGAAAAGAGATTACATCTAAGACAAGAGGAAGTTTCAGGGGAGGAAGATTTGGAAGTGGAAGAGATAATAGTGTTTTCACAGGTAAATGCTTCACATGTGGAGGAGTAGGCAATCAATCCTACAAGTGCCCTAAGAAAGGTGTGGATTTCAGGAAGGAGGAGAGGAGAGTCACCTTGACCCAAGGAGAAGAGGAAGAAAAGAAGTATGATAATGCAGACCCTGAACTTGAAGGAGAATCTTTGATGGTGCGAATTGGACCATAAATGCAGCAACAAAAAGAGACCAGACCATCCATTTTCAGGACAAATTGCATGAGCCATGGTAATATTTGTAAGATGATAATAGACTCTGGTTTCTTTGATGATTTAGTGTCTTATGAAATGGTAAATAAACTAGGATTGAAGAAGTATCCTATTGATAGACCATATAGGGCATCTTAGGTCAGTGATGCACAAAATATTGTTGTAAGGGAGCAAGCAATAGTGTATTTCTCTATAGGAGAATATAAAGATCAAGTTATATGTGATGTCATTCTAATGACATGCTGCCATGTAATCCTTGGAAGGCCTTGGCAAGCCTCAAGGAACACTACTCATTTTGGCTCATCAAATATTTATATAGTACACAAAGATGGTGTGAAGTTTAAGCTAAATCCTTTCACTGGTCATGATGAGGAAAGAGTTATTTGTTTTGGCAAGAAAGAGTTTGTGGACTTGCAGGAGAAGAGGGAGAGTAAACATGATATGACAGATCTGCCACTGAAGCCATCTCTTTTGGTTATGAAGGATGAGATTGTTCAAGACAAAACTCAGAATTTTGCTTACAAGCAGATAGTGACAATAAAAGGAGTGATGATAGGAATAGTATGGTGTCCTTTGGTGACGAGAGTGAACAAAGAAGTGAACATATCCATGGAGGATAAGAGACATGGTTAGCATGACCTCAGACAACAAGTTATTCAGCCTTTTTCAAGGATAAAACATGACTATTCACAATCAGCAGACAGTAAGGTTACCATGAATGGTAACAAGGATCCAATGCTTTTTGTTTCTAATGATTTGTATGTAGGTGTGCAAGGTAATAAATTGTAGGTGCAAAGTTGCAAACATCCCTCTAGAAGGATGGGAGGAAAGAAGATAGTACCCCTTAACTCTTGGGACAAGAATTGCTTTGAAGGTGGGGTGTTTGGTGTAGGGGCACCTATTAAATCATCTAAGAGAGCCTTGGTACCAGATGAAGATAGAGGATCAAAGACATCATTGATTGTTAATTGGGATATATTAAAACCAATAATGGAATTATGTAATAAATAATGTACTTTGAAAGACAAAAGTCATAAAAGTCTTAGTAAGGACCTAAGGGAGACATGATGTAAAATGGCCAAAAGAGCCATATGGGGTAGTCTTAGGATAGTTTGTTACTCAGTTGCATTTAATAAATCCATATGACCAATTTTGAGTCAATGGAATAGTTTAGAAAGTTAGGGAATGCATAAAAACTATAGTTTGAAATTTGAATTTCAAATTCAAACGGTCATATTAGTTTTGGAGGGAAAGTAGTAATTTGGTATTTGTTTGATTACATAAACCTTTGTAACAAACTTGGTCGGTTGGACAAGTGCATATAAGCCTATTTAAGTTGTAATGAACATATGCAAGACATGAATCATTATTGGTACTGAAAAAATCATAGAAATTGTATGGAACAACAATCATACTTTCCTCTGCATCAATAAGAAAAATAAAAAATAAATGATACTTATACATACAATGGGGCTCTCTGTGCGAATGGAAATCCCTGATGATCTAGGATGCCGAATCAGTACAGGCTCATCGCCAGTAGCCACACCCTATATATAATAAAGAATGTAATTAAATGAGATTACCACAAACATTTTACAAGAATGCATCGATATTTAATCAATTAGAAAACATCTAATTACCTTTCCTTTGTCAGTGCATGCTGGCTCACCCCCCGCACTTTGTCCCCCTGAGGCAGGTGGTATCTGCAAGATAAAAGAAAGATTAGCAACCATATATGCTACAATATCAAATAGAAAAAAAAATGCGAACACAACATAATGTACCATAGATGTCTCAAGGCCAAATGAAATGGCCGAGAGTGTAGCATCGTCTATCTGTCTGAGCTCCTCCTTGGTCATCAACTAAACATGAATGAAGATCACATGCATGTAAAAGTTAGTATGGCTTAAAAATTAAAATTACTTTATTATAAAAATTAGCTTTAAATCACATATGTCATAACAAAAAAATGTATACATGTACCGACACCGAAGGAGTCCATGCCTCTGCATTCCCCTCCTCTCTCGCATCAGGGTCTGTAGCCTCTGCACGTGCATCTGGTGTATCCTCGTCTAATACAAAATGATACTTAGGAAGATCACCTATGGGACCCAGGAAAATATTCTTGCATGTAATGCAAGTGTGAGGCACACAAACGTGTGATGAGCTAGCCGATGATGAACTGGCACCAACATCATCAACACGAGCAGGTAGGACTGACCTAGCCTGAGATATCATTAGGCTACTCAACCTATGAATGGCTCTGATGGTCTGAGAGCTAGCCTCTGCCATAATATCTGGATGTTGCACTCAAGGAGGGGGGGAGATATCAAGGGGGGGACAAAAGTGCCAAGTTTCTTCCACTGGGAAGAGGGTCTATCCTGAGGAGCTCCTAGTCCTAAGCCCATGTTGGGCTTCATGCTCCAATAGTTCACTTTAAGTTTCAACACAAATTCTGCATATAATTTTCTAAGGAAATAAAATGGTATGTCTAAATTGCCATGTGGAGGGATATCAAAGACCATCCACCAATGATCCCAAAAATTTACACGTATGGCGTCATTTGTGCACCATTTAATTGATATTTTGGTTTTTCTTGGGTCAACTGGTATACTCATTTTTGCATTAGCAAAAAGGCTTGCCAAATCATCTTTGGTTATGTTGAGGGCCTCAACCTCATCATAATCCAAACCATCATTAAACATCTGGTGCATTTCATCACGCCAACAAAGAGTGACATTTTGTTGGTTTGTAAGGGTTTCAATGTTATCCACTATGGTGTTTAACGTGGATAACATAGGAGCCAGTGCAGGTACATTATTATATGTTCTATGCAAACCTCTCAACTCAGTGATATTTTCATTTATCAAATCCTCGATTCGAGGAGGGTTTTGAGGAGGTAGAGGATCATTTGGTGGATGGTTTTGTGGGGATATTGGATCGTTTGGTGGTGGGTTATGAGGAATATTATTTCCTACCTTAGTGTCATCATTTTGATCAACCATTCCTATTGAATTGCAAAACGTAATATATATTTAAAAAAAATCTAAATTTTAACCATTTTTGTCAAAAAAACCCTAGATTCAACTAGAACAAACAAAATCATCCTAAAATATATTAAATTAAGGTTAAAAATGAGTTGGGAAAAAAAAAATACTTGAATATCTGATATCCGATCTCGTATCTGATATCCGATCCATAGTGGTAATACTGGCCCCAAGCATAAAATGAGGGCTCGCGGGTTTGTGATTTTATTTAATCCAATGCACAGGTATCGGATATCCGATATGGCCCAATAACATATAATGAGTATAATATATATAATATAACATATAACATATAATATATATTACATTATGTTACATTTTATATATTTTTAATTATATTTTATATATATTATATTAATTTACTATATATTATAATATAAAATATTATATTATATAATAATATTATTATAATTTATAATATATTATACTTTTTTATTATATATTATATTATAAGATATTACTTTTTATTATTATATTATATCTTTTATATATATATTATATTACATTACTATATATTATAATATATTAAATATTATATTATATTATTATAATATAATACATTATAATATTATTATTATAGTATAATATTCTATGATTATAATATAATAATAATAATATTATATTATAGTATAATAATTATTATAATAATAATATTAAATAATAATAATATTATATTAAATAATAATATTATTATAATATAATAGTATGATATATTATTTAATAATATTATTATTGTTTAATATGATATATTATTTAATAATAATATTTAATATGATATTATTATTATTTAATATAATATTATTATTATATCTTATTAATATTTAATAATAATATTATATTAAATAATAATAATATCATGTAGTAAATATTAATATTAAATAATATATCATATTAAATAATAATAATAATATTAAATAATATATCATACTATTATATGATAATAATAATAATATTAAATGATAATAATAATAGTGGCATAATATTATACTCTAATTATCAGATATCCGGTCACATGTCGGATATTCGATTTAAAATTGGATATCCGATAAGGCTTAGCTTTACCTTCCAGGTTTGGTTCCTGGATAGGTGAAAAAAATTAGAGGGGATTTTGAAGCGCTTTTAGGCGTCTTCAAACTCTCTTTTTTCACATCGCCACTTTTTGGCACACCATGATCCTACACATACCCTTCACCATTTGCACTATTGCCTTCTTTATTTTTGTTTCTCTAGTTCTGATCCATTTTTCTTCTTACTTCTTCAATGTTGACCTTTGCCTTTCCATTGGTTTATTCATTGTTTGATATTAGTGCTTAGTTCATGCAGTCTCTACTTAGATGACTAACCTTTTGATAGTGAAACCATACTAGTCCAAAATTCCTCCATTTTCTTGAGCTTCCTCTAAGATGTATCCTCACACAATTTGTTGTAATGCATCCGTACTTTCCACAAAATTGACAATTGACCCAAGTATTGTAATCCCAATTTAGAGTATTACCTTGCCTATTTGTTTTTCCTTGACCTTTAGGTGTCCAATAGTTATTTTCTTTAGATCTACAATCTTGTGCCTTATCACCATACTTCTGACATGTGTGACAGTAACCTTCAAACTTAGATGAAGCTTATGTATTACGGATCTTTGACCTACATTCATGTGCTTGATGTCAATGCTTGCTACAATTGAAACAATTACCATTGAATTTAGGCTTGCGATTTGACTTACTAGTTTTTCTCATGTAAATGTTTTTTGTATGACCTAGTTTTCCACAATGATAGCATCTAGGCTTCTTGTTCTACATACTCTAATGACTCTCCTTGCTCAGTAGATGATATGAACTTGGTTAACCTAGTCCAGTAGTGTCATGATGTTTTCTTTGTACTTGCATATGTTCATCAAGTAATCTATGGCCTCCTTAGATTTGTTCATCCTTTCAACGATTTGCTTCTCATCTCTCAATTCAGATTTTAGTTGATTGTTGTCAAATTTCATATTTGCAATCTCTTCTACCTTCCTAGCAATCTCATGATTGACACTTAATAACCAATTGACCATGTCAAATTGATTATGAGTCAACCTTTGTACCTCATTGACCCTTTCATCAAGACTTGTAGTCATCTACCTTTTGTCTTCTTCATCTATTACCTTGTCTTCTTCAACCTTTTTCTTTTGTTAATTCACTTCACATAGCCTTACTCATTGTATTTTATGTTCTCTTTTTAGTTCTCTTACCTCTTCATTTAGGATGGTGTTTCTTTCCAATAGATATGCTATTGTTGCATCAATTTCACTAGATCTACCTTCATTACATAAGTCCTCAATGTTTTCTTATTTGTATTGTGTCATTTTTATGAATTTACATCTCCTTCATTCTCTTTAGGGATTTATTCAATTCTTCTTTTGCATCCTTCACTTGTTCAAATACAAGCTACAAATTAATTTTTTGATTCTCAATAACATTGTCCAACTTGTAGGCTTCCATTTCCATGATCTTTGATTCCCAAGTGATTAGACTTCTTCCTTAGGGAACACTTCTCTGATACCAATTGTTGGAAATCTAATAGGGAGAGTAACATGTTGAGAGTGGGGGGTGAATCGAGATCTATAAAACTTTTACCACTTCAAACATAAATCACATCCACACTTAATTCACCATATACATCTATGCCTTAACCTTGAACTTGTGCATGGAACATCATATGTCAAAATGTAATATCATATCTAACATCTAATAACATGAATAAAACATGTAAGCAATAAATCAACACATGAGACCAAGATTTAGTAATGTAGAAACCCTCCAAGGTGAAAGTAAAATTGCTATGGGGTTGACATCCACAAAATCTTCACTACTACAACAATAAAGTGTGGTTGTTAGGGCTACAAAGTTTGATCACTTCTTATGATCTACCCTATGAGGGGTCTATCCTATTAAGAGCTTACAAGACTTATTCAATCTACCTTGATTAAAGGATTTTAACTACTCAATTAAGTGATCACTCTATTAGGAGATTTACATAAGCCTGTGAGGACCATTCTATTAAGAGATTTTCCTTGAAATGCATGTTAAAATATATCACTACCTGATCCTTTCATTTGTATTGGAATGTTGATAACAAATATCCTCTATATAGTCTCATATCACCTCTCTATGATAGATTTTTAATAGCTTCTATCTGCACTACTCGATCACCTTACTACTCCTTAACACTTAACTCCACTGAATTCACCTTTAGCTTCACATCCAAACCTCTAAATTGCAACAACAAGAATTAGGTCTAAAAATGTCCTTAAATAACCATCTAATGAAGCTTCTTGATCTTGATCAATGATCTAGATTCATCCTTTTTACTTCTTAGTCCTTCTAGTTTTCTAATTGGTTGATCTCCTTTCATGGCGATTGATGATCCCCAATTACATGCCTAATTGAATCCTTGATTAACTCCTTGATCTTAAGAACACACTTCCATCTCGACAATAATGGTTTACATCAATGTTTGTGTCATTCCAAACATTTTATACAAAACTATGTTACTCAACACATATACCTTTCTAATTCTCGGTGTATATTGGTTCTTCATGCTATCGCTTGGGACATGTTATTCTCAGCTTCTATTGTTTAACTTGGCCTCTGTATTACCTAACTCATGTGTTAACTCATGTAAAGCTTGGAAACCACTGGAATACTCAACAATACTTGATTTTCTTGGCAGTCACTACTACTCCTAAATAACTGAATATTTATACTTCTCCTTTACATAGCTTAGCCTATGTAGAGTGGCTCAGTCGTAGTGATGACCAACCAACTTTTTCTTATAAATGACTAAGTGTTTTGCACTAATTGACAATACAAGATTTCCTTTAGGTTCAATAGTTTCATTATTCCTTGTAGGTTTTCCATCTTTCCAATTGGTATTGTATGGCATATCTTGTAATCTATACTTGTAGGGCCTGCCATTTCTATTAGGTTTGAAGGATTCAATTTTGTTTTGTTTGATTTGTAAATCCTCAATCATAATTAATAGTTTATTAGTCTTATCTTCATTTTTTTTTTTGGGGCTCTGGGATTGAACAACTTAGGATCTTCTCTTTTTCCAATCTTACCAACTTCTTTTCTATCATTCTCAATAGTTTTTGCAACTTTGAAGGCTTCTTGTAGTGCATTGAGTCTATGGGACCTTATCTCATAGTGGGTTTTTTTATATTAAAAACACTCAAGTAGAAGTTTATCAAGAAAGAGTCTACTAGTTGGATATCTCTTGGTATCCTTTTCAAAAAAAAATTAAACCTTTAATTGAATTCTTCTACTGATTTCTTTGAGTTCTTTTTTATGCTAGTTAGTTCATGAGATGCAAAAGATGTATGAATATGAACTCCAAACTACTCAATAAATAGATCCACAAATTCATGCCAACTTGAAATTGAATTGTCAGGTAGTTCCCTATACCACTAAGCAACATCATTGATGAGGGATTATACAAAAAACTTCATAAATGCATCTTCATGATTTTCTTTTAATTATTCAATAGTATTTTTTAGATTAATGACACGTTCTTCAGAAGACCAGGTCTCTTCTTTGATGATTTTTGGGATTACAATTATTAATTCATTCATTATAGGATTTGGATATCCCACATTTTTTATGAAATCAAGTTGCCTATATCTTTCAATTACCATAGGGGCTCTAGCCCTCTATCCCACATTCAACTATTTTTGGTTTTGCCCCCCCAATTATTGGTTATGTTATACTAATTGCTCTAAAGATTGTTTCAATTATTTTTATTTCTATTCATTTGATTATAATTTTCATTTTGGTGACAATCATTTCTCGTGTTATGATTCTTTCTCCAATGTCCATTAATTTCCTCTCTCCTATTTCTTTCATAAAGGGGATTTTTATGTGAATTATTGTAAACGAGTTTTTTGTTATGAGGTGGATTGTATTTAGTGGCTTGACTATTTTCCTACTATATATTGTCATCAATTTTCTCAGGAGTAATAATATCATCTCACTTTATGCCAATTCTTTCAAGTATCTCACTAGGAACATGCCTCAAAGCCTTGCTTGCTTTATTGGGTGCAATAGTACACAATATCTGAAAAGCTACATCCAATTTGTGAGCATCCTCCTAATTATCTTTATCTTCATCTTATTAATCTTAATCATCAACTTGATATGTTTCTAGTTGATTCTCATCATCTAGTGTTTTAATTAAGTAAAACTAGGTTCTGATAGGACTGAAACCATTATAGAGTACTAAACAGAAAAGCTAGGAAAGTCCACAAGGAATTGTACCTCATCACCAAAAAAAAAACAAACTATTACAACTATCCTTAATAAATCAAATAGGAGAAAAGTCAAAAAAATTCAACATTAGGACAGCTATAAGGTCTTCAATAAATCAATAGCCTGATCTGCAAGGATATTCATGTTCGCAGTAGAGGCCTTCAACTCATCAATTTCTTTATCATCCATAAACTTTGTCTTCTTTGAATTTTCCCTTGTGTGTTTAATGGTGCCTTGATCCTCTTTCATGTCCTTAGAACCTTGAATTTTCCCTTGTTCTAGTTTGTCCAATAGAATCTTAATGTTATCTGCAACAATATTCAAGATGGAACAACTCTGGTTTGCAAGTTTATTTACTGCATTCTCTATATTGTCAACTCTATTGCCCATAACATCCATCTTTTTCAGTATGTCCTTCATCATTTTCTCCATAGATCTGTTCTTCACTTCTAGAGGTGAGACTCTCTTCATGAAGTTCTTGACTTCTTCCACATTTCCAATAACATTTGAGAGTTTATCTAAATGCTGACCAAAAGTCCTCTCACCTCTAGTTGTCCTACTTAGCTGATCAAAATCCCTTCTTATATCTTGAATTTGATCCTTAATATTTCTAATGTCCCTTTTCATCACACTTGGGTTTCCAAGGATATCCTTCATATACCCCTATTCATCTTGGGCATTATAGATTCAAGTTTTTCTCATCTATATCCAGAGTTTCTCTTTTAGAATCTACCTCCTTGATACCTTTGTCCTCAACCTTCCCTCAAGACAACACCTTCTTACCTCTCAGATCCTTATTTTTAATTAGAAGCTCATCATCAGAGGGAATATTCATAACTATGTCAGTCTTCTTCACATTGGTTCTGGTAATAATCCTCCCATTTTTTCCTTTGGTTTTTTTCCCTTTATCCTCCTCAAAATCCTCATTAGATTCTATCTCCATCTCATAATCCACCTCCTTATTTTTCCTTTTCTTAGTAGATGAGCTCCTAGGTAAGAGGTTTTTCCTCTTCTTGTCAACCATCTCATCTTCTTCCTCCTCCATTTCACATTCATAAACCTCATCCTAATCACTCCCCTCTGTATCATAATCCAAAGTTTTTTTTACCGATACGAGGTCTATCTACATTTTTAGACTTAAGAAGATTCATAATCAACACCATCAAGCCCTCATGGTAGATATGTTCCCTATCAAGGTCATTCTGGTCATCATCTAGCGTTCTTATGTTATGAAAAGTATATTTCTCCCTCTCTAAAGTTTTATCACTAAATGTCTCACCTTCCTGAGTAAAGGGTCCATCTTCCCTATCAACAAAGTTCTTGTACCTGATAGACAACATATATAATGATTGGTTCTTTTTACTCTGAGTTTATTTCTTTAGATGTCACTCTATAAATTCTTTCCCTTAGAGAACTAATCCCCTACCCCATATACACTTACCAAAACAATGCCTATAACTTCCTTTTCTTTCAAAATAAAAAGACTGGTCATTCGTAAAATAGAGTCGTCACCTCTTTTCTTTGAGGATATTTTAGCTCATATTCTCAATTTTTTCCAATATAGTATACTTCAAAAAATTTTACTAGTCTATAAACTTGAATATTTTGAATTACTTCCCCAAAAAATTCACCAATCTATATGTTCCTCAAATTATTGGTTGGAAAATCTACGAGCCTTGCTTTCTCAATCTTGGGTAATCTAACACAATTTGGTCGACGACTAGGATTGATATGTTAGAGATCAAATCATCTTCACTTTAGTATCTACTAAACTAGGTGGGTATTACCTAATGGAAATTATTTGATATAGCTAATGAAAATTTTATTTCTTGTTTCTCTTTAGATAGCAAGTTAGTCTCAAGGAAAAATCATAGATGCAAGGTTTGAATGCCCTTTTGAATACTTAAAGGAGTGTTTCTAAATGTGTTAAAAATATAGGTTTAAGGATTGTAGAGCACTTGAGTGCGATAAAGAACTCCACCAACTTCAATTGATAATATACTCTATTGAAATTAAATGTGACCAGTTCCTTGCTCCAATTGGGCAAAATAGAGTTAATCAATAAAATTCAAGATCAATCATGTTGGAATTTATAGTTGGGAAGATTTACTTCTGGGGGGGCGGGGTGAATCAAAAGTAACAAACTTTACCCTCTAAAACTTTTAACTAAGATTATTCACATGCATCTAACATATGTAATTAACATGAAAATAAAGACATGCATGAAAATAGATAACGCAAGATTTGATCACCCAGAAACCCTCCAAAATGAGAAGGTAAAACTGGGGTGGGGATGACACCGACAACTTATCACTGTAACAATATGTAACTGGTTAAGGTTACAAAGTTTGACCTCCATCAATGGTCTGCCCTATAAAAGGTTTGCCCTGTTAAAGGCTTTACACCCTATTAAAAGTGACTTGTCTAAAGGATTTACAAACATTCACTTAGAATGTCACCCTATTAAAGGATTTAACACCTTGTTAAAGGTTCTACAAAATAGCTATTGAGCCAACCTATCTTCATAGGATTTTCATTCTCCTAATACAATGACTAGAAAAGTATAATAGAATGTATCGATCTGATGACTTACAATCTTCAATTACTGATTCTAGATCCTTGTTTTGTTCAATCTGATCTGATCCTTCTTGATATGATATATCTCTATTTGAAGTGCTAATACTCTGTTCTTGACCAACTGATTCTGCAATGTTATTCTTCCTCTAAGTCTTCTCACCCCTTCCAAAACTTTGCTAGCATTCACTCATGCATTCCCACATGACCTCTTACACACTTGAATTATGGGGTTTTGACCTCCTTATAAAGGTTTTGAGATTTAGGGTTAGGTATGAATCTACAATCGAGATTCATCCATCTTTTCCCACTCAATTCTTTCCATATTTCCTGATTGTTTGGATGCTCTCTCCATTTTTCTGATTGGTTGCATGCTGATTACATAGAGAATGTAATAGATTTGATCTTATCTTTTAGATCCTTCAAGATTCATCTTGAGTTAACTCAAAAATGGTTTACATCTGAGTTTTTGAAGGCACAAACTCATATGCTAATTCTATGTTACTCGACACTTACTGATTTCTGATGCTTAGCTCATATAGGATTTCTATCTTGCTCGACTCCTATACTTTGCTCGACATCTAAATTATACTCGGCATCAACTTAGAAATTTATTAAGTGTGTTGACACTCAATTTTCAAAACCAATATGAGACCAACAATCTCCCCCTTTGACATCAGTGTCAAAAAAACTTAAGTAAGCATTATGAAACTAGTCTCTATGAGTACAATATACATCTTGTTCGACATATGTACAAAACTTCAATAACTTGTTAAAAATTTGGTAGAAGACTATATACCTCAAAAACTTGTAACTCCCCCTGAGCTGATGTGCCATTTTTGTATCCAAAACTCCTTATGCTAAATTTGTGTCATGCTGATTATTCTAATTCTCTTTATCTCTGCCTTGTCATTCCTTCCCTTGTCTGCCCAATTTCTATCTGCTTTGTCTTTACTCCCCCTTTTACACATCTTCCCTTGCAGTTTTTATATCCTTTTGGCTTTATCTCCTTATCTGCTCAAAACTCAAAATTTTATTATCTCCCCCAATTTATTATATCTCCCCCTTTTGGGTATCTCCCCCTTTGGGTCTCTTAAATTATTATCTCCCTCAAAATGTATTATCCCCCCCTTTTTGACACTTTTGTCAAAGGGTTCTATTAATGAATTGAATAATTAGCCAAAAAAGATTTGTTTACCTCCATAATGATTTTCAGAGTAGCATCCCGATTGTCTAATGCAATTTCTAGTGCTTTAAGCTTGATGGCTATCTCTGTTGTAAGGTGTACTAGGCCTTCCAATGCAGAAAGATTGGGATCTTTCTTCAATAAATTCTCTGCATAGGCCATTTATTTGTGCAAAACTTTCATGTGAGGGGTTATGGCAGACTAGATTTATACTAGCTTGGCCTTGGTGTCTGCCTCATCTACTATGAGTACAACTAATTCCTTTTGTTTGTGAAACATTGTAGCGAAATGCTTCTCACTTTGAGTTAGATCCTTTGGTAGTTGCATTCTAGATACTTTAAGGTTCCTCTCCAAGCTCAATATCCTCTGGCTGGTCTCTTGTGTGAAGTATGAAGAATCACATAGTTTGGAGTACAGTGATAATATATTCTCAAGTACTGCTTTCACCTTTTCCACCTTCTTTGCTAGCTATACTTGAGAAAGTGCTATCTCACCAGATATTTTCTCATTTACCTTCATCTAGAACTTCTTTTCAGACCATTCAAGCAATTTAGTATTGGTGTCTAGGTCTTCATTCTATACCTAGCCCACTATGTTGGATTATTGCTTCATTATGGGCTTTGTCTCATTAGGTACTTGCAAGTTGAATGCATCAAGAAAGATGTTTTTGATTTCAATCAGAGCTTGCCTTTGTATATACTCATTCCTGAGTATCTCTTATTTCTTCTTCTTTTCTAGTACCTCTTGTACTTCATTAATCTGATCAATACCCATAGTTTTATAGTCATATCTTGGAATGACTACATCCTCATCAAGTGTTGGGTCTCCATAGTGAAGTACCCTTGCTACCTTGGTAGAGCTCAAGCCTAGTGTTGACATTTGTAGAGGTACTGCATCAGTGCTCGACTACTATGTTGTTCCAGTGGGAGTCCCTATAGTAGGCAAATTTATTAATGTTTGAATTACCTCTTGTTCTTTCTCCTTAGGGCTCTCTTCCTTGTTCTCTTCAACTCTGCCTTGATCAATGATTTTAATCTAAGGAGGTGCACCTTATCCTTGTGTTGTGATGATAGAGGTATCTTTTTGTCTTGTTTGCTCCTTTGCTTGCTCCTTGATAGTTGAAGTCACTGTGACTGTGGTGTCAACCCTAGCTGATGCATCTTGTACTACTTGCTCTTATGGGTGACCACTTGTAGGTGTTGGAGTATGTGAAGTGGTTCTTGTGGATTCACCTTCTCCTTTGTAATCTCAACTACAACTTTCTAAAGTTCCTCTACACTCACCAAGACTGGATTAGTACATAGCTGTGATTGCAAAGTAGTTTGGTGAAGGATCTTTCTAAGATCCTCTATAGTCAATGGGTTGATGTTCTAACCAGAGGTGTCAGGAAAATCCTTTACAATTACTATCTCTTTAGGTGTAGGTATTACATGTGGAGAGCTAGGAGGTGGTATTTGTGTGTCTTGCATACTTTGATCTATTTGCTAGTGTATCATGTCATCTTTTTGTCTTTCCCTCTCCACTACAACATTTATCTTTTCTTTCTCTCCTCCTTCTTCCTTGTCATTTTTTTCTTCATTATCTTCATCATTCATTCCCTTTAAGGGATCTTCTTATCCTTCCTTAACTATCTAGAGACCATAAATTACTTTCCACATGAGAGTGGACTTCTTCACAACGTCTTCAATTTTATTTTGCAAAATACTAAATGCTCTGTATTTGGGTGCAAATTTGCTCCCATGCTTCTTACTTGCCTTACTTATTTGACCTTTTGTGAGTTTAGGCATCACACAAGCCAATGTTGACTCTCTTATTTCTTTTTCCATGTTTAGGCAATAATTTTATTTATTTTCTATAATGGAATATAATTCCTTAGGCACAATATTATCAAGTTCAAGTGGAGTATTCTTGAACTTTTCCATCATAGTGTATACTAATTCTTCCACTATGTTTTGTTCTTCTCTACTTAACTTATTAAAGTCAATACTTTTCAATCTAGACATGTATACATTATCTCTTATATTGTCACATATATTCTCTAGATTAGACTTAGTGGTGTAACTTACCACTTTGAATTGTCTATTGTCATCTGACTCTGTCCTTTCTTCATCTCACTTTGGAAGTGTCACATATTTTCTCCTTTGCTTCTTCTCTGCTGGTCCTCCTTGCTCTATGGCTTTCTTCTTTTCTTGTTCCTTTGCCATCTTTGTTGTAGCCCTTGTATCCACCCTTGTGGTAGGTTTTGTTGGGCTTGGCTTTTCTTTCTTCTTGCCTTTGGGCTGAGCAGTAGGCTATCTCTATTCTTTCCTCTTCTTTGCCTCTGCCTTAGGTGCTTCCTTGGTTTCCTCCTCCTCAACACCTTCTTCTTCTTCGACATCTTCACCTATGCCTTGGGTTAGTGCTAGTGGCTCCTGCCCCTATTTCTCTTCATCTTCACCTTTCTCTTCATCATCATCTTTTTCCTCTACTTTTGCTATGCCTTCTCCAAATTTAGCCTCAAGCTTTTTGACTAATTTGTCCTTTTTCTTGAGTGTAGAAGCAATCTTCAATTCCATATCTACTTTAGATCTTACTACATCATATGTACCAAAATTTTGGGCACTTTTATCTACTTCTTTTGCAAGTAGAGTTGTTATTGCTACTGATGCTTCATTAATATTTATCTCACACCCAAGTGGTCTAAGCCATCTTACCCTTGGTATGGCTGCTTGGATGTAGGTATAGTCAATATCAACAAGAAAACAAATTTCATTTGTATGTTGTTCCACAAGTGAGACTGGAATCCTAAGTCCCTATTTCATTAATTTCTTGAAATCTTCAAAATAACTAGTCATGAGTGTCTCAAAATTGGCTCCCATTTGTTCAATGTATTCATTCGCCTGGGCTACAATGAACCTATTTGTCTTCTAGCTAACCTTTATGAAAGAGTGAAATTCATTCTATACATAGAAGAATATACATATCAAAATTACTCTGTATTTACATTGAACTCCCTTTGTTCTCCTTATAGCTCCCAAATTCTCATTGATCTGTTGTAGTTACAGTTTAGCTAGATCATAGGTATGATCCTTTTTAACAAGTTTATAACCAATATCTACTGCAATACAGGGAACACTGTTGAGTCTGCAAGATTGGTAAAACTTGTGGGATATGACTCTAACAACAAAATCAACAAGAGGATCCTTAATAGTATCAATAGTCATGCCTCTCTTGTTCCACTTGGCTCCAATTTTCTTCTTAATATCTTCTTTGGAGTCACTCCTTAGGGTTTTAGGCCAATCTAGGGTTGGATACCGTATTACCCTATGAATAATCCTTTTTGATAGTTTGACTGGCCCATCTTCTAACCACAAGCTATGATCATGTATCCTACTAAGTACAATTCTAATCCATTTGATCTTAAAAATAGTAGGGAAATCTAGGACACAGGTTAATCCCTTCTTCTCAATGATTTGAAACTCTTCTTTCAAGACCCCATTCTTGCACAACTTGTCATATGCTTCCTTGATTTCCATATCTCCAATAGCACCTATTTTGTAGTTATAAAATCTCTTAACATCTTGGACCATTACAACCTTAGGAGGAATTATAGATAAGGCTTCAACTGGGTCATTTTTATAGGAAACTTTAGGGATAGGTCAAAAATTGGGTTTTTTAACTTCATTTGACACTAATTGAACTTCAAACGATTCTTTTTCCTGGGGTTTTCTAGAACTAGAGGCTATTTGTGCAATCTAGGGTTTCAACACAAAGAAATTTCAAAATTGTGTAGCTCAACACAAGTATAAATACCTTGAATCATGAAAACTATGCTAAATCTCAATTGAAATATGCTTAAATGCTTGATTCTTTGTTTCAAAATCCTTTTTGTGCTCTTCTTGTCTTTTCTCTTTATTTGTAATGGTGAAAAAATGATTCAAAATGAAATCAAATACCCTTATAGAATTTTATGCTTAATGTGAGTTGTCCACTTGGCTCCTTAAGCATTTATGCTTTACTTGGCTTCCACTACTAAACTTGGTTGCAACTAATCACTTGGCTTTTACTGACTTTGGTAGATAGCTCGGCATGCATTAGGTCTTCACTCGACATCTGAAGGAAACTTTCCTTACTTAGAAACACTTGTGAAAATTTGAAGTTTTAACTTTGCATCTCATTTCATGTCGACAGTACTTACTTGTCTTGGAACTGATGTATGGTAAAGCTTTGTATATCAGTTCCACATACCTTCGTTTACTTCATTGGATGAAGTGTGACCACTTGACCACTTGACCTTTTGGGTGAAGTGATCCCTCCATTGGATGTGTTGCCTCCATTTCTCTTCTTCTAGGTTTTATTTATTTCTCCTTTGATGTGTTCAACATCTACCTTCCCTTTTCCCTTGTTGAACTCTGAGTTGGGTGCCTTTGACCTTGTTGGTCAATTCTTACTGATATGTCTAGTCTTCAAACAACTGAAGCATGTAGTTTGACTCAACCATGTGCTATAGTTTCCACTGAAATGTGTTCTTATGTAGTTTTCAGGGATGTGTCCATACTTTTGATAGTAGTGACAACTTTGCCTAGTGTTTTAATCCCAATTATAGTGATGTCTATGATTATTTGATCTTGCCAGTTGATTAGGTGTCCACATAGGCTTTGATCTACACCCAAAAGCTCTATGTCCATACTTCTTGCAATTTTAGTAGTGACCTTCAAATCTTGGTGTTTTGATGGCTCTAATCTTGCAGTCATGTGCATGATGTCCTTGCTTGTTGCACTTGTGACAATGACCCATCTTTTTAGGTTTGTCATGCTAATTGGAATTCTCACTCCTACACACATTAGAGGTATATCCCTTTTTACCACAAAAATGAAAAGTAGGTTTAGTATTCTTACCTTTGTCACTCTTTTCTTTAGCAGTCTTGGATGACTCTCCTTTTTCAGTGCTAGTGTATCCTAGTCCTATAGTGCTAGATCTTGGTAATTTTAGTAGTTGTTCAAAATACTTGATAGCCTCATTAGGTTTTTTGAAGCCCTCTGCAATCTCCTTCTCTCTTCTCAAGTCATTTTGCAGTTGTTCATTTTGCATCTTTAGTGTGGAGATCTCAATGTCCTTGATATTCAACTCATGATGTGCATTCATCATTTGGCATAGGGTGTCTAGCTACATGTTGGAAATTATTGCAAGCTCAATTGAATTTTCCTCCAATATGTTAACAAGGTTTCTCTTGTCATCTTCTATCATAGCCTTATCTTCAATACCTCTTTTCTTTTGTTTAGTCACTTCACAAAGCATCATGGCTTGAGATTCTTGTTCAATCTTGAGAGTTCTGATCTATTTTGCTTGAGCTCTATTCTTCTCCATTAGGTTTGTTATTACTACATCAAACTCCTTGGAATCTCCATTTTCAAACACTTTTGAGGTGTTAATCTCCTTGTACTGTGTATCATTCTCAGCTATGACAATCTCTCTTCTTCTTTTTAAGGATTCTCTCAGTTCTTCCCTGGCTTCTTCTAGAGAATGTAGAATGAGATGTATCTCAATTTCCTAGTTCTCTATGATCTTCCCAAGTTTGTAGACTTTCATTTCTAGATCTTTTTCTTTAAGTTGTAAGGCTTCTCCTTGTGAGAACTTAGCTCTGATACCAATTATTGGAATTTATAGTTGGGAAGATTTACTTCTAAGAGGGGAGGGGGGGTGAATCAAAAGTAACAAACTTTACCCTCTAAAACTTTTAACTGAGATTATTCACATGCATCTAACACATGTAATTAAAATGAAAATAAAGACATGCATGAAAATAGATAACACAAGATTTGATCACCTAGAAACCCTCCAAAATGAGAAGGTAAAATTGGGGTGGGGATGACACCCACAACTTATCACTGCAACAATATGTAACTGGTTAAGGTTACAAAGTTTGACCACCATCAATGGTCTACCCTATGAAAGGCCTACCCTATTAAAGGCTTTACACCCTATTAAAAGTGACCTGTCTAAAAGATTTACAAACATTCACTTAGAATGTCACCCTGTTAAAGGATTTAACACCTTGTTAAAGGTTCTACAAATAGCTGTTAAGCCAACCTATCTTCATAAGATTTTCATTCTCCTAATATAATGGCTAGAAATTATAATAGAATGTATTGATTTGATGACTTACAATCTTTAATTGTAGATTCCAGATCCTTGTTCTATTTAATCTAATTTGATCCTTCCTAATCTGATATATATCTATTCGAAGTGCTAATACTTTGTTCTTGACCAATTGATTCTACATTGTTGTTCTTCCTCTAAGTCTTCTCACCCCTTCCAAAACTTTATTCACTCATGCATTCCCACATGACCTCTCACAAACTTGAATTATGGGGTTTCAACCTCCTTATAAAGGTTTCAAGACTTAGGGTTAGGTATGAATCAACGATCGAGATTCATCCATCTTTTCCTGCTTAATTCTTTCCATATTTCCTGATTGGTTGCATGCTCTCTCCATTTTTCTGATTGGTTGCATGCTAATTACATAGGGAATGTAATAGATTCGATCTTATCTTTTAGATCCTTCGAGATTCATGTTGAGTCGGCTCAAAAATGGTTTACATCTAAGTTTGTGAAGGCACAAACTCATATGCTAATTTTGTGTTACTTGACACTTATTGATTTTTAATGCTTAGCTCATATAGGATTTTTGTCTTGCTCGGCTCCTATACTTTGCTCCACACATATATTGGCTTGGCATCAATTTTCACTCAACACTTGAAACTTGCTTGGCACTTGAATAACTTGACACCTTTTGAATTTTTGGCTCTGCACATAGTAGCTTAGCATCTAAATTATACTCGGCATCAACTTAGAAATTTCTTAAGTGTGTTGACACTCAATTGTCAAAACCAATCTAAGACCAACACATCAAAAATCCTTCAGAGATGGTGTGCACTTACCATAAATCAATAGACATAGAACTTAAATAAAAAAATTCAAAAATATTCATAGGAAAAGGCTATGGAGCATATCCAACATGTTATTGAGATATTCATGATCCCTCAATTGCTCTCTTTGTTGGAAAATATTATTTGAATATTTTCTTTGTCCTCCTACATCTCAAGCTCATGGAAATCACTCATGTAGCTGACATAATTCCTTCTAAGGTCCCACACAACTTGGTACATACCATTGATGATGTTGAAATTGTCTTCTTCTATAGTAGAAAGATCAGACTATATTTGTGTCTTGTGTTCTTGGCCTACTTGATGTTCTTGTTTTAGCAACCCCATTTTGTACTTACAATTAAAAATCCTACAACTTGATGAATTCACCAAAGAATGTACACTAAAAAATTTCTTGTACATTTAGCTTGTGATTAGGCCTTAATAAAATAGTGGCATTTAATGACTCATTAACTAAAAAATTCCATCAATGGCATTTTACACATGTTGTATTATGTAAGTATTGTTGGAAATGGAAAGGAGTAACTAAGAGGGGAGGGGTGAATCAGTTACCACTAAAAAAAATCTAATATCCCTTAAGATGTCAATACAATATAAAACCAAAATCTTGTTGAAGCTCGGTTAACACTAATATTCTATTGTAGCTAGGTTAACACTAAGAATTATTATCACTCGATAAACAATCGGTTAACATTGAAATAATTAATTCTTAAGATGTTCAATGTGATTAAACTTAATTAACTTAGCTGTAGAAGCATAAAATAAATAACATGAACACAAGAGACACCAAAATTTAATGTGGAAACCCAATTTGGGAAAACCACCAATTGCAACTATTTATTCTCTTTCACTCTTCTAAAGTGAGCCCTGTTAGGAGTCAACCCTATTAAAGGTTACAAAAGACACTATTAGATGTGACCTTGTTAGAGGATTTAGTTCACCCTCTTAGGAGTGGCCTTATTAGAGGTCTTTAGACACTTTAGTCTAGAAATGCCACCTTGTTAGAGGATTTACAAAATAGCTGTTAGGCTAACTCTATTAGGAGATTTATTTCACTATTACAATTGTTAGAGAGTAACAATGACTTGACCTAGTTATTGATGCAACTAAATTTATTGATTCAGATCTTAGATATGGCTTGATTACTTAATCCTCCTTAATTATATTATTCTTTGCACCTCAGTCAACTCAGATACTCTTCTATCCTTCCAATTTGCTTCCTCTATTCATCTTCTTCTCTTCCACATCTTCACATTGTTTAAACCTCAACTTGACCTTATATTTATGTGTATCATCTTAAAATGGAAACACTTCCATGTTAAGAGAATTTATCCTTCTAAGTAAGTGATTTGGGGTCATGTCAAGTGCCTTGAATAGGTCTTTGCATGGATATGGTTGTTTCCCCCTATTTTGCTTCTCTCTTTTTATTTCCAGCCTATTTCTAACAACTTTCTTTGTGAAACTGAAGACTTTGACTTTATGGGTCAAGGACAAACTCAACCCTGACCTAGGTCAAAGATGACCTCGACCCTGACCTAGGGCAAGTTCGACCTTATCCCTGACCCTAGGTCCAATTTTAAAGTTTTGGGAGTATCAGGATATCGAACTTCAAAAAGTTTCATTTTCCTTCTTTCAGGTTGGCTATTTCAAGTTTTAGAATGGTATAATCTTAAATTACATTTAATCTAGGTCCATTTCTAGGGGTTTTGGTTAATTGGGATTTAATGTTTCCATGTCAGCCTTCTCTAGAAGTTTGTACCCTAGATCTCTATATAAGGAGCCTCCTCCTCTCAAGGAAGCATCTAAGATATTATCTCCTTTCAAGTTTTCCATTGAAGATCAAGGATTGAAGAATTGAAGCCTTTGAAGGGATTTGGTTCAAGCATTCAAGATTTATCATTCAAACCCTAGATCTAGCCATAATGGTGGTGTGATATTCCTTCAAGATCCTTTGTTCATCTTCAAAATATATTCATTCTACCCTCAAGGTGGATTCCAAGCATACAATCATGGAGGTTTTTATTTACATTTATTAATGTTATGTTCAAGCTTTAATATTAATATACCTGTTTACATTTCAAATACAATTACATATCTATTGAATATCATAGCTTCATTTTTAGATTTACTTTTACTAATTTCTAGCATTCTCTATTTCAATTCCATTATTAAGGTTGATTCCAAACTAGAGTTTAACCAAGGCAAACCCCTCATCAAAACAAAAAACTATTTTTCTTGTAGATATAGGTGTGGAACAATGAATTAAAGTGCAGATTTGGATACCCTTTTCCTCGAACTTGTAGGATCCACAAAAAAAAATCTCGTTAGAGAAGTGAAAATCAAGGTTGAATTTTTGGGGTACAATTGTGTCGTAGGGTAAGATTATACCTTGCTATCAAGGTCAAGGTTGACCTACCTTCAAAAGGAAAAAAGTTTTCTAGGTTTTCTTTGTCTCGACATTTCCAATTTGGAGTAAGTTGTAAAATTCCCCAAAACTATGCACAAACATGTGAAATCAACATTTTCTAGATTTACCCTACTTTGAGCTTAGTATTTTCCTTCTATTTATTCAAGATTTCAAATACATACTTTTATAGAAAGATTATAGGATTTACTCCTTTCTTCATATTCTCCATTGTTTGATTCATTTTTGCATTGATAACTTTCTTGTGATTGATCAATTTGGATCATTCCTTTTGGAAATTTTGGTTGAGGATAGGTCCTATTTTCTTTGTATTCAATATGATTTACCTTGTCAAGTCAGCTTGAATACACTTCTAATCAAATAATTTTCATCCCTTAAGTCGTCTTGTATTAATTGATAAACCCATCAGACATAATATGTTGACAGTCAAATAATATAGACTTGAGTACTTGGTCAACTCAAGAAAACCCTTCACTAACTGACCCAACTTGATCAATAGTAACTTTTTTTTACTTTCCTTTGGTAACAAAGTGAACTCGATTAATACTGAACTTTACTAACTTTTCTTTGGTAACCAAGTGAACTCGATTAACACTAGTTTCATGCTAACTTCCTTTGGTAATTGAGTGAACTCGTTTAAAACAAGATCTTCCTTCAATGCCCGAGTGAGCTTGGTAGATACTAACTCTAAACTTGGTTATGACTAGAACATTGGGCATACACAAGAAAGCTTGGCATATACAGGAAACTACCTTTGACACCCAAGTGAGCTCTGCTACCACTAACTACTTGGTAAAGGCTTGACATTTTGTGTAACATCAAAGACAATATACAATTGAATAATTATTTTCAACAAGCTCCCTCTTTGGCATTAATGGAAACACAAAATGTCATAATACAATGAAATTTTAGAGAAAAATAGAAGTAAGGATAATATCCTTAGTTTCATTCTAATTCTCATCCATGAGAACTCCTTCTATCAATGTGAACTCCCTCTAACATCAATCTCTCCCTCTGAAATTATTCTCTAATTTCTTTGACTACAATTTCTCTAATATGACAACGAATTCTCCCTCTTTTACATTTCAATCATTCAAAAAATTTCTTTGACATGATAGCATAAACTCTCCTTCTTTGACATCTCATGCCAAAGACAATAATCACTGGATTTTTATGTACCTGATGTACTGATTCATATGCAATCTGCTCTTAAATTATTGCATCAACTTAATTGACCTTCAAAATTTTTGGTTGATGCATCATTAAAATTTTTTTAGTGAGTTTTAGGTAGGGGAATAATCCCTAGCTTACCTCTTAGATACAAGAATGCACCCTTAGGTAATGGTTTGGTGAATATGTGTATAATTTGTTCTTTCATATTCACATATTCCAATCTCACCTCTTTGTCTTGCACTCATTCTCTTAGAAAGTGATATTTTATTGCATTGTGCTTTGTCTTGGTGTGCATCACTAGATTCTTGGATATGTTAATTGCATTAGTGTTATCACAGAAGATAACTATTGGATCCTTGACTTCTTCCTTCATACCTGACAGCAACTATCTAAACCAAACAATGTTGGAACAATTGACTACTGTTGCAACATATAATGCTCCTGTTGTAGACTGAGTGACACAATTATGTTTCTTGCTTGTCCAAGACACTAGCTTCTTTCTAAGAAAGAATGCTCCACCACTAGTGTTCTTCCTATCATCAATACTTCCTGTCCAATCAACATCAGTAAAGGTTTTCAATTCCAAGTTGCCTCCTTTCTTATACCACAAACCATAATCTTCAGTACCTTTTAGATGCCTCTTAATTCTCTTTATGCCATCATATGGTTTTACTTTGGATTAGCATAAAATATTTCCACCATACCAACTACTAGTGCAATATTAGGTCTTTTGTGTACCACATACTAAAGTTTTCCAATCATTGATCTATATCTAGTCAGATCTACCTTTTTTGAATCATAATTTTTGGAAAGCTTATGCCCAATAGACATAGGTATTCCAACTGGTCTAGAATCCTCCATTCTAAATTTCTTCAATATCTCTTTGATGTACTTTGTTTGAGTAATGTAGATGACATTCATCTTTTGTTGAATCGATAGGCCAACAAAGAATATACTCTCTCCAAACATTGACATTCCAAATTCCTTACTCATTTCCTCAAAAAAGGATATGCATAAATAATCATATCCAATGCATAATATATCATCTACAAATATTCCTACCAACAATATCTTCTTTTCTGGTCCTTCCTTGATGTATAGACTGGTGTTTTCATTTGTCCTTTGAAAATTAATCCTTACTAGATAACTATGCAATCTTTCGTACCAAGCTCTAGGAGCTTGTTTGAGACATATCAAGTTTTTTGTAATCTACAAACCATATCCCTTCTATTAGGATCTATGAAACCTTTAGGTTTCTCAATGTAGACTTCTTCTAGGATTCTGTTTGAGAATGTTGACTTAACATCCATCTGATACACTTTGAATCCTTTATGTGCAAAATAAGCAAGTAGTGTTCTAACACCTTCTAATCTTGCAATAGGATAAATTTTTTCACCATAATCAATACCTTCTTCTTGATCATAACATTTGCATACTAACCTTGCCTTGTTCCTTGATAGCTCTCCATCTTCATTCATCTTATTTATGAATGCCCATTTTGTGCCAATTACATTTTTGTCCTTGGGTCTAGGAATAAGCATCCACATTTTGTTCCTCTCAATTTGTTCAATCACTTCATTCATTGCCTCAGTCCAAATTTCATTGTCTAATGCATCTTTAACAGTTCTAGGTTCAAACTCAGTAAGCAAACATGTACCTTTTAATTTGTTCCTTGTCATTGTGCCTTTTGACCAAGCTCCAATGATTTTCTCAAGTGCATGATGCCTTCTAACATATCTAGCAAGCATAGATACCTTCTCTTTGGATTTAGAACTTTTTTCACTTGGTTCACCATGCTCAAAATGATCTTCTGAATCATGCTCAAGTCCTAATATCTATAACTGAGGTCCTTTAGATTGTGACTCAGTTTGTATTGGCTACAACTTGGGCCCTTCTAATTGTGACTCAGGTCCTTCAAATTATGACTCAGGTTGCACTGGCTATAACTCAGGTTGAATTGGAGATTTAGGGGACTCTAATGGTAAAGACTACTGATTTCCAATCAAATTAGCTTGAACTTTAGGTAAAGTATGAGGTTCAAAGTAAATAAAGTTTATGTAGCTTTTAGGTTCTTTGTTGCTTTGTTCTTCACTCTTTTCTACAAACTCATCAATCTTTACACGTGCACTTTATATAACCTTTTGAGTAGTAAGATTCTAACATTTATATGTTTTTCTTTTGTTGGAGTATCCTAGGAATATTCCTTCATCACTTTTCACATCATATTTTCCTTTCCTTGTCTCTTTTAAGATGTAACATTTTCTTCCAAATACTTTAAAATAATAGACATTAGGTTTATAGCCATACCATAGTTCATAAGGAGTTGGAACAATATGTTTCTTCAATTGAACTTTGTACAATATATGAACTATTTTCCTAATTTCTTCCTTCTAATATTTGATTGCAATATTTTTCTCTATCATTAGTGTTCTTGAACAATCCGTAATAGATATATTTCTTCTTTTTGCTATGTCATTCTACTGAAGTGTACCACATGCAGATACTTGTCTCTTGATTCCTCTTTCATTGTATAATTCATTGAATTTATTTGAGATGAATTCACCTCCTCTATTTGACCTTAGACACTTTAGTTTCTTTCCTATTTCTTTCTCAACTCTAGTTAGATACCACTTGAACTTTTGAAAAGCCTCATACTTATCTTTCAAATACATTACTATCATCATCCTAGAATAATCATCAATAAGTAAAATGAAATACTTATCTCCATTTTAGATTTTTGTGCAAATAGGTTCACAAAGGTATGTATGAACCAACTCTAGGACTTCTTTAGAATGATAATTCTTACTTTTGAAGCTTTTCTTTCCCATCTTTCCAATTTGATAATTTTTGTAGATTCCTATATCAGGTTTCTTTAGGCTTGGAATGCCTCTCACTCTTTTATTCTTTCTTATGTTGACTAGGTTATCAAAATTCACATAACACAACCTTTTAAGCCATAACCAACTTTCCTCTACTTGAGCTAGGAAACATTAACTTTTAGTTAGATCTAGATAGTGTTAGGATAAACCACAGATAGAAATAAAAACTACATGCAAATATAACCAATAACAAAAAATAATAGAACACACAGAAATGAACACAAGGCACCAAGATTTAACGTGGTTCACCCAATCCCTGGGCTACGTCTACCAAACAACAAGTCCGATTTTATTACAATCCAATGATTACAACCTGATTACAATCTGTAATCCCTTACAGCTCAATACCGCTGCAAGAACCAATTTCGTATCACAACATTATGAAAAATACCCAACCCTAAGCCCTTTTATACAAGTATTAAACCACTTTAGGGTTATAACATGTCGGCCATATGTCGGCTACTGCCCAAATTTTTTTTTTTGAACCCCACTATTTATGAAGTATGTACAGTACTTTCCTGATCAGTCACCACAATCTAACAATCTCCCACTTGGGGACTGATCAGGCTCCACACTAAACAACAATATCCCACTTGGAGACTGATCCTGTAGCAATACCACTACCACATGGGGCTCCCACTGGATCAAACCATCTTGGACTCTACTGTTCTTTTATTCATGTTCAGTCTAAGAGACCAACTGAAGCTGAAGAGGAGTTTAGCTTCTCCCTTGTTACAAAATTTGTCAACATATCTACTGGATTATCATTAGTATGTATCTTCTCAAGCTTTAACTGTCCATCCTCCAAAATTGAACGAATGAAATGGTACCGCAACTGTATGTGTTTGGTCTTAGAATGCAGAGCTGAATTCTTAGCAAGATGAATGGCACTCTGACTATCTGTGAACAAATAATTATCCTTCTGAGGATGTCCCAATTCTTCCAAGAAGAACTGAAGCCATATAATCTCTTTGGCTGCCTCTGTAGTAGCAACGTACTCTGCCTTTGTAGTGGAGAGAGCATTAATCTTCTATAACCTAGAAACCCAGCTCACGGCTGCCCCACCAATAGTAAAGACATAACCTGTAGTACTCTTCCTGGCATCAATATCCCCAGCCAAATCTAAGTCAACATAGCCCTATAAATTAGTAGTAGAGCCCCCAAAGTGTAAACACTTATTGGATGTTCCTTTCAAATATTTGAGAATCCACTTGACAACATTCCAATGCTCAAATCCTGGATGACTCATATACCTGCTAACGACTCCCACTGCATGTGCAATATCTGGCCTAGTGCATACCATAGCATACATCAAACTTCCTACAGCTGAAGCATAGGGTACCTTGGACATCTTATCCTCCTCTTCCTGTGTCTTGGGACACATCTCCTTAGTCAATTTCAAATGACCAGGTAAAGGTGTGCTCACAGCTTTAGCATTTTCCATAGAGAAACGTTGCAACACCTTCTCAACATAATCAGCTTGAGATAGCGTCAATGTTCTGTTCTTCCTATCTCTCCAAATCTTCATACCAAGGATTTGTTTTGCTGCCCCCAAATCCTTCATAGCAAATGCATGTGCTAATTGGCGTTTCAGCCCCTTAATATGATCCATGTTAGACCCAACTACAAGCATATCATCAACATATAAACATAAAATAATGTAGCTATGATCATCCAACCTCTTAAAATAAACACAGTAATCTAAATGACACCTATTATATCCATGCTCATGCATAAAACTGTCAAATTTCAGATACCATTGCTGAGGTGCTTGCTTCAAGCCATATAAACTTTTCTTCAATTTGCACACTAAGTTCTCCTTACCTTTGACCTCAAAACCCTGTGGCTGAGCCATATATATTTCTTCATCCAAATCACCATGAAGAAAGGATATTTTAACATCCATCTGCTCCAAATACAAATCTTTAGTAGCCACAAGACTTAAAACAGTACGAATAGAAGTCATTTTAACAACAGGATAAAATATCTCATCAAAATCAATTCCCTTTTTCTGTGCAAATCCTTTTACAACTAACCTGGCCTTAAATATTTTCTTACCTTCTTCCTCTTCTTTCAACCTGTAAACCCATTTATTCTGTAAAGCCTTTTTACCTGCAGGCAACTTGCACAAATCCCATGTCTTATTTTTCAGCAAAGAGTCCATTTCATCTTTCATTGCAGACTCCCACTGAATCTTAGTATCCACCTGCACAGCTTCATCATAACTTTTAGGTTCACCAGCATCAGTAAGTAAAATAGAATACAAAGAGGGAGAAAACCTTTGTGGAGGTCTAATTTGCCTTGTTGACCGTCTAACATTCACTAGTGTGTGTGGTATTTGTTGTTGCAGTTGTTGCACATCATGAGGAATGGCTGGAACATCAACTTTTGGAGTATCATCCAGCACTACATAATCATCTTCTTTCTTCTCATGTTTTTGCAATAGATCTTTGTACAACACTTTCTCATTGAATATGACATCTCGACTTCTAATAATTTTAAGATTTTCAAAATCCCAAATCCTATAACCAAATTCATTAATGCCATATCCAAAAAAGACACATTTCTTTGATTTAGCTTCTAGCTTGGTTCTATTTTCAGAGTCTATATGAGCAAAAGATTCACAACCGAAGGTCTTGAGAAAAGAATAACTCACCTTCTTACTAGTCCATGCTTCCTTTGGAATACCACAGCCCAAAGGAGTAGAGGGACCTCTATTAATCAAATATACTACAGTATTGACAGCCTCCACCCACATGTGTAAGGGCAACTCAGCATTCAACCTCATGCTCCTTGCGCGCTCCATTATAGTCCTGTTCATGCGTTCAGCCACTCCATTTTCTTGTGGAGTCCTTGGAATAGTTTTTTGTCTACAAATACCATTAGTGGAGAAATAATCTTGAAATTCATGACTACAATACTCACCAGCATTATCAGATCTGAGACATTTTAATTTCTTACCAGTCTCATTTTCAACCAAGCATTTCCATTTCTTAAAAGTTTGAAATACATCAGATTTCTATCTAAGGAAATAAACCCATACTTTTCTAGTTGCATCATCAATAAATGTAACATAATAATGAGAGCCACCAAGGGAAGATACCTGGGCTGGTCCCCATTCATCTGTATGCACAAGCTCTAATTTCTCTTTTTTGTTTTCCTTCCCTGTCTTTACAAAACTCACTCTCTTTTGTTTTCCATACACACAACTTTCACAGAAATCCATATTCACACATTTTAGACCTGGTAAAACTTTCCTTGAATGAAGTACTTTCATACCTTTCTCACTCATGTGCCCAAGTCTATTATGCCACAGCGCTGTATTAGAATCTACATCAGCTATTTGTTCTCCCTGCTCAACTGCAGTAATTGTTCCTGAATATTCATTTTTCTCTGAAACAATCAAAGTAGAAGGAACAATATGACCTATACAAAGATATAAGGTACCTACTTTCACACCTTTTGCTACTACAAGGGAACCTTTTGAAACCTTCCAATTTTTATCATTAAAAGTAACTACACAACCCTCATCACCGAGTTGCCCTGCTGAAATTAAATTTCTACTTAGTTTTGGAACATGTCTTACCTCATGTAGTAGCCAATGATTCCCATTCTGCAACTTAATCTTAATTTTTCCCTTTCCAACAATCTGATAGGGTTCATTATCCCCCAAATAAACAAGTCCAAAATCCCCTTGGACATAATCAATGAAATAACCTCTATGAGGTGTAGCATGAAATGAAGCACCAGAATCTAAAACCCATGAATCATCGACACTCTCTAAAGACAGAAGCAAAGAATCCTCTTCGGATTTGTTACTTACCACATTTGCCTCCTTGTCTCCATCTGATTTATCTCCTTCATTTTTCTTTCGATTCCAACAATCTTTCTTTTTGTGCCCTAGTTTCCAACAGTACCAGCAATCATTTGGTCCTCTCGATTGAGACCTCCCCTTTGAATTTCCTCTTGATTTCCAACAATTTCTAGAGTTACTTCCTCTTTCAGTCGTTCTGCCCCTACTTTGTGCATTTAAAGCACTTCCTGATGTAGATCCACCTGAGGATTTTCTACAAGTTTCCTCACTTAAAATAACACCGATCACATCATCATATTTTAGGGTACTAGATCCAAGAACAGAATTACTCACCGCCATTACCAAGCCATTCCAGCTTTCAGGCAAAGAACACAAAATCAAGAGAGCCCTAATTTCTTCATCAAAATTGATACCCACAGAAGATAATTGAATAGTAATAGTATTAAACTCATTTAAATGATCTACAATAGATCCACCTTCTGTAATTTTCATATTAAATAAACGCTTCATGAGAAATACCTTGTTTGAAGCAGAGGGCTTTTCATACAGTGTTGCTAGGGTTTTCATCAAATCTTTTGTCATCTTTGCTTTTGTAATATTAAATGCCACCGATGGTGCCAAGCATAACCGAATGCTTCCGAGTGCCTTTCTATCCAAAAGATCCCATTTAGCCTCTGACATAGTTCCCTGATTCTTTGCTTTTCCTTCCAACGGCTTTCATAAATCCTTCTGATATAAATAGTTTTCCATTTGCATCTTCCATAACTGGAAGTTTTGCCCATTAAACCTATCAACCCTCAACTTACCCTCATCTGCCATCACTCCCACTCAACTGTGAAACTCCCACTTAACCGTGAGACTTTTCTGTAGAGGATAACTGAAAGACAACCTTGCTCTGATACCACTTGTTAGGATAAACCACAGATAGAAATAAAAACTACATGCAAATATAACCAATAACAGAAAATAATAGAACACACAGAAATGAACACAAGGCACCAAGATTTAATGTGGTTAACCCAATCCCTGGGCTACGTCCACCAAACAGCAAGTCTGATTTTATTACAATCCAGTGATTACAACCTGATTACAATTCGTAATCCCTTGCAGCTCAATACTGCTGCAAGAACCAATTTCGTATCACAAAATTATGAAAAATACCCAACCCTAAGCCCTTTTATACAAGTATTAAACCACTTTAGGGTTATAACATGTCGGCCATATGTCAGCCATATATGAAGTATGTATGAAGTATGTACAGTACTTTCCTAATCAGTCACCACAATCTAACAGATAGAATAGATTACCTCTTGTTTGATTGTTAGCTCCAATTAGATTTCCTTTCTCATCTAGTAGCTTGGCCTTCTCATTCATGAATTCTACCTTGAATCCAATGTTGTTCAGCTATGCCGCACTAAGTAGATTGTGGTTTAGTTCTTCAACTTGGTAAGAATTGTCACATTTGAGTTCAATAGTTAATGCAATGTAACCTTTTCCCTTTACATAACAAGGTTCATCATTTCCAAATCTGACACTCCCACCATCATAGTGTTCCAAGTCATCAAACTTAGATTTATCACTAGTCATGTGGTGAGAACAACCACTATCAATAATCCATATGTCATTCTTATTGATATGAGAAATGAGGGCCATCTTATCATTTTCATCATTTGATTCATCTTTAATAGAAATTTAGACCATTTCATCATCATCATTACTATCTGAGTCTTTATCCATGTAACAAGATTTCTTACCTTTATCCTTGTAGTCTTTGTAGTTTTTGAAAATTTTCTTACCTTTTTACTTGTCATGCTTCTTTTCTTCTTTACCTTCTTTGTTTGGACACCTTGCAATAATGTGACCAACTTCTTCACAAGAAAAAAAGAAAAAAAAAGGGCATTTTACCTTTGTACTTCCCTTTACCTTTAGGGAATCTTCTTGCAAGCATGGCTTTAATGGCTTCAAGATCATCATCAGAATAATATTCTTCTTCACTTTCAAATTGTTTGACTTTAGATTTTCCACCTTTCTTTTTGAGTGAAAGCTTAGCTTGAAATGCAGTCTCAATGCTACCAGAGTTAAGAACATAGTTATTAAATTTTCCTAACTCAAAGGTTGTCAACCTTACCACTAGTACATCCAAATTTATATCATTTTTTGGGATTACATCTCATTTCTTGAATAGCTAAAACTCTAATTGCATAAATAGGAAAAAGATTTTTGAGTACCTTTCTTACCACTATCACATCATCTATTTTCCCTCCTAAGGCTTTGATTGCACTCATACTACTTTGATTCTTTCACTCTATTTTGCAATGTTTTTATCTTCTCTCATTTTCATTTTATCAAACTAACCTCTTAGACTTTCTACCTTAGCTCTCCTTAGATTGTCATCTCCTCCATAGATATCTTTTAGCTTGATCCACATTTCTTGAGTAGTAGCACAATCTTTGACTTCATCAAATTCAACATAATTGAGAGTAGAGGCAATGTCAATCATGTAATGCCCTGCCTGGAGATCCTTGGAACAAGGATTCAATACAAGCCAAGGTAATTTTTTTTTACAAGTATGAGTGCACACAACATCATCATACGAGGATCACAAAGATCACAATGAAAGACTAAACCACAATCCTGACAACCAATGAATCTCCAAATGCCACTACCTAAACTGACATGACCAACTGAATGATGAAAAACCACTATGATAGTAAAACCTAAAAATATTTGAATTGCAAAAGCAAGGGAACACTAGCAACCCAAAGGGTACTTAAAAAACCAAAATGCATTTCCCAAAAAATAGTGGAGATACCCCTTATTTTTCATGCGAGGACAATAGGTTGACATAATTTTACATGAGGAAGTGCAACACTACATGTAAGGATCTACCTATCACATGAGGAAATGCATCAAAGGGCACGAGGGAGTACTTGGCCTAGAAACCAAAGTATCCCAACACTAATGTGGGTTTTTGCATGAGAAAGTTCTAGAAGCCATGCAAGAAAACCCAACATACCATGCGAGCTTTTGCATTCTTGTATGACAAAGTACAATTTCATGCGAGAATCCAAGACAACATGCTAGAAAAAAGAGAGAGCAAAAGATAGAAAAAGAATTCCTCCACATTAAGGAGTACTAGATCCACATCGAGGTAAGGACACTTGATCATGAAATTGAAAGATGGAAGCTGAATCTAAACATTTAAACATAACAGTGAAAGAACTTATTGAAAGTAACATTGCAGTGTACTAAAAAAAACACCACAATGAACTAGAACAACCAAACTAAGTGTGCAATTCCTCCCAACCATAATAGTATCATAAAACCTTGAAGGTCCTAGCCATACCCCACGTGTAACATCCCAAACTGCCAACTAGATAGTCAAAGTTTTCTTACAAGGATGTCACTACTAAAGCGTAATAACATCATAAGAACATGAAATGTTAAATGATAAAACAAAAGCAATAGATACTCCAACTAAGTAGATAACATTGTAGATCATATGCTAAACATCATAATACATAAATGTGTCAATACTAACATCATCTAAACATGATATGCAAGTAGTCCAATGAAAGAATAAATCACAAGAAAGCATAGTTTGGAACCCAAAGTACCATGTGAAAACATCCAACAATGGTCACACTAAGATATTAGACCATCTTTGTACACCGGTCTCCATTAGTGGTGAAGGTAGCTATGCCTCCCAACCACGTGAAACCCATAGGTCCACTACTACCATGCTGATGGAGATAATGATCCAACCACAAATACACATAAAAAAAAACATCCATGGCTAAAACTCACATCAGACAGTATGATGACTAAAGCCAAGATTAGAGACAATGCATAAACTATAGGTCCTAGTGAGACACTCAATGGGCTACTATGTAGGGGCTAACATCATGGAGAGTCGCTTGGCATCAAAAGCCCAAGCTTAGATTGTGTGGTTCAACTCCTCAATGGAAGGCTCTTGCGCACATATTTTATTATCTTAAGTTTTATTACCACCTAGTGTTTTATTTAGTTATCACTTGATTAATAACTTCCTCTACCAACCCTCTAGGAACAATGATCACCATATGCTACCCTACCCTACCCATGCTCATCCAATGATGAATGCCTATAAGCATACATATTCCCAATCCAAACCCAATGATCATAACTCCTAGAAGTACCATGAAAGATCAAGGCTTCACAAGTCACTCAAAAAATGTATGCGTACATACTCATGTGTGATGCACCACCATCACAAAGATCATTACTCAAGGACTGGATGAGAACACAATGTAAAATACACTCAACCAAAAACATACTTGGGAGGACAGATGTAGTAGACATCCCAAGGCAACAACAAAGTACACCAATGGTCTAACTGACATCCAAATAGATGATCCAAGTCCACGACCAACATTATGCCAAGAAAATCTAAGAAAATAGGATAGCATGCAAAATGAAGTAAAAACCCCAAAATTGCAAAACTTAAAAAAAAATCCCATTTGGTCTTAGGGCATAAAAGCCTAAAACATCCAATAAAATTTGGGCTTGGACACCACATACAAAAATGACCAGCATAACGATGCAAAACCCCAAACCCTCATCCCAAAAATAGGGAAAATGTTCATACTTGACCAAATAGGTAGAACCAACAAATAGAAATGGAGGGGAACACTAGTTCTCAAACTCCAAACCAATAGCTACCAGAAACAGATACATAAACCAAGCTGAAACAAGAAAATGGGAGAGCCCTATGTGACAAAAAAAAGGGTTGAAATAAGAAACAATAGAATAAAATAAATCACCTACCTAAATTGTCAAAAACTACAACACAACAAGGTCTCCCTGAGGTGGATCCAATGAGACTAACCTTGCAAAGATTCCATGCCCATAGCTCTCACAATGAACAAAAATGTGATCCTCCAGAAGAGGATTCTCAAAAAAGCTATCAATTTTGTATTTTGCAAAAGTGAGAAGTGAGGAATTAAATTCCTGTTTCAATACTTATTCACTTTTTGAGTGAATAATTGATTAGGGAAAATAGCCAATTAGACTAGCTAGACTCCGAATCAACCCAAATGAAAATAGGCTATTCCTAGTAATAGGAATTCATCTATGGCAAAGCTGCTAGAAATTAAATTCAATAAAATCTAAAGCCCAAAAACCCAAAATCATAGAAATTTCCTTAACAACTTTTATGACAATGCAAACCTCTAAATGCACAAACACACTCACTGGTCTAATCATATAATGAAAATGAGTTTGGATTTAATAATCACTGAAAGGTTTAATTAAATAATGATACAGGAGCATCCACTGGTGTAAGGGCAATCGTGTATCACCCAAAAATATGCTTAGTTTTAGTTTCTATTTAAAGTGTTTTCATTTTTGGATACTTATTTGGGTCAAATAAAGATTCCAACTCTCATAGTTCCACTAATGGTTTTTTGGGTTAGAGTTTTTGAGCACCTTGGGATATGTGTCAATGTAGAAAATAGGTTATTTTGTAATTGAGCCATAATTATGATGAGTTAGAGGGTGTAAGTTGGAGGGATGATTATAATTATGATTTAGAACACTCTAGAAAAAGAATCAAGTCAAAAGGCTTTATGGTTTGAAATTTATTGTAGTTTTAAGTTGTGTAGGGAGTTCCTAAGAGTGCTTCTGAGTCAAATTTGAGGCATTAAACAACCTTGTATAGGCCCAAAAAATTTGAGACAAGAAAATATTATCATGGGGCTATAGAGAACTTTGAGAGCTTTCTAGAAATGTAAACGGTTTGTCAATTTGAGTCCTGGATCAAAAGTTATGCCTCCTAGAACTTGGACTACCATTTCTAGTTCTTCTAATTTTACACCGGCTTCTAACATGATTTCTAGAACCTTCTATTTTGGTAGTGGATTCCAAATGGCATATTCTAGAATTTATTCCTAACTCTAAACCTAATTGGGGTTTATTTAAGAACATTTTTGGCATTGTAAAGGCAATTCTTGGTGGAGTTTGAGAGAAGGTACTGTGAGGAGGATTTTTCTCTAGGATCTTAACATTGTAAGCCCATAGGGAATGTATTTGGGTTTGGTTACATGCACTAAATGTAGTGGCATATTTTACTGATAATAATATTCGCCTTTTTCCCCTATTGGAGTCATTCTTGTTGCGGTTTGCATCTTCATCAAGTGGTATAAGAGTAGATTTTCCTGAGTGTGTAGATAGAGCGTCGACTATGAGGTTGTTTGCACCAGGACTATGTGGTTGTGGCTTTGAGACAAGAAGATACCTCCATGAAGGGAGCATGGTGGAAGGGCCAAATTTATTACTCCTGAGGTTAGAGCCCTCTAGAGACAAGTCCAAGCATTGCAGGAGGAGATCCGTAGATGGATGAATGTTGCTTCAAGCAATGAAAGTGAGAAAGAAAATGAAGAAGAAGGAAATATTGGGCTAAAAGGGGAAGGAGACACTGAATTCCTAAACTAAGTAGAGGAGAGGCTATTTAGGGCCATTGCTAAGCTTGGAAAAAGACCTAAAATTGATGTGGGTATGTTTTCTGGAAGTCTAAACTCGGATGAGTTGATCGACTGGATCAATGAACTGGATGAATATTTTGAGTATGAGGATATCAAGGACCCAAATAGGGTTAAGTTTGTGAAGGAAAAAATGAAAGGCCATGCCAAAATATGGCGGCAAGAGGTTTAGCTAGAAAGAAATAGAAGAGGAAAGGAGAAAATTACAAGATGGGATCGCATGGTGGACAAACTAAAGAAGCAGTTCATTCCTGTTGATTATGAGCTTGATTTGTTCAAGAAAATGCAAGGGTTAAAGAAAATAGGAAAATATATCCAGGAATATACAGAGGAATTTTACCGAGTTTTGATTAGGGTAGGGCATGCAGAAGAAAACAAGGAGAATGTTGCCCATTACCTTAGTGGGTTAAGACCTAGCATTCAAGAGGAGTTGAGTTTGGTTAGAATGACTAGCATTGAAGAGGCATACTAGTTTTCCCTATGAGTTGAGGAGAAGCTAAACAAAATGTTTGATGGAAGGCAAAGAGGGCATGGTCAAGGTGAAATGGGTGATGGTAGGTCATTTGGAGGCCAAAATGAGAACCAGAGGAAAAATGAAGATGTGGGTACTAGCCAAAACTAGAGGAATGAGGGTTTCAATCGCTTCCATGATCAAAACTTTGGAGATCATAGAGGAAGAGGTAGAGGACATGGATAAGGTTTTGGAAGAGGAGGCTTCTGTGATACCTATTTTCATTGCAATGAAGAAGGTCATCATGCCTTTGAATGCCCTCAATGCCAAGGAAGGATAGATAAGAGAGTTGATGGATAAGCAAGGGTTGCTGACATGGATGAGACTGCACAATCATCACATTCAAAGGATGTAGAAAGAGGAGAGGTTCTAGTAAATGAAAGGGTCTTACTAAGTGGTGAGATTGAACTTGGACAAAGGAGGAGTTTGTTTTGTACTAGGTGCAAGTGTGAGGGTAAATGTTGTGATCCAATTTTTGATGGTGGAAGAACTGAAAACTTGGTGTCAAAAGAGATGGTTTCAAAGCTAAAGCTCAAGAGGGAGAAAAACCCCCAACCCTATCAGATTGTTTGGGTGAAGGATGATCATAAGGTTCTGGTTAGTGAACAATGTCTAGTGAAGTTCAAGATTGGGAGTTACCATGATGAGATTCTCCATGACATCATTCCAATAGATGTCTACCATTTATTGTTGGAAAGGCTGTGGCAGTTTGATAGGCATGCTTTAGATGATGGTCATGCAAATACATAATCTCTAACAAAGGGTGGAGTTCACCACAAACTAAAGCCCTTGATAAAGGAAGGTGAAAAGGTATGTAGTAGTACTAGGGTATGTCTTGTTGATGGAAGAATTTTTTTGGATGGCATGAAACATAAACATATGTGTTATGCTTTGATTCCTAGAAAAGATAAGGAAGGAAGTAGTGAAATTCCACTTGAAGTTTTAGGCCTATTAAGCGAGTATGGAGATGTCATCTCTGATAATGTTCTAGAAGGGTTGCCACCAGTAAGGCAAATCAATCATCAAATAAATTTAATCCCTAGAGCTAGTTTGCCTAACAAGGCTGCTCATAGGATGACTTCTACTAAAATTGAGGAGCTTAACAGACAAGTTCAAGAGCTATTGAGGAAACGTTTGATTTAGGAGAGCCTGAGTCCATGTGTAGTACCTACAATTTTGGCACCAAAGAAGGATGGAGAGTGGAGAATGTGTACAGACTCTCATGCTATAAATAGAATAACCATCAAGTATCAATTCCCTTTGCCAAGAATGGATGATCTTATAGACTATTTGAGTGGAGTTCAATACTTCACAAAGCTAGATCTCAAGAGTGGCTATCACCAGATACAAATATGAGAGGGAGATGAGTGGAAGACTACATTCAAGACCAAGGTTGGTCTATATGAGTGGTTAGTCATGCCCTTTGGACTGACCAATGTGCCAAGCACCGTCATGTGGCTTATGAATGAGGTACTGAAGAAATTCTTGAGAAAATTTGTTATTGTCTATCTAGATGATATTTTAATTTTCAGCAAGTCTTTGGATGAACATTTATTGTAGATTTGTAGTTTCCTTGAAAGGTTGAGGGAAGATAAATTTTTGATTAATTTGAAGAAGTGTAGCTTCGTCAAAAAGGAGTTAATCTATTTGGGGTTTGTTGTATCAGCTAAGGATCTCAAAATGGATCCAAAGAAGGTAAAGGCCATCCTAGAATGGCCTACTCCAAGGTCTGCTACTAAGGTGAGGTCATTTCATGTTCTAGTTAGTTTTTACAGGAGGTTCATTAGAAAATTTAGTGGCATATGTGCACCCCTGACTGAAACAATGAGGGGGGATAGAAGAGAGTTCAAGTGGACTATAGGAGCTGCAAAGAGTTTTGAATTTTTGAAGAAGAAGGTGATAGAGCAACCTGTGTTGGCATTTCCTAATTTCAATACAGTGTTCTAGGTGGATTGTGATACTAGTAGTAGTGCTATTGGGGCTGTATTGATCCAAGAAGGTAAGCCTACTGCCTATTTTAGTGAAAAATTGAATGATGCAAAGAAGAAGTATTCTATTTATGATCAGGCATTCTATGCAATACTTCAAGCCTTAAAGAAATGGAAGCATTATTTATTGCCAAAAGAATTTGTCTTGTATGCTGATCATCAGGAATTGCAATACCTAAATAGCCAAGGTAAATTGAATTAGAGACATTTGAAATGGGTAGAGTTGATGCAAAGCTCTACATTTGTTTTGAAACATAGAAGTGGAAGGTCTAATAGGGTAGCAGATGCATTGAGTAGGAGACAGTTGTTGTGGATAGTAATGCAGGTTAAATTGGTTAGGTTTGATGAACTCAAGAATCTATACCTTGAGGATCCTGATTTTTGTTGAAGCATGGAAGGCTTGTAAAGAACCTGTTACTCTAGACAAGACTAGGTGTCTAGATTATTTGATTCAGGATGGTATGTTGTTCAAGGGTAGTTGATTATGTATTCTAAGGAGTTCTATGAGTGAGAACTTAATCAAGGAGAAACACAGTGGAGGAATGGTAGGGCACTTTGGTTAGGATAAGACTATTGCCATTATTAGAGAATATTATTTTTGGCCTCAATTTTCATAGGATGTGAATAAGTTTGTGAGGAGTTGTCAAGTATGTCAAGAAGCCAAAGGATTTAGTCACAATACTAGAATTTATCAGCTATTGCCTATTCCATTGAAGCTTTGGGAGGACATAAGTATGGATTTTTTTCTTGGATTACCGAGGAAACAAAGAGGTAATGACTTAGTATTTGTGATGGTTGATAGGTTCTCCAAGATGGCGCAATTCATTCCATGCCACAATACTCATGATGTACTACATATTGTAGATTTATTTTTCAGAGAAGTGGTGAGACTACATGGTCTCCCAAAGAGTATTGTTTCTAACAGAGATACTAAATTTGTGGGGTATTTCTAGAGGAATTTGTGGAAAAAGTTGAGGATGGAATTGAATTTTAGTTCTATGCATCATCCATAGATTGATGGACAAATAGAAGTGGTGAATAGAAGTTTGGGCAATTTGCTAAGGTGTTTAGTGGGAGATAAGCCTAAGGGATGGGATTTAATTCTACCACAAGTAGAATTGGCTTACAATAATTCTATAAATGGAAGTATTGGTAAATCACCATTTCAAATTGTGTATGGGAATATTCCAAGGACTACACCAGAGTTGAGAAAGATGGAGCAAGGGGAGAGGACAAGTGCTGAGGCAGAAGAATTTGCTAAACATGTCAAGAATCTACATGAGGAGGTACATGCACATATTACCAAGATGAACCAATAGTATAAGGCTAGGGCAGATCAAAAGAGGAGACATAAAGAGTTCCATGTAGGGGATCTAGTTATGGTATACTCTAGGAAGGAATGTTGTCCAATGGGTACCTACAACAAGCTAAAGATGAAGAAATTTGGTTCTTGCAAAATTTTGAAGAAACATGACTTAGGAAATGCATATGAGGTGGAGTTGCTAGATGGGATTCACATTTCTCCTATCTTCAATATTGCAAACTTAATAGAATATCATGATGATGGTGCAGATAAGGGGTTGATGGTGGAGCCATGTCCAATTCCTTTTTTAGTGAAGGAAGAGATTGAAGATATTCTAGATAGTTGTGTGGGTTGGAGTACTAGAAATAGGCAGTATGAAGAATACCTGGTGAAGTGGAAAGGATGACCAATGGAAGACTCAACTTGGATATCCATAATAGAGGTTTCCCATTTGAGTTTTCCTCTACTAGCTATAAAGTGATAGGGTCACTTTTCAATCTACCCTAGGTGTTTGATGCAAGAGCATCTAGTGGTGTAAGGGCAATCATGTATCACCCAAAAATATGCTCAATATTAGTTTCTATTTAAAGTGTTTTCATTTTTGAATACCTATTTGGGTCAAATAAAGATTCCAACTCTCATAATTCCACTATTGGTTTTTTGGGTTAGAGTTTTTGAGCACCTTGGGATATGTGTCAATGCAAAAAATGGGTTATCTTGTAATTGAGCCATAATTATTTTAGTTAGAGGGTTTAAGTTGGAGGGATGATTATATTTATAATTTAAAATACTCTAGAAAAAGAATTAGGTCAAAAGGCTTTATGGTTTGAAAGTAATTGCAATTTTAAGTTGCCTGGAGACCTCTTAAGATTGCTTCTGAGTCAGAATTGAGGCATTAAATGAACTTATATGGGCCCAAAAAATGGGGGAAGAGAAAAGCTTGTCCATAGGGCTATAGAGAACTTTGAGAGATTTCTATAAATGTAAACGGTTTGTCAATTGGAGTCTCAAATCAAAAGTTATGCCTCCCAAAAGTTGGACTACCATTTCTGGATTCTTCTAATTTTACACTAGCTTCTAACATGATTTTCAGAACCTTTTGTTTTGGTAGTGGATTCCGAATGGCATATTATAGAATGTATTCCTAACCCTAAACCTAATTGGGGTTTATTTAAGAACATTTCTGGTATTGTAAAGGCAGTTCTTGGTGGAGTTTGAGAGAAGGTATTGTGAGGAGGATTTTTCTCTAGGATCTGACCATTGTAAGCCCATAGAGCATGTATTTGGGTCTGTTTACGTGCATTGAATGTAGTAGCATATTTTACTGATAATATATTCCCCCTTTTCCCATATTGCATTCATTTTGGTTGTGGTTTGTGTCTTCATCAAATAATTAATTAAGGATACGTTGATCATATAGGGACAACATTGGTAAAATATGAACCGAATCACTAACTCCATGTGCCACTGATATGGATATAAATCCTACATACTAAAATACACAATCAAGTGCAAATGCATATAATAACATAGTCAAATCAACAAATGCATTAATTAACTAATTTAACCATTTATTAAATTATACTAATATAATCCATTTACACCACACATGTTCACATAAAGCATAATGAAACAACAATGAAGTAAATATCCATAATATAAAATCCATCAAATAATAGAATCATAGATATCTCCAAATACTAGATAACTAGATATCATTATAGACCTACTATCATGTCAAAAATGTCATCAACATGCAAATATGATAAACTAAACAACATAATAGTATAGCATCTATGATATTGAAATTAAAGTATAACATCCAACCCTCAGGTCATCTCAAAAGAAACATAACAAGAGTACAAGTATCTCTAAAATCAAAATATAACAAGGTTCAAACTGCAAACATGAGAGGCACTACAAATCATCATTATATTGTCATTCTTCTTCTCTATAATTTGATCCATGGACATAGGTCCAACAGGTGCCACATATTTTTTCTCTAGATATTTTAGATCTATGTCTCCAATGGTTACCAAATGTAGCTTCATGAGTTCCTTCCATGCTTGGAAGTTATCTCCATTCAGGTTAGGAATTTCTCTTTTGTAAGACATCTTGATATTTAGCTTAGGTCCTTGAAACCTTCTCTATAAGCACCAAATGCTTTGATACCAATTGTTGGAAATGGAAAGGAGTAACTAAGAGAGGATGGCTGAATCAGTTACCACTAAAACAAATCCGAGATCACTTAAGATGTCAATACAATACAAAATAAAATTCTTGTTGAAGCTTAGTTAACACTAATATTCTACTATATCTTAGTTAACACTAAGAATTACTATCACTTGGTAAACACTTAGTTAACAATGAAATAATTAGTTTTCAAGATGTTTAATGTGACAAACCATAACTAACTTAGTTGTAGACAAATAAAAGAAATAACATGAACACAAGACACACCAAGATTTAATGTGGAAACCCAATTTGGAAAAACCATCAATTGCAACTAGTTATTATTTTTCACTCTTCTGAAGTGAGCCCTATTAGGATCCAACCATGTTAAAGGTTAAAAAATACAATGTTAGGGGTGAACCTATTTAATGATTTAGTTAACCCTATTAGGAGTGGTCTTGTTAGAGGTCTTTAGACACTTCAATCTAGAAATTCCACCTTGTTAGAGGATTTACAAAATATCTGTTAGGCTAACTTTGTTAGGAGATTTAATTGACTATAACAATTTTTAGAGAGTAACAATGACTTGAACTGATTGCTGATGCAACTAAATTTTCTAGTTCAAATCTTAGTTCTGGATTGATTAATTGATCCTCCTTAATCAAATTATTCTTTGTAGCTTGGTCAACTCAGATACTTTGCTATACTTCCAATTTGCTTCCTCTATTCATCTTCTTCTCTTCCACATGTTCACATTATTCAAACCTTAACTTGACCTTATATCTATATGATTTAACTTGTCAAGTTGGCTTGAATACACATCTAATCAAACAATTTTCATGTCTTAAGTCAGTTGGTATTAACCAATAAACATATCAAACACAATATGCTGATAGTCATCTAATACTAAATTGAGTACTTGGTCAACTCAGGAAAACCCTTCATTAATTGACCTAACTTGGTCAATACTAACTTTTTCTGACTTTCCTTTAATTTCTAAGTGAACTTGGTTAATTTTGGACTTTTCTTAGCCACCATTTATAGGTGAGTTGGTATGTACCTTGAGGTTTACTTCCTTGAGGTCACAGGTTTGACTCCCCTTCATAGTGGAGAAAGGCTATAGGCTAGTTTTCCTTATAGGACTTTTGTGCTAAGTACCTACTCCACTAGCCTTGGGTATAGGACTAGATTTTTCCCCCAAAGGTTATGGCATGTGGTGAGGGAGCAGGTGTTAAGATGGGAATTGGAGAGATAGGAAATTTAAATTTTACATTAGGTGGCTCTGTCTAGGTTGGAGTAGAGAAGGGTTCTGGGGCCTGTAGGAGGAGGAAGACTAGGGGAGTATTGTTCCCTTAAGGAATGAGAGCCCATGGGAATCAAGGTAGGCCCTAGGGAAGGAGGATTTGAAATTTGGTTGGACTATGCTAGGCCTACAAAATACTTAGAAGGTCCCTGACTCAGGTTTGTGAGGTCGATGGTCTTCTCTCTTTAGGATAAAGCCTATAGGTAATTTTTCCTTCCCAAAGATAAAAGACATCTTGAAAAAAGAAAGGGGTATGTTCACTATTGAAATCCTCGATGAATTGGTAGATCATAACATAGCTTCTATGACATCCTCTCTAGTTGGGAAGTTCATTGGCCCTAGGCCAAATATAGACATTGTGAGGACCCATGTGAGAAACAAATGGGACCTGAAAGGGCATGTGGAGATAGCAGCTATGGCTAAGGGTTTCCTTTCCTTTGAGTTCTCATGTATGGAGGATCTCATGAGGATTCTATTTGCTAGATCTTGGTCCTTTGGACGTTCGATGTTAGCCTTGTAGAAATAGACTTCAAAGCTGAATCTCAATAATTCCTTCTTTGTTCAAGCACTTGTCTGGGTCCATTTTTCTAAACTCCTAATGGAATTTTGGTATGAGGGTGTTTTTGATGGCATAGATAAATCTTTTGGGGAGATATTGTCCATAGACCCTATCATAGTGTTGAGGAGCTAGTTAACTTATGCAAGAATATGCATTGGAGTTAGTGAAGGAAGAGATATGTTGGAAGTGGTGTACCTCCACTCTAAGCTAGGCACCCATATTTAAAAGCTAGATTTTGAAAGTATCCCATTTTCTTGTTTCCATTGTAAGAAGGTAGGCCATGTGGCCAAGCTTTTCCCTAGGGTCTTGGAGGAGAAAGCTAGGGAACATGATCAGAATAAAAGAAAGGCTAAGGGAATTACAAAGTTTAAAATTAATAGCTCTAAAGAAGGAGAGAAAGTATGGAAACTAAAGGAAATAACTAACAAGGAATCAATTCTAGAGCAATGAGAAGAGAAATTAGAGGTTTCTCCTCCTTTGGCAGATGAGAAAGTCCTAGGGAAAAAACCTATAGGTACCAAATTTTTTTGTGAGGAATCACAAAGGCCATTGTTTGAGAAGTAGAGGATGGAGGCTAAGCCATTTGATCTAGAAAAATTGAAGCATTCATGCCCTATTGGGGCAATAATCTAAGAGGATCAGCCTAGGAAAGAGGGTCCTAACCGAGTAATAGGTAGGGATATATCTAATGTCCCCATGAATCAAGATAGGGGTAAGAGGGAGGAGGCAACTCTCTTAGGAAATTTAATCCTCAAGGGAGGTGGTAATCTTAGTATGGGTATTGCCTCTCCCAGGAAGATCTCAAGAGTGGTGGAAATGGTAAGATCCTCTTCGCTAGGGCAACTTACTTGTATGGAGGCTATGTTTGTAACATATATGGATGAATGCCAAGGGAAATAGAAATCTATAACAAAGAAAAAGAAGAGTTGAGACCCTTCCCCAGTCTCCCTAGTTGCAACAAGAAGTAGAGTGAAGGTTGATGTTGGAGCAAAACCTAAGAATCCTAGAAGAAATAGTAACAGTCTAAACATGAAAGAGGAGACTAGAAGGAACCTAGAAAATGGGAGCCAAAGGACCATCCAAGAGACCTACCTATCAAAGAATAAATGAAGGTCATATCATGGAACATAAGGGGGCTAAATGGAGCCCATAAATAAGAGATAGTAAGAAATATGATTAGGGATCATAGGCCAGATTTCATCCTTATTCAAGAAATCAAAATGAGTAAGGAGGTGGTGGGTGAAATCTCTTTTAGTAGTAATCTAGAGGGCTTTGCAAAAATTTTTAAAGGGGCTTCATGAGGTTTTCTTTCTCTACGTAACTCATATCTATTCAAGTCTCAAGTGGTATACGATGAAGGTAATACTCTTCTCATTCAAGTTGAAAATATTAAAAATAAACAATCCTGGTTTCTTTTGAATGAGTATGCTCCCAACACTAAGAATGGTAGGAGGAATTATTAGGTTAAAATTAAGAATGTTTTATCTAGATTCCAAGTGGGAATGTGTATTATAGTGGGGGACTTCAACACCCCTTTAAGGGAGGATGAAAAATAGGGAGGTCTGCCTCTAGATTTGGACAACAAGCTGAACCTTTTTGACTTTATCAATGATTTGGCTTTTCTAGATGTTTACCTTCAAGGAGGTCTCTTCACTTGGTCTAATAGAAGAGAAGGAAGAGACTACATTCAGGTTTTTTTGGATATGGTTCTCATCTCTTTAGACTGGTTATCTTCTTATAATTTCAATCTATCACTAATGGCCAGGAATGGTTCAGATCATTCACCTATTTCTCTCACTTTAGACCCAAATGATATCAAACATAACTTCCCTTTCAGATTTGAGAAAATTTGGACCTCCCATTTGGATATTTCTCTCTATATCTTGGAATGGTGGAATATCCATATTAAGGGGTCTGCTATGTTCAAGGTGGCTAAGAAACTGACAAATGTTAAGTTGAACATTAGAAAGTGGGACAAGTCTGATTTTGGTAATATCTTTCACTCCAAAGCTCAGATCTTGAAGGACCTAGGCATCATACAAGATGCCATTTAGAAGGAGGGATATAATAAAGAGAGACTAGAGGTGGAAAAATATATCATTTCTAAGCTTCACAATGTTATTAGTCAAGAAGAGGCCTATTGGAAACATAGATCAAGGGTTGTCTAGTTGAAAGAGGGGGACAATAATACTAGGTTCTTCCACACTTCTACTTTGAAGCGCAGAGTTCACAACATAATTAACAACATCAAGAAGGGAGAAGTTATTATGGAAGAAGAAAATAAAATAGTTGTTGAGGCTATTTCCTTCTTCAGTAATCTACTTGCAAAAGATCCTAACCTGGTGGAACAAGATTAGTTGGAAATCTTATCAAATATTCTGGCTCTGATGCAACCTGAGGAGAATGCGATGATTGGGGCTATTCCCTCCCATCAAGAAGTTGAGTAGGCTATCTTTTCTCTAGTATCTAACAAGTCCCTAGGTCTAGATGGGTTCTCATATTTTTTCTTTTAGATGTTCTCAAATATGGTTCAACATGATGTTACTAAAGTAGTGCAAGAATTATTTGGTGCAAGAAGTCTTCTCAGGGAGGTCAATGCCACTTTATGTAACTCTTTTTATAAGATTATCTCTAAAGTGCTAGCTTCAAGGATCATCAAGGTTCTCCCTTCCATTATAGCACCTCAACGATCTAGTTTTGTCGTGGGGTAACAAATCCTAGATTCTATTATGACTATCGATGAAGTTATCCACTCTTTGGAAGAAGGTTAGATAGAAGGTTTCCTTCTCAAGCTTAACATATCTAAGGGAAATGATCATGTGGATTGTGGCTTTCTCTTCAAATTTATTAGGGCCTTTGGGTTTAATTCAAGGGTCATCAAACTTTTTGGCTAGTTGATGACAACTACCTCCCTAGCTATGTCGGTCAATCGCTCCCCCTTAGATTTTTTTCAAACCTTCCAGAGGTCTTAGGCAAGGAGATCCAATATCTACCATTCTTTTCATTATTTTGGCTGACTCTCTTAGAAGGATGGTTTCTATAAATAGTAATGCAGGCACTCTATCTAGTATTAAACCTTCTTCTAGCCCCCTAGTTTTCTCCCACCAACAATTTGTTGATGATACTATAATGGGAGGGAAAGCCACAGTTCATGAAGCCAAGGTGGTGAAAAAGATATTGAGCTCTTACTCTAGGGGCTCAAGGAAGCTAATTAGCTAGAACAAGAGCTATATTTTCTTCTTGAATACTCCAATTGAGCATCAAAGGAAGATTGCTACTATTTTGGGCTATGAAATGGGAAGCCTACCTTCTAATTATTTGGGTCTCCCCATGGGTCTAAGACCCCCCAAATCTTTTTGGAATAGCATAATAGATAGGTTTAATAAAAAATTGGTAGGCTAGAAAGGAGCCACTCTTAGCCAAGTAGGCAAGATTTAGTTGGTCAAATCTACCCTTCAGAATCTTCCAACCTACGCACTGAGTCTCTTTAAGATTCCAAGTAAGTATGCAGATCTATTGGAGAAGATCCAATGGAACTTTATTTGGTCAGGATCAAAAGGAAACAAGCATTTACCCTTGGTGGCATGGGATAATGTGTGCCTCCCAAAATAGAATGGTGGATTGGGGATGAGGAAATTGTGACCTTTCAACAAATCCCTCCAAGCTAAATAGGTTTGGAGAATCTTTTCTGGCAAGGGGGACTCAAGGGACATCATGGAAAATGAATACCTCTGAAGACCTTCAATTAGAAACTTTCTCTTTAGTGACTCTATTCCCAAAGGATCTAATATATAAAATGGTTTTCTAAGCACTAGAGAAGTTGCTAATAGAAGGGAAAAATGGAGTGTTGGGAATAGAGAAGATACTCTTTTCTAGCAAAACAATTGGCTGATTTAGGGGCCTCTTATTGTCATTCCTAATTTTGAATGATGGGCTTGCATTTGCATCCAAAGGATTGGAAGATTTGTAATTGATTACAGAAAAGGCTAGTGTTGGAGGGATCTCACTGCCATATCAGAGGACCTAAAGCCTCTAATAACAATTCTTAACTTTGTGGTTGTGAATGAGGATCAAGACTAACTTGTTTGGGGGAATACTTTGGATGGTACCTATTCTTTAGCCTCAGGATACGAAGCTATTATGAGGTAGGATTTGAGACCAGACTGGGCTAAGGCCTAGTTCCCTGGTCTTATCTTTAAAATCAACATTTTCTTCTAGCTTTTACTCTAGAATAGGATGATGACTATAGAAAACTTGAGCAAAAGGGGTCTTTCTATTCCTAATAGATGTATCCTTTTCAAAAAATAGGTTGAGATAGTGGATCACCTATTTATACATTGCTCCTTCACTAGAAAGGTTTGGTCTTTTTTTAGTTAAGCTTTAGGGTTAAGCTGGTGTGCTCCTAACTTGATTATTGATTTTTTCAGGTAGTGTGATAATTCTTGGTAGGGTTCTAGGCTTCAAACTATAAGTAAATGGGCCTTGCCTCATTTTGGATGGGGTATATGGAAGGAACACAATAACTGGATCTTTAGGGATGCTAACCTTCTTGCTAGAATTGTATCTAGTAAAATTCAAAATATGCTCATGGAAAACTATATGTTTATTAAAGGATCTAACCCTTTTGTAGGTGATAATGGTAGAAGTATTGATACCCAGACAAGAAGAAAGGAGTTTCATTGGTCTTTACCCCCAAAAGGTTGGCACAAAGCCAACTTTGATGGTGTAGCCAAAGGCAACCTGAGAGTGGCAGGATGTAGAGGGGTGATTAGAAATAGTAATGGGTATAGTATTGTGGCAGTTTCTCTATCCCTGGGATACCAAAGAAAAAATTATGTAGAGGCTTGTGCCACCCTTCAAACTACTAAATTGGCTAAAGAGGTAGTGGTAAAAATCCTTTGGTTGGAGGGTGACTTAAGTAATATTATTAAATTCCTAAGGGGATAACACCCTCCATCATGGAGTATTAAGAATATGATGGAGGAAATGAAAAATATTTTCCTATCCTTCAAAAGGGTCTTTGTGTCACATGTTTACCATGAGGGAAACATGGATGCTAATTGGATGGCTAATGAGGTAGTAACGAGGGACACATCACATAGATGTTCTAGTAGAGAGGGACTTTTGGTGGATGCAAAAAGTATAATTGAGATGGAGAGAATCCAGGAGAGAACATGCAACATAAAGTGAAATTATGGTAGTTAATATTATCAATCAAACTTATAAAGTAATGAGAGTTTGACATGAGCTGATTCAAAGGTATCATAATTGGTGTCTTTTTGGCACATTTTATGGGCAATCTTATGGGCAATAGGTAATTAATACTTCTTTTGCTTTACTGAGGTTGGAGGCAAGAATAGGTTTTGTGAGATAAACCAGGGTTTGACTCACGATGCTTAGAGAAAATAGAGTATTTTTTATTCTTTTGGAAACATAATGGTTGGGGAGAGGCATCAAAGGGGACTAAAGGGAGAAGTTGAGAAGTGGAAGAGGCATTCAAGGGTGTGGGAGAAGTTTAGGGAAGGTGGTGTCTTGTCCTTTTTTGAAAAATTTCATGGTTGGGATATGAAGATTACTGACCTTATGGTGAAGACATGGAGAGAAGGGAAGGTGAAGATTGATGGGGTTGACTTCCAGGTCAATGAAGGGGTTATTGCCAAGGTCATTGACTTCCCCAATTAGGGCATAAGATTCTATAGGGATAAGAAAATATCCCTAAATGCGGTGAAAGATTTTGCAAAGGATGTGAAGGAGATGAAGGATCTTGTAAAGACTAGTGCCTACTATGAGCTTGCATCTATTAAGAAGTTGCGGAGGTTTGTCCTAAGGGAAATTATTTCCTACATTACATTTGACATAGGATTTGACATGATTTGAACCCACCATTTCATTAGCCTAAACCATTTTAGGTATGGAACCAAAATTTCCATCCCCTTTATCTATTTTTCTTTGCAAATTAGAGCATTATGGATTATAAGAAGAAAGTGTATGCTGATCGTTCCTTCCATGAGGGTTTGTTATTAATCATATATGAGAATTTTAAAGCTCAAACTCATGGAAGGGCTATTGTCTAGAAGTCAGATTCTTTAGAGGAGATAGAGAGCTCTTACCTCCCATCATATACAAAGGATAGTGTAGGTTTGCACTCGGTAATCCACAATAAAATGATATTTTCCAAATGCACCATGTAATCAAGGATGATCATATGTTTGGAACATGCAAGGGTCACATCTAGCTAACTCACAAGAAGAAAAAGACCTAATCAAGACCTCACTCTTGAATTGTCACATTCATAGCACACCATGATATAAAATATCATGGTGAGCTTGAGTAGGGAAAAACCAAATGGCTTGGAAAAGATAATCAAGAACCAAAAAGTGAAATCCAATATTGAAATAGAGAATAAATCCATAAAAAGTAATTGTTTTTCAAAGAGATCAGTAGGACTAGACACTAATGGACCAAGATTAGACATGAGGAAGGACACATCTTTGCAAGGACCTATTGGTAGTATTTGGGACTATGAAAAAAATAGAAACCATAACTTTTTTAGGACAAATATTTGATGACAAGGAACCTCACTAGAGGGTTCAAAAAAGGACCAATTTAAGAGAACTGTGGTTTGTGACTAGATACAAACTAACATGAAAAAGAAAATATGATATGTACAAGGAGGTTAGACAAGAAAGGATTGAATCTAGAATATAGACCAAACTGACCAAGATATGTACAAGGATCAGTTGTACAAAAGCTCAATATGATAGGACATTTAGGATGATAGGTTAGTAGTTTTATTTAATACAAAAAAATCTTAGGATGGGGAGATAGTAAAATTAATCTAATATAGTACAATGTAAAAAATCTTAGGATGAGGAGATAGGGGAGACAAGAAATGACACACTAATTTATTATATAGTGTTATGATGCAAGGATATGATACATAGAATATGATACAGGAGATATGAGACATGTGATATGATACATGTGATATGGTACATGTGGGAAATGGTGATGGTATAATATAGTGCACTAAATTATATTACCAAGTTCAAGGATTGGGATAGCGGCGGTGATAGTACGGTGATGGTTGTAATACCCCAAAATTGGCTCATTGCCATGATCACCAATTTTGGTCTATTTTGATCAATCCTAAGACCTATTCTAATAGGTGATTCTTATTCTATTACTCGCTACTTGACTTAATTGTCAGATGCAAAAAACTCTAATCTACATTCATCATACTCATAATCTAATCCCTATAGTACGCACTCATATTAGTCACATTGAAACCTATTGATTAATATTTTATTTAATTATTAAGTATTTATACTTTAATTAATTTAAATTATACCTTAAGGCTAATGTATTAAGGAATTAAATTTATTTAATTTAATAAATATGCTTATTTTAATTAATTAAACAAAGTTATTTAATTAAATAGGAAGTCATCCCTAATTAATTAAATAAAATTATTTAATTAAATGAAAAAGGCATTTATGAGCTCATATCTCACTTATTAAATTAAATAATCTCTTCAAAATTCTCTCTTCAGTTCTAAATGGAAACTCTGAGTGAACTCTCTCTCGAATTGGAAACAGTCTAGTTAGCTTGCTCTCACACCTATGACAAGTTTAGTTAACTGCTCATCACACTCATATCAGAAACAGTTCACTTCACCCACACAAGGAAGTTTCCATCTTAACTAAATCTTTGCTTCAATCCTAACCGTCGATCTGAGTTGATCTCACCTGTTGATGGATTCCAAGAATTCTATTTAAGGAACTCCTAATTCCTCATTACAGAGGTGGAATTTTTACGCTATCAAATCTTTGCTGAATTACTTACTCACTTTGTTCAAGCTTTCATTGCATTCTAGCTTTCTTTAATATCATCTAGATTAATACTATGCATACATGTAGATTAAATGTTATTTTCTAATTTATAGATTAAACTGCATATTCATATAGATTAAACTACATCTCATCTTAATTGCATTTAAATCCTTCATTCTTAAAGGGTCTGGTTGCCTACACCTCAAATCTAAGGACATTAATTAGGAAAAATTCTTCTAGAGAGAAGGTGACAGGTCGCTCTGTCAGACCTCTTGGATAAACAACTCAATGTTTATTCTAAGATGATTCCATAGGTAATGACCATGTTGAAGTGTATATGAGGTTTAGAGGCCCACATTTCACAGGTACAATGGTATCTTTGGAACACCTTGGGAAAATGGGGAGATGGATGACTAGATGCATGGAGAGATGGTGGGAGGATATAGATCATTGATAGATAATGGGAAGGCCAAGTACACATTATTCCTATTGCTAGGTTTTCACTAAGGTACCTAACCAAGGCACTTGAATTGCCAAGTTTTCACCATTCGACACTTAATTTTCTTCACTATTTTCTTTTTCCTTTTTGGATATTTTTATTTTTTTGGTTCTTTTTGCAAGATTAGGAGAATACACTAAGAGGGTTGGGCATAGAACATCTTGAGGTGTTGAATGATGTTGGTGGGATCATTTAGTGTTTCACCTTCAAGTTTTGATAGTTAATATGCTCCTGAGTTGAAAGATGTTGTGACAACATAGGAACCAAGCCATGTGGGCTTAGACTTGCCCTAATTCTCTTAATTTTCCTAGACTTTTATATTTTTTTTGAGGATCATGTCACTTACATGAAATTTTCATGGGTGAACTTTCTTGTTGAAGTTGTGCTTGAGGCGATTCTGATAGACCGTGAGATGGTTGTAGGCATATTTCCTTTTTTCATCAAGTAGATATAGCTATGTGAGTCTGGAAACTTTGTAATCCTTATTTGATATTTTTCATTGTAAAGAGATGCACAAGGATGGGAGTTCAACCTCGATAGGAAGGACTACCTCAACACCATAGACTAGGGAGTATGGAGTTGTGTCTGTAGATGTATAGAAGCAAGTACGGTAAGTCCATAGGGATAGGTTGATTTGTAGATATGAATCATAATTGGAATACTTGACAAATGTTATGATAATTTTGAGTAAGTTTTTTTTAGTTTCCTTAGCCCAACTGTTACCTTGTGGAAATTAAGGGTTGGAAAAATGGTGATGAAGAGGGAGCTACACAACTCTTCCATATTGAGGTTTTCAAAGTTACCTCCATGGTCTATAAAAATGGTATTAGGGATACTAAAGTGGCATATGATGTGATGAATTTATATACTTGAACTCCTATGGTAGTGACAAGTGGGACTTCCCACACCCACTTGGTGAAATAATCTATTGTGGTGATTGTCCATTTGTGGCCTTTTGAAGATAGAGGTGCAATAACACCAACAAGGTCAAACCCCCAACATGCAAATGATCATGGCAATGTAATGGGGTCAAGATCTTGAGCCAGAGCTCATATTAAATTTACATGTTGGTGACAAGGTAGACACCTTTTGACAAACTCACAAGCATCATGTTCAATGGTAGGCCAATAGTATCTAGCTCTAGGTATTTGTCTAGCTAGGACTATACTACTTGTGTGAGCACCACAAAGTCTAGTGTATACCTCTATGAGAGCCATTGTGGCCTCATTTTGGTCTAAACACCAAGAGAGAGTATCATGATAACCTTGAAAATATAGGGTATTGGCTATGATAGTGTAGCAAGATGCTTTGTGGATGAGGTTTTGGCATTTGGGTTCATGTGAGATGAGGAGATATGATACTATTTTTTAGATAGGCATGAATTTCATGGTACCATAGGGATTGGGGACCAACCAAGATGCATACCCTTATTTATTTGTCATTCTCATATGAGGGCTCATGTATCCTCTTGATAAAGAACTCATACTATGTAGCTTACTAAGGAATTTCCAAGAGCAAACTAATAGTGGCCATGGCATCTGCAGCCTTGTTTTGCAACCTTAGTACGTGCCTGATTTAATCTGAGTGAAATGTTTCTTTAATTGATCAACCAATTCTTTGTAGGGTTGTTTTTTTTCATCCTTTGTTTTTTATTTATCAAGGACTTTCTTAATAAGTAGTTGTGAGTCTCAAAATACATGTAGCTCTATGATGTTCCATTCAATTGCTTTCTTGAGCCCTATAATAATAGCTTCATACTCTGATATATTGTTTGTGCATTAGAACCAAAGTTTGAAAGACTGTGCATTAGAACCAAAGTTTGAAAGACTTTGGAATGTAGTCACCTTGAGGGGTGACTAACAAAATTCTTTTTGTGGAGCCATAGGAGGTATAAGATCCATCAAAGTATAGCTTCCATGATGGTTTTTCTTCTATTATGCATAGATGTTCATCTGGACACTCCATAACTAGAGGGTGATTATCCACTAAGGGTGCATCAACCAAGTGACCTGCTATAGTTTTTCCTTTGATTTCCTTTCTATTGACATACTGGATGTCAAATTCACTAAGAAGCATGCCTTATTTTTTTAGGTAACTTGTGAGTGTTGTGTGGGATAACATGTATTTCAAAGGATCAATCTTGGAGATGAGTTGCACGGTATGACTCAACATGTTATGACAAAGCTTCTAAGTGGCAAAAACCATAGCTAAAAAAGCTTTTTCCATATGCATGTAATTAAGCTCATAACCAATTAGAGTGCAACTAATGTAGTAGATGAATATTTATTTCCCTTTTTCATCAAGTTGTGCTAGAAGTGTGCCTAATGATGTTGGGATAGCTGTTATGTATAATATCAATGGTCTCCCAACAACTAGCAATACCAAGATAGGCAGGTTGGTCAAGTATTACTTGATCTACTCAAAGCTACACTGACATATAGGATTACATTTGAAACTCTGATCATGTTTTACAAAATGTGTAAATGGTTGGAATTTATCTATTAGCTATAAGATGAACCATCTTACTAATTGCAACTTTTCTTTGAGGGAGTGAAGTTGTCCCAGTGTTTTGGGAGGAGGCATGTCCATGATGGATTTGACCTTCTGGGGGTCAATCTCAATATCGCTCCTTGATACAATAAAACCTAGTATCTTTATAGATGTGATGCCAAAGATAAATTTCTTGGAATTTAGTATGAGGTGATACATTTATAACTAATCAAACACTTCTCCAAGGTGAGATAGGTGATCCAGGGCATTAATATATTTGACCAAGATGTCATCTACATAATCTTCAAGGGTTTTATGGATGAGTTCATGGAAGATGATTGTCATAGCTCATTGGTAGGTTTCCCCTACATTCATTAACCCAAATGGCATCATTTTGTAACAAAAGGTCCTACAAGTGGTGGTGAATGTTGTTTTATTTTTCTCCTCTACTGTTATTTGTATCTAATTATAGTCAAAGAATCCATCCATGAGGGATAATAGCTCATTCCCTAGTATGAGATATATAATCATGTTGATATTTGGTAAAAGGAATTCATTTTTGGGACAAACCTTATTTAGGTCCCTAAAATCTATGCAGATCTAATATCACTAGAACACTTGGTGATAGGTACCATGTTAGAGGTCTAATCTAAGTAATCAATTAGGTAGATGATCTTTACATCTAGTATCTTTTCTAACTTTTCTTTGACCAGTAGAGAAACCTTGAGATGCATCTTTTAGATTTTCTACTTGACAAGTTTGACCTTTGGATCTACTACCAAATGTTGTACCACTAATTTAGGATCTAGGCATGGCATGTCTTGATAAGATCATGAGAATCAACCAATGTTTTCTAGAAGTACCTCAATGAGAATGAATTATTTCTCTAATGGTAAAGATGTTGTAATGTATGTGATCCTTGGTGTCTCTATTAGATTGATGTTGATTGGTCTGGTGTCCCCAGTCAGGATTGATGATACTGTAGGCTTGTGATCTTATGGGGGAAGAATAAAATCTCCATCCTTAATGCCTCAGAGAGGTTTTCATCATTAGATATGTCCTTTATTTTCATTTCATTTTTTGAATGATTTGATGGTTCCCTAAAAAAGTTTTCACCAAGGGATACCTTTTCTTTATTTTCTTGATTTTTATTTTCTTTATTTTGATCATTTTTGTGACTCAAGATCTCATCTACCCCAAAGTAACCCTTTGGGCCCAATATGTAGATGTAAGCTAATTGTGGTGGTGACTTCTTGTGTGGTATTTCAGCTCCGATGAATTTGAGGAGAACATGCTCCATAGAGAACTTGTCAACATGGATAACACTTGGTTGGCCCCAATCAATGAGTTTAGGATGAGTGAGGGGAAGGTCTATGACATTGATGGATAGTTAGTAGAGAAGAGAGGCTTCTAAGATGAGTTCATTAAGAAAATATCATTGTAGGATTTCTTTTCAACTTCCATAGGGACATTTTTGACTTCTACAAGATTTCTTTGGATGTTTACAAAGGCATGACCATCTTAAGTAGTGCCCCTAGTTAAGGGGAGTCCATAGCCCAGACCTTTCTTTGTCTCCTCTTTGTATGCTTCTACTAGCTGTCTAATGCCTTACTCTTCACTTCCTTGGCCACTTCCTTGATAATCCCACTATTTGATAGAAAGGTGATGTGAGCATGGATATTTTTGTTTGAAATGATCAAGGAGTTCTTTACCATTTGGAGGTGGGTCCTCATATAACCATGTACTAATGTAATGGATGTCAATTGTAAAGTTGCAAAAGTAGCAACGATGGAAGTGGTTGCATATGTATGTTGTGAGATGGTAGGTTGTTGAGGTGTTTTGTGGACCAGTGATTGAGTGATGGTGGGTTGGTTATTATGTGGGATAGGAGAACTAAGCTGGGTTGATGGGATATTTGGATCCATGAACTTTGGTTTTACCATTTGATGTCCTCTTTTTAGTTAATGGATCAATGAGTGGTGGTAGTTTTCCAAATAAGTGATGGGTAGGATTAGATATTTCCAAAGGTGGTGGTCTCCCAAAGCCAAAGACATTGACGTTGTCTCTCAAGAAGTTTTCCATTTAACGATTTCCCTATAACTATCTATGATAGCATTGAAAATGGTTGTGTGCCTTGGTTTATTCATAAATCCATCTATGTCTATCAAGGGACCCAAATCTTTTGGATTTTGTGGTGGTAGATCATGTGTGATTGTAGATACCATTGGGTATGGTTGTGCTCTAGCTAAACTACCACTAAGACTAGGATCCATGTCTTTCTTCTTCCTTTTTCTCTTACCAAAACATGTGTTAGGTGGCATATAATGATGATGGTCCTAAGGATGAAATGTAAGATGATAGGACAATAGGTGCAGGTATATGTGGGTGGATATTTTTTCTAAATGTTCTAAGTATATAACAACTATGATGTGGGTATTTTCTAGGATGTAAAGATGTATGATAAATGTATGGGGATGATCTTACTTCTAATGATATGATACCTAGGAGGCCTAAAGGATGAGTGATATTATGTCAAAGTGAGAAAGGAGCTATTTTTCCTATTTGTAAGCTCAATATATAATGGTGATGTTAACTTTGGGATAGACTTGTGACCTTTTGGAAGAAAAATGATGATCAAGTGTGGAGCCCAACATTTAGCTCAAGGTGATGAGGGACACAAATTATAAAGATAGGTTTAACCTAGCCAATGCTTAGTCTAAAGGGATAACCATGATAGTGTGATGGATGTATGGTGTAGAATAGAAAGTTCTCAACAAAGTGACACCAACTACTCAAGTATGATGGAGATGATGGAGGACTTTGATCTATGATTTGGATTTGGATGGGGTTGGATTTCTAAAGTTGACCTAAATATGATGGATCTAAAAAATGGCTAAGGAGGATAAGAATTTATATGATTACCTAAAAGGATAAATTGATGATGTGACAAGTGTAAAGTGTGTGTGGAAAAAGACAAACCTAATCAAAGTGTGTATAGCTAATGTAGTTGATGAGGATTTGATTGACTCCACATCTGAAGGTCAAGTTTTGTACTTTATGGTCCCACTCAATTTGTGGAGAAACTTCAATACCTTCTTTTTTAGTTTGATCTAGTTTAGCAAGTCTTGGATTAGGTGTGTTCTTCTTGTGTTCTACTTCTATCTCTCTATAGACTATTGGTTGTTGAATTTTGACTTGTTAAAACTTGGGTTTTGGTTGGTTTGACATGAGGCATTTTACTAGGTTTATCTCAATTGTGGGTTAAGGAAGTGACTATGCTAAGTATACATTTTAGTTTAGGTTGGAAAACATGAATTTTCTTGATAGTAAATGCATCTAAGTAGATAAGAAATGATTTGTTTTTGTCAAAGGATGGTATAACGACTTTTGTTTAAAAAGTAAGAGGTGAAGTACAACAAAGTAGACTTGCTAACAATCATTCTAAAACAACAAGGATAAGAATCTTTTGATAATGGATATGGTTGATTGTGAGAAAACAATCTCTCAAAGGACAAAGCAACTTTGAGAAAGATAGACAAGTGATCTATTTAGCAAAAGAATTTGATAGTAACCAATGTGTATCTTTTACAAAAAGAAATTCACAAGGTCTTTTCACAAATAAGATAATTCAAGCACGCTTTTATCCCTAAGGTCAATTTGGTTTCAATGTGTTACTCATTAGACCTACCGATAGGAGCCCATCATGATGTTTTCTAGATCTAGTGTGATATTTCCCTCTAATAAAAAAGGTGAGTGAATACAATAGTTGATCGAAAAACTTACACGTCAATTATCCTTCAAGGCATGATAAATAGAAGCCCCAATTTTGTGGGGAAAATCTCTTGGTGATGAAAGCCAAGTAGCCTTATGCCTCTACCAAGGAAAATAAATATGTCAGGTAACTTTAGAGAAGCCGTATATTCTCTTGCACTATGAGTAACTCACCAAGGATAAAAGGGTAGCTACTATGTTGGTTCGTAATTACATCTATGGAGTCATCCAATCACCTGTTATGTATATGATTCACTTAAGAATTTATTTTGGCCATGCTAAAATCATGGGAAATTTTTCCCACCTTAGGCTACCCTGATAAATGCACCACCCAAATTTTCCTAATGGAGAAAAAAGTTTACCTTTCTTATCATTTTTATACCAGCCAGAGGATTTTACCAGTTTGAGTTTCTATCCAAAGGAGACACACTTCCAGGGGATGATGAAATTTCTAGAAGAACTCCTAGCTTTTTGTGGATGATCTTGCTAATAAATTTCAGTACATGCGTCACATAATTAAATGGTTCTATTTCACAAAAAATAAAAGATAACTCAAAGATGTGCTAAAATGCACAATCTTAAGACACACAAGATGCTTTGTTCATTCTAATTTTGAAGCTTTTATTTGTCTTTCTTATCTATGACTTGAAAAAACTTTTGATTAGCATGAAAGGTTCATTCCAACTTGACATTGATGGTCAACATAAGAAATTGAGTAAACATAAGAAATCATGCACATGAAAACTTTGAAAAGGATGGGAATAAGAGCATTATTTCCTTAAGTCATTCAAGATTGTGTGAGTTATTTTTAAGCACCAAATTGAAGTATTTGATTTGAAATGTTATTTGGAACCCAAAATCAAATGGTCATCGTATTCATTCTTTCTTAACTTTAGCATTCAAGATGGTTTTTTTTTCATTTTAGTGCCCAAGATGAAGTGTGATTTATAGCATAGATTCTTTAATGCTTAGCATTCAAGATTTTATTTTCTACCTAACCATTCATTCCATTGAAATTTTGTAAGTTTCCTTAGGGCATTCAAGATTGAATTTTATGTTATTTATTTTAAAACCATAATAGAGGTGTGAGTTCATTCCATGTTTTAAACAAGTAAATCCCTTAAACAAATTGTTAAGGAAATAAAAAATAAACCAACACTTGCATGTTATTCCTAAACAAACACCTACACATAAACAATTAAACATAAAAATGAACCTGCAAGAGTCAATCAACGATCCCATAATGTGGAAACACAGAAAAACTAGTGAGATCATAGCGAAAAATAGGTGAAGTAAAAAGAAAAAAAAGTGGGCAGTGGAAGAGATACTTACAAGGAAAACTCTCTAAACAATGATCCTATCAATATTGTAAGCATTCCTACTAAATTTTTAAACTATGGGTGTGATTACAAAAGTCCACCTAGGCTTTTGTGAGTAGGTTTTTATGCAAATTGATCCCACATGTAATGCAAGATAATTTGTGAGCATGTACAAGTGATCCTATAGAAAGAAGGAAGGTGAAAATGAAAAAGGGGACTCAGATGGCTATGTGATAGATAGGTTAGGTTATAAAAGTGATCCTACCTTTGCAGGTTCACATTCCCCCAAAAGGTTTCCTTCAAACTTGCATCTATGAGTTCAAAAAAAAAAATGTTTTGAGGTTTAATTGTTGGGAGCATGTTTCCTATATTGGCACTGGTAAACCTACAAACAAGGTTAAAAACCTAATACACAAATCAATAAGCATAATACGCCAATTTTTGGATTAGCGAACATAAGTAAAAATGATTGAGAGTGAAATGAATGTGGGGTCCCACTAGATGTGCCAAAATATTTTCTATAATATCTTAGTGTGTAAAGAACATTAATATAAATCTAACATTCACAAACTAAAGAAATACAATGAACATTATGAGAGGATGAAGGAGACACGTAAGGAGAAAGAAAAAAAAGTATGGTGAGCTCCCAAAGTGTGACCTTGATACTAAGATGTGTCCAAATAATGGTGGATTTGTGCTCAAAACATTCTCAAGCTTCAAATAATGGATTATGGTCAAGCATGAGGGTGAGCGAAGGGTTTAACAATGGGAGCATGGGTGGATTTTGTCATTATAGATGGTAGTTTTATAGTTTATGAGCTCTCAAAATAGTATTATAAGTTTGCATGGGAAGTGGATATGAATTGTAAGAGGGGAAGGGTCCAATTTATAAGCCAAGGGGTAGTGAGGTGGATGGATAGGATGAAAGAATAGATGAAAGGCAAGAGAAGGCTAGGATTAGAGGAAGGGGAAGGACATGGATTGTGCTTTCTCAAATCCATAACCTTGTGACAAGTATCACAAGGAGAATGGATGAGAGAGGAGGGTCAAAATGGGTGGAAAAAGGGAGTTATGAGGGGGAAGGAGTGTGGAAAATGGATGTAAGATGATTTAAAGATCCATTAATGCCTCTAGATATGGATGTAAGAGGGATGGGATGAGAGTTTGACTTTGGTTTGGGTTAGGAAGTCTTAACTCTTATTTAGAGTTGTGCACATGTTTAGGAAGGGGATTAGTCTTAGCTTAGGAGGGGATTAGGATTCAAGTGGCATGTTAGAGGGATGAAAGTGATCTTGTGGGGGAAGGATGAAATCTCCATCTTTAGGTGCCTCAGAGAGGTTTTTACCATTGGATACGTTCTTTTTTTTTAAATTCATTTTTTGAATGATCCAATGGTGCTCTAGAAGAATTTTCACCAGGGGATACCTTTGCTTTTATTTTTTCTTTTCTTTTTCCTTTCTTTTGATAATTTTTGTGACTAGATATTTAATCCTCCCCAAAGTAACCTTTAGGGTCCAATTTGTACACATAAGCTAATTGTCGTGGTGGCTTTTTGTGTGGTATCTCAACCTCAATAAATCTGAGGAGTGCATGCTCTGTAGAGAAATTTTCAACATGGATAACACATGGTTGGTCCTAACAAATGAGTTCAAGATTAATGAGGGGAAGGTCTATTAGATGAGTTTGATGGATGTTCATAAAGCATATAGGCTCCTAAGATAATTTTTTCAAGTAAAATATCATCGTAGCCTTTATTTTCAACTTCTTCAGGGATGTCTTTGACTTCTACACGGTTTTTTTGGATGTTTAAAAAGGAATGACCATCTTTAGTAGTGCCCCTTGTTATGGAGAGCTCATATGCTAGACCTTTCTTATTCTCTTCTTTATATACTTCTACAAGCTATTTGATGCCTAACTCTTCACATCTGAGGCCACCTCCTTGATAATCCCACTATTGGGTAGCAAGGCAATGTGAGTGTGGATATTTCTATTTGAAGTAGTCAAGGAGATCTTTACCCTTTGGAGGTGGGTCTTTGTATAACCATGTGTTAATATCAGGGGTTGTTCCCTCTCCATTGAGGACCTTGTTGGCAGAAATGTGGTAGGGTTGAGTTTTTTGAGCTAGGGAGTTCTGTTTGGCTTTAGCCCTTGATAGATCAAGTCCCTTGAGTATGTGGGTCAAGAGGTAGAGCACTGATAACAAAAACATTTAAAAGGTTGTATTCATGACAACCTTGGTAGTTGATCTTAACCATGGAAAGAGTGGAGGATAATATGGTGTCTGGACCATGACAAGTACTAGAGGAGCTAGCCATGGTGTTTCCAATCTCAATTCTAGGGAAATGGTTATCATAGGATGCTTCTATTACATTGAAATAAGAAAAGGGTTTGAGATCAGCATGGATGGTTCTCTCAGTGCCATGATGCAGAAATTTGATGCACTGATGATAAGTGGAGGAGATGACCTTCATCACATGAATCCATGGTCAACCATGGAGGATGTTGAAGGGTAGGATAATATCAACTACATGGAAAAATATTTCTTGAGTAGCAAGGCCAAATCTGATTGGCAACAAGATGTTTCCTTTGGTGGTCTGCTCCAAGTTGTCATAGGCATTGATAGGGGATGAACTTATTTATGATATTTGCATCATTATATCCTGTCCACTTGATGAACTTCAATGTACATATATTTAAGGCTGATCCATTATCTATCATGGCCCTTTTGATAAAAAAGTCAAAAACCATGACAACTATGCAGAGTGGAAGGATATGATCTGGCTCAACAATTGGGATGTTAGAAGTTTTGAAGGAAAATGCACATGATGAGGAGAGATGGCCTACCAAGTTTTGAAATTCTATGGCATTGATATTAGTACGGATGCAAGATTCATGAAGGGCTCTATCAAGGATCTCTTTGTAAATTGGACTAGTGCTTAAAAGATCTAGAATAGAGATTTGGGCTAGCATATTCCCAAGGTGTTCCAAGATAGTATACTGTGGTCCTGATGGGGTAGGTACAAATGGTTCAACTATGTTGAGTCCAATTCTTCTTGTGGTAATTGCACATTGGTTATCTAGGGCTTTGATATTTATCACATTTGTAGAAGGCTCTATTTGAGATATGCAATCAATCAAATTACCATAGTCTAAGTATTGCCATTATATAGTTCTGTGATTTATCGTGGTTATCAACTTGTTTGGTCTAAACATTATTTTTTTTGTTGGTGTTATTGGTGGTGGGATTGTTCACAGGGTTTTTTCCTATATTTTTGTTGTATGGGGGAAACACATTTTGGTAGATCAATAACCTTACATTTGAAGAGGCTTGTGCCCCCATTGTGATTTCCTTTTGATCAATGAGATCTTGTACATAATCTTTGAGTTGTATACAGTTGAGGGTGGATGCCCTTAATATGGTAAAATTTGTAAAACTCACTTTCTTTATACCAAGATGCCCTTAATTGATTACGATCTAATGATTGAGTTTGTGGATGTTAGATTAGGTTTTCCTTGGCCAATTTTTCAAAAATGTCATCAAGTGGCTAGCCCAAAGGGGTGTATACTTGGGATTACCTTTGAATGCATGATCTTGGCCTAGCTACGATGGTAATAGAATTGGTTTGATTTTGAGGATTGGTGCTTGTGTATTGTGTTGTGATGGAGGCTATTGGTAAGATTGTTGGTGTGTACTCTATTTATAGGCTAACTATTGGAGTTGTGGTATTTGTTGATAAGGAGTGTTTGGTGTGTTGAGAATTGCTCTGACTACATGAACTTAATGGGTATTTGTGGCTCCATTAGTAGTTATGTTTTTTTTTCTTTTTCCAATACTATAGTTTGTCATGGTATTGATCCCACTCTTGAGTATTTTATTTGTAAATATTGATAATCCTTGCTCAAGACCCATATGCCCTTTTCTTTGATGTCTTTGTATATTTGGAGGAGATTCATTATTATGGGATGGGTGACACTAGGATGAGCATTGTCGATAAACATTTTAGCAAGGTGATGCTCTAGGATAGTACAAGAAATTTGAGTTGTGAGGATTTTCCATCTTTGCAAGTAATTATCAAGGCTTTCTCCCCCTTTTTGTTTAGTGTGAACCAAATCAACCATGGATAACTCAGTCTCTACTAGGTGAGCATATTGGGCCACAAAGGGTTCTGATAGTTCAACAAAGGTTTTAATTGTGCCATAAGGCATTTGATAGAACCATTCAAAAGTGCCCCCCCCCCGAAGCTTCTAGGAAAGAGGTGCATGGGAAATACATCATTATAATTCACTTCTTAGTAGTGTATGTAAAATTCTTTGACATGTGTGACAAGATCTCCTTTTCCCCTAAACTTATCAAACTTAAGGACCTGAAAATGTTTGGGAAAGGGTGTAATTGCCATTTTCCTATCAAACAGATATGGACAAGTGGTTTCAAATTTGAAAATCTTTGATTATGTTCTATCTTTGAGTGCTTTTAGGGAACTTTTCATCTCTTCCTTCTCAGAGTTGACAGGTGGTAATTTGGTGCTCTCAATCCTGGTGCCCCAGTGCAGGCTATGTATCAGATTGGGCAGGTGAGTATGGATAGTTTTGATGGGTATATTGTGGTGAGTGGGATGTGGATTGAACTACAGTTTGGATGGGATTTATTGGTTGACAGGGTGATGGTTGGATATACTGATGCATCTATTGGGTAAATTGTTGATACTCTACTTGCTATTGGGGTGGATAGGTATGAGATTGTTGTCCAGATGGATGATTCTGTATTAGTGCTTGGATATACTATTATTGTGGTGGTTTTTTATGGAGAGGTGGTGGTGGAAATATTGGGGCTATATTTTTTGACATTCTGTCCAACATATGTTGGTTTGACTCCTACTTGAGAAGGTAATTGGGTGCTTATGGGTGCTAAATAATTGGTGGAGGGAATCATCCCTATTACTGGTTGTTGTTGTTGTGGGATTATTTGGCTATTTCCTAAGAGTGGCATAGAAAAGTAGTTGGTGATGGGTGTTAATTGATTGACTGGTGGTGGTAGTGGTTGATATGTTTGGAAAGTTAGCATGAATGAAGTACTAAGTGGGAAGCTTGTGGTTGGCCCTTATGACTGTCCAAAACTACAAGGACCAAGCAAAAATGGAGTGGTGATTTTTGGCATAGATTTGAGTGGGTTAGGGGTGAAAAAAGGTGGGTTGGTAGGTCCTACAAGTGACATCTCCATTTTGGATTGTGATGTTGATTGGGTATTTGGCTGAGATGTGCTAGGTGCACCACTAGTGGGTATGTATGAAGTGGAAGCAACAGTTTGGGAGGTGGAATATATCATAATATTAAATGGAATGGATGTGAGTTGTGAAGTGATGACAATAGTAGTGTTGGAAGTGTTTGTAGGTGTGTCTTGTATGATGGTAGGTTGTTGAGGTGTTGTGTGGACTAGTGATTATGCAATGGTGGGTTGATTATTTTGTGGGATAGGAGCACCAAGTTGGGTTGATGGAATATTTGGATCCATGGGTTCTGGCTGCATTATTTGATATCCTCTTTCTAGTATGAAAAAATGAACACTAGGATTAGATGGACAAATAAGTGGTGGTAGTCTTCCAAACAAGGGATGGGCATGATCAAATGTATTCAAGGGTGGTGGTCTCCCAAAGCCAAAGACATCAACTTTGTCTCTCGAGAAGTTTTCCATAATGTTTTCCCTATTCCTATCTATGATGGTGTTGGCAATGGTTGCATGGCCTCATTGATTCATAAAGTCATCTATGTCTGGTGAGGATCTTGAATCTTCTAGATTTTGTGGTGGTGGATCATGTGTTATTGCAGATACCATTGGGGTATGACCACGTACTAATTGAACTATCACTAAGACTAGGATCCTATTAAAAATTGGCTATATATAGTGATGTAATTTTTTTCATTAATGGAAACACATGATGTATATGTTGTACAAAACCTTAGAAATAAAAATACTTACCTTTTGGTACTCAAAAAATTGTCTAAGTATGAAACTAGTTTACAACAGTATATTGTTTTGATGTATAGCTTGTTTATATGATGTTATCTAAAAGAGAGAGGTTAGATGGAAATAATATACATATTGATGATGATGTGTATAACCTTAGACATTAGTATAGATAGTATGGAAAGGAGATATTCATAATTTACCAGTGAAAAAAATAACTAAATTAAAGGTAAAGGAATTCTTTTATTTACAATATAATTACTTAACCAATTAGGGCCGACATCCTAGATGTTTACTCTAAGTTGGAAATGTATATGTGGTCTTAACCAACTAAGCATCAATTTGTGTAAAGGCATGGTATTTATGCAAAGACATCTTGTGAAGTCATTTGTTGAAGTGAATGTGCATTTTTGTGATGTAAAGTGATATGCAAACTTTTTGTGAAGCGATATATGCGAAGTTTTTGAGAACTTGATTTTGTGATCTAAGATTGAGATGAGGTCAGAGATCAACTAAGAATAATTTATAGAATCTATATATATATATATATATATATATATATATATATGTATTTGAGGAACCTAAAGTTTAGTTACTTGTTTGGGCAATGATCTCTTCTTGTAATTGAAAGTGGATGTTTGGGCAGTGAGCTCTTCTTGCATCCATTGTACTACAACTCCTAACAGGGTTGGAATCTCCTAACAGGAATTCAAAGTCTTCTAATAGGGACTCCTATGTACTGAATGCTTTTATAGACTCCTAAAAGGGTCCATCCTCTAACAAGGAACATTTATATTAGTACATCATCTACTAGGTATCATCTCCATGGGGATTTTCCCTTGGCTAGGGTTTCCCTAGTTAACAAAATATGGTGTTATGGGTTCTCTTTATGCATGGTTATTATTACTATTCAAAATTAATTTCTTATGCATGGTTTAAAGTAAAAAATAATATCGAGTTGACAAAAAAAGTTTGTAGAATACTAATTCACCCCTACCCCCCTCTCAATATTCCCTATTTCTAACAATTGGTATCATAGCACAATTACTCAAAAGAGGCTTAACAACTTGAGTAAAATCCCTAAAGATATGGAATAGTTGATGAATAACCTTGAAGAGGCACTTGAACAAATTGATCTCCTTGCTGAAGAAAGAGATAAGTTAAAAGATAGATACAAAGACTCCAAAGTTTACATTGGACAATTGAAGGACAAGATTGAACATCTCAAATTCAAGCCTGAATCTATTGAATCTAAAACTGGTGATGATGAATATTCAAAACTAAAAAATAGAGTACAAGATCTTGAAGCATGAATTGAAGATTACTAATCTAAAGTTGAGTTTGAGGAATGATCCTAACAAAGTTGAATATGCTTTGAAGACTGAAAATTTAGATCTTAGAGTGAATCTAACAAAGAAGACATCTAAATTTGAAACATTAAAAGAAAATCATGAAGAACTTAAAAAGTAAAACACTATTGTGAAAGGTGAACTAACTCAGTGCAAAAATATAGCTTGAAAAGCTTTATTCTAGCAGAGAAAAGCTTGATGAATCAATGTCAATACAAATACCTACCTATGATAACATTGGTCTTGGTTATCTATTCAACATGTCTGCAAAGAAACCTGAAAGTGGATTAGATCTAAAAGAGAAAGATAAATTTGATGATAAGATTGAATCTGATAAATCTTTTGATAAATAAAAAGAAGTTGAACAAGAGAAGGAAACTATGAAATTAGATGAACCTAAACAAGTGGAATCTCCTACGGAAACTAGGTATGAATTTTGAGGTAAGTTTTTTCATGTAATAAAATTTGTCATATGAAAAGAAATTGTACAAATAAGTCATTTAATCATGTTACAATTTTTTATTGTCATAATTTTCATGGTATGGGTCATATAGCAACTGATTATAGGAAACCTAAATATGATAATGATAGCAGAAATGGTAGAATGTTTAGAAATACTAACCCTACAGATAGAAGAAGATCTAATAAGAGGACATCAAGAGAAAGAAGACATTTTGATGAAAGAAAGAAGATCATGTGTTATAAGTGTAACAAATTTGGACACATAGCCTAGAATTGTCAAGCACCTAGTGGTCAAAAGAATCCTAGAAGTAGAATCCCCATATGTCAGTTATGCAACAACTTTAGACATACAACAAAGTACTACAGAATGGGTAGAAGGAACAATGGAAGGAATTTTAGAAATAATAGAAGGAATCATGAAAGAAACTTTGGAAATAAAAGCAACAATGGAAAAAACTTTGCAACTCCAAAACTAAGAAAGACAATGAAGATCAAAAAAATTTAGTAAGTGAACTTCGAGAAGAACTTAATGAGGCATTTGTTAAAGGATTAGATAATTTAGAGGAAAAATTAGATGATGATGAGACAAGAAAATTGAAGTCAGCAATTGAGTTTGATTCAACCAAGTTAAATTAAACTTGTTCACAATACCAAAATCTAAAACTTCATTTAGAGATTGAGCTATGAGTAGCAAGGTTGAGAGAAGATGTATCTTGATGAGTTTGGATTGTAGCTAAGCTTACTTGTAATTTGGAGCTTATTGAAACAAGTTATGAAGGAAATAATAGTTACTATTACAACAAAGAAAGTTTACTTTGTGACAAAAGATGAAATCTATGGTTCTACAACATATTTCATGGAGAAAAGTTTTGTGGAGCATTTTCATGATGATAGGAAGCTATGGTGAACCTTAGATAGCATTTGTAGATCAAACAAAATATCTTGAGCATATATTTGACTTTAGAATGAAATTAACATCTTTTTGAAGTTAGCAAAGTATGCAATTAATGCAAGTTCTAGCTGAATAATTAGAGTAAAAACTTGATTATTTCCACATTGTGATTATCTCATAAGCTTAGAGCGCCCAGGAGTGAATTGACATAGTGATTTCAAGAAAATCCCTACTTCGAGAAAAAAGGTATTTTATCATTTTTCCACACAGAAATTATTTGATAAAATTCTATTTGGTGTAATCATGGATATTTTTGTAGTTCAAAATGTTGAGAATGTTGAGAGACCCAAATTAAAGGTTGTTCATGTGAAAACCCTAATTCCACTTTATCAATTACTCTAGACAACGTAGTTTACTTGGAAGACATAGGAAGCTACTTGTGTAGTAAGTTTGGAACTATTGGAAGTGAGTTTATGAACAAATATATGGATTTTTTTTTCAATCATGATATGACTATTAAGCCTAGATATGAGCATCTAAAGGATTTACACTTAGTAAGATATCACTTTTATCATGAACTTGATATTGCAGAGTGGACTCAGATTATATTAAGCAAAATTCATAATAGAAAGATTTGGATGGGAGAAGATGTAGTTGATATCTCTGCCAACCTTATATATGAGGTCACTAGTCTTAGAAAACAAGGAAGTGTACCTATTGCTGAGAAACTAGTTTGAAAAAAGGTTGAGAGTTATACTAAGGTAGTTTTTAAAGGTAAGGCAATGGTGATCAACACCATCAGACAACATGATGTAAGATTTTTGAGCAGAATCATTGCATATTCTATCTATGCAAGTTCTAAGAGTGATGAGTTGTTAGCAGGTTTTATCTATGTAGCTTATAAGATTTGCATTGAGAAGGAGCAAGTGAATTTAAGTGAGATTCTGAGAGTATTACTCGAGAATTTGGAGAAGATTAAGAGAACTAAGAATGGCATATTCAGATTGCAATCCCTAATTAATTATATTTTCTTTCATATACTTAAGAGATTTCCATTTTTATCAATTACTGATATTATGAGTAGTGAAAGATGCACTATGGACAAGATAACAAATGTGTGCATAAGGCATCCTACAGAGAAAATCATGGACAATGGAAATCTGATTATGAGGACATTTTAGAATGAGATAAAATGGAGATTCAGATTGCCCCTATAATTGTTGACATTTTCAAGAATGATATATGTTTTATGGTGGATACAAACCTAACTTATATTGAAGTAGTTGAACCTCAGGAAACATTTCTTGAGCCCTTAAGTTATGAGTTAAGTGATGATGTAGCTATTGGTTATATTTATTTACTGTTGAAATCTGATATAGATCAAGCATCTTAGAGATTTTGAACATATGAGGAAATAACTTAGTCAAATTAATAGGAATCACTAGAGAAAGCATCTCATAAGAAGATTGCAACTATAATGAATAAAGTACTATTTGAGGCTGGTATGTTAGAAAAAGAATCATAGTCAGTTAGACAAAAAATCTCCAGATTAAAACAAATTGGTGAACAAGGAGTAATCTATGTGACACCTCTGTTAGTTGGCTAAGCATCCAATGCATCTATTGTAGAAACTCCTACATAAATGAGCATCCCATATGTTGTTGTATCAATTGAGAAACCAATAGGTAGTCAAAAAGAGTTAAGCAAGAAGCTACTAGACTAGAGAAAAGAAAGAAGACATTATTGACATTTAAAGATTCTAGTGATGAAGAAGAAGAAGAGGAACAAGAAGACAAAGAGACAAAGAAGGTTATTGTTTCCAAGTAGCCTATAGGTTAAAAAAGAAAACGTAGAAACCAAAGATAGAGAAGATTAACATAGCCACTGTTAATGAAGGAAACTTTGTGTAGATGAATAAGTTTTATGATTTGTATAGTGATATTGAGAAAGAATAGATTGACATCTCTACTATGAGATATATGATTCTTAATAACTTGAAACTTGAAGACATTAAAGGTTTTTCCAATTAGGAAGTCTATAATAGACTTATAGCAAAGAAGGCACCAGTTTAGGAAGATGATATGGAAATTCAAAAATCAATGATAAGAACTATGTGCAAGACTAAAGATGAAGAAGAAGTAAAGAAATTGATGAGTAAACTAGCACCCTATCTACGAAACAAAATGAGGCCAATTCTATTTATGGGAAGTGATAAGGATGTAATAAGAAGTGAAACTATTGAAGCTATCAATAAAATGATGATTGAGGTAGAGGGAGCTCCTACCATTATAGAGAAAACTTCAGAAGTATCAATAAGTGGTGATACTATGAAAATTGATCAAACAAGTGTCATAGTTAACATTGATGATAATCCTTTTGTAAGTTATGATCAATATGAGCTCCATTCTGATGATATTTAGGATTGGTTGAGATTGATTGAAGAAGAGAAAAGATAGTTAGAAGAAGAAAAGATGAAGATTGAAGAAGCCAAGTTGAAATGGCTTAAAGAGGAAAAGAGGAGGGAAGAAGAAAATGAAAGAGAAGAAAAATCAAAGAAATAAAAAGAAGGAAAAGAAAGAGAGGAGAAGGAAGAAGAAGAGAGAAAATCAAAGAAGGTAGTAGAGAAGAAACAAGAGGAAGATGAGGTTAAAGCATCTAGCTCATCCACTCATATATCTCTTTCTGACCTTATAGGTGATGATGACAATCAATCTAACTTTATCTCATCCTTGACAAAATTGATTGAGAAGAATAGAAAAGTCAAGAGTCTATAGAGAACATTAATGGAGGTGACTGACAGATTGCACAACACCCTCATAGCCTAACATGTAGAAGAAGACCCTAAATAGAGAGCTCAATAAGTTGTAAAATCATTTGTTAATGAGTTAAAAAATTTGTTGAATGTTGTTGAGTCTAAGGCTCAAATTTCACATGATGTTAATCTTTTTTAGCACCATTTGTCAAAACATTCAGAATAATTTGCTGAGTCTTGATACTTGTATCAAGAAACTCCAAAGATGTCAATAGGTTGGAAAGTACTATACATAAAATGTACTTTATCTTTTAAGTTGACCAAAGATTTGGATAGTAAGATTCAAGGGAAGCTAAGTGAGTTGGAAGCTCTAACTTGTTAGATACAACAACCTTCTTGCAAAGTTGATGAGTTTGAATGACAAGTTGTCGGTGTTCACATAGACATTAGGAAATTGTAACTTGAAAAAGAGAAAATCTTGAGAAGACTATTAGAATTTAGAGAATCTATTTCTTACAAGATATCAACCATTGAGAGACAATTAGAAGAATGTGTTAAAGAAAATGACACTTAATGCAATTTCACCGACTCTGACCTTAATGCAGTTGAGATTGAATCATATGCCTTGTGTGAGATTCTCACTACTATTGAAGTAGCAAAGGACACATGGTAGAAAGGTATGAATAGTTTGAAGGTAAATTTTGATGATTGTATGAAGATAATAGTAGCTTGAGGAAGCAAGATAGAAATTTTCATAGTCTTTGAGAGTTTTTGACACTTTTTGGACTTTCTGACCTTTGTCATTGATGTTAAGGTGGGAGAAGTTGTAGAAGAAAATTGTATAGTAAGTTATGTATGTAGTAATCACATCGAAAGGGGGAGTATTTTTAATATGAAGTATATGTAATGTAGTAGATGATAAGTATTGTTAGTTTTGATAAAGTTTTTTCACTTAGCTAATTTTCCTTACTTTGTTGCCATCAATGCCAAAGAGGGATATTATTAAAAATTGGCTATATGTAGTGATGTAATTTTTTTCATTAATAGCAACACATGATGTAGAAAAACTTAGAAATAAAGATACTTAGCTTTTGGTACTGAGAGAATTGTCTAATTATGAAATTGGTTTACAGTAGTGTATTATTTTAATGTATAACTTGTTTATATTATGTTATCTGAAAGAGAGAGGTCAAATGGAAATAGTAAACATAATGATGATAATGATGTGTATAACCTCGGACATCAGTACATATAGTATGGAAAAAGATATTGATGACTTACCAGTGAACATAATAGAAAAATTAAAGGTAAAGGAATTATTTTGTTTACAAAATAATTACTTGATCGATTAGGGCCAAAATCCTAGATGTTTACTCTATGTTGGAAAACTATATTGTAGTCTTAGCCAAATGAGCAAAAATTTGTGTAAAGGCATGGTATTTATGCAAAGGCATATTGTGAATTCATTTGTGGAAGTGAATGTGCATTTTTGTGATGTAAAAAGTGATTTGCAAACTTTTTGTGAAGTGATGTATGCAAAGTTTTTGAGAACCTAATTTTGTGATTCAAGATTGAGCTATGGTCAGAGATCAACTAAGAAGAAGTTACAACATCTATACATCTATATTTGAGGAACCTAAAGTTTAATTACTTGTTTGGGAAATGAGCTCTTCTTTTAATTGGAAGTGCATGTTGGCATTGAGATTTTCTTACATCCATTGTACTATAACTCCTAACAAGGTTGGAATCTCCTAATAGGGATTCAAAGTCTCCTAACAGGGACTCCTATGTACTAAATTCTTTTATAGACTCCCAACAGGGTCCATCCTCTAACAAGGAACATTTATATTAGTACATCATCTAGTGGGTATCATCCCCACTAGGGTTTTCCCTTGGCCAGGGTTTCCCTAGTTTTAAAAAAATGGTGTTATGAGTTCTCTTTTATAGACTTGTAATAGGGTCCATCCTTTAACAAGGAACATTTATATCAGTACATCATCTAGTGGGTATCATCCCCACTAGGGTTTTCCCTTGGATAGGGTTTCCCTAGTTTAAAAAAATGGTGTTATGAGTTATCTTTATGCATAATTATTATTACTATTCAAAATTACTTTCTTAGTTTCTTATGCATGGTTCAAAGTAATAAATTATATCTAGTTGGTGACAAAAGTTTGTAGAAACTACACCCTTCTCCCCCCCCCTCAATATTCCCTATTTCTACCAGAGCCATGTCTTTCTTCTTCCTTTTGTTCTTAGTGAGACATGTGGTAGGTGACATGAAATGATGATGTTCCTAAGGATCAAATCTAAGATGGTAGGACAATCAATGCAAGTATATGTGGGTGGATGGTTTGTTAGAAATTCTTTAGAATAACTAAGGGGGGGGGGGGGGGGGGGGGGGGGGGGGTGAATTAGTTATTCAAGGTCCAGATGTCCTATTCAAACATTTCACTAGGTATATTAGATCCATTCAACCAAGCAAGTTACTCTAAATCAACATGCAAGCACAACACATAAGAAATCAACACATGACATAGTGATTTACATGGAAACCCAATTTGGGAAAAACCACCAGTAACATGCTACTCAATTCTCACTCTTTTGAAGTGATGCCCTATGAATTTCCTACCCTATTAAAGGCTTACAATACACTGTCAAATGTGACCTTGTTAGAGGATTTAACCACCCTGTTAGAAGTGGGCCTGGTTAGAGGACTTTAGAACATTCACTTGGAATGCCACCCTGTTAAAGGATTTACAAATGGCTGTTAGGCCAACCTAAGTCCATAGGATTTTTAGATCTAATACAATTTCTAGAGAGTATTAGACAATCTTGACCTAAATACAACATACAACTTATCCTGTAGATCTTAGATCACTTCTCAGCTCATACCCTTGCCTAGCCTTCAATCTCTACAACTCTTGATAGCTTGCCCTTCTTTCAAGCTTTGTCTCCCTTGAGTCTCCATACTCAATGTACTAGTGCAATCATCTCTTCATGACCACTCTTAGAAGCTGAGTCCCTATGCTCTCCCTTCTACTAGATATCTCCTCCTTGACACCCTTTCTAACTAATTTGCAGATTTGGCTCTTCAACAACAACAGTATCAATAGCTCTTTGCTTCTTGATCTATGACTTCTTAAATAGAAGTCTTGGAGTACCTTTTCTTGCTTGATTCTTCCATTTTTTAATTTCAACTCACATGGATTAGGTAGGATTCATTGCATCTAACCCATATTTTGTTTTCTCTAGAAACTTCTTGAATAATCCTTTAGAATTTGCCCAAAAATGGTTTACATAGGATTCTATGCCACCAACTCATCATCCTTATCTTCCAACTCATTCACAAAATTCAATGTAACCACTATGTCAACTTAGATTTGGTGAATCTTCATCTTTTGAAGTAATCTAGCATCTCGGCACTATTGAAATACTGGTGCTTGGCACATACTATATTACTCGACATCAACTATGTTCTTCTTGATGCTCGGCACCTGAAGATCACTCGGCACCAAATGAAATTTTTTTGATGCTCAGCACCTGAAGATCATTCAGCACATGAATATCACTTGGCACACACTAGAAATTTCTATTACTCAACTTCTACTGAGAATTTACTCGGCTTCAACTAACTTGCTTGGCACCCACTAAAGATCTTAGTTTAGGCTTTGCAGTCAACCTTGTTACAACTTCTTCCTCCAATGTTTCTAAGTGTGACCAACCTCTGTATCTTTGAGTATGTCATCAATACATTACTTAACCATTGTCTTAACTGATCCTTGCACTTCATTACAACATCATAACTCAACCTTTTCCTTTAGGTGCTCTTGTTACATCTTGTTGAGCAAATCCTCTTCATCAATCAACAAAATGATAGTAGTTGGATCTTATAAGAAAATATCATCCCTACAAATAGTAGGTTTGACATCAATGACAAAATAATGATTGAAAACATTCTTTCACAACAATCTTCCTTTTTTGCAACAATCTCCCTCTTTGATCTTCAACAATGAGCTATTTCAATCAAATTTCCAACAATCTCCCTCTTTGGCATTGATGACAAACCAAACTGATCAACCATTAGACTAAACTATTCAACCACAAGCTTACTAGGTCAAAATAGTAAAGTCAAATGCCAAAAATTGTAACATCACATCTCCTTCTACTATTCTGATTGCGTCATTTTAGCTTCTCCCTCTTTGCTGCTATATCCTTGTTCTTTTGTCTTTCTCTCTCTGTATTGCTCATCTTCTATTGTTCTGATCAACCTTTGAAATCTCCTTCTATCTTTATTTTAATAGTTGTTGATCAGTTGTCTACTTATTCCTCTTTGAAAACAATGCCAAAAATATATTAGTATCTTTAATATGCAAGTGTAGCTTTTACAAGTTTATTCAATGTCTCCCTTTTTCACCTTCCTTGTGACTGATTTGAGATTTTAGCACTTCTACTACTTTAGGAATGGATCCCAAAGTAAGCATCCACAACATCAATGTATAAAATCTTCAACATTTAGCTTATTTGATGTAGGGCATACTTGCTTTTGTTTTAGGTAGCCTTAGCTAGGGCTATCACCCCTAACTTACATCTAAGATACTCAAAAGCATCTTTTGGTAGTGCTTTTCTGAAGATATCAGCAATTTATTCCTTTGAGCTAACATATTCCATCTTCAATTATCTGTCTTCCACCAACTCTCTTACATAGTGATACTTGATTGCAATATGCTTAGTTTTAGCATGCATTATTGGATTCTTTGATATATTGATAGCGCTTGTATTATCACAATAAAGTATCATAGGTTCAATTACCTCTTCCTTCATACCTTGTAGAAAATTTTGGATCCATACAATATTGGTGTAGTTTATAGCAGCTGCCAAATATTCTGCTTCAGCAGTAAACTGTGAGGTGTAGCTCTACTTTTTGCTGGTCCAATTAGTCGACCTTTTTCCTAAGAAAAGTGCTCCTCCATTGGTTCTTTTTCTATCATCAATGTTACCTCCCCAATCTACATCAGTGTAAGCTTTTAGTTCAAACTCTCATTTCTCTTGTAGTATAAACCAAAGTCATTAGTTCCTTTTAGGTCTCTTAGTATTCTCTTCACTGCCATCAAGTGATTTTCTCTTGGATTTGCAAAAAATCTTGCTACTACTCCAAAAAATAATGCAATGTCTGGTCTACTATGTACAACATATTGCAGCTTTCCAATCATTGACCTATACAATGTCTAATTTACTTCAACAGACTCATCATTCTTGGATAGCTTATAGCCTATTGCCATTGGTGTGCTGACTAGTTTTGAGTCTTCTAACCCAAATGTTTTGAGTACTTCCTTGATGTATTTGGATTAGGTTACAAATATGCCATGCTTCAACTGATGTACTTATAGTCCAACAAAGATTTTTTTTTTCTCCAAATATTGACATCTCAGATTCATGCTTCATTTGTTCAACAAAATCTTTGCATAAAACATCTTTTCCTCCAAATATTATATCATCAACACAAATTTCTAATATCAAAATGTCTTTACCTTCTTCAACTTTGATGTACAAGTTTTTGTTGTCATTTGTTCTCTCAAATCCAATCTGCACAAGATATTTGTGCAACCTCTCATACCATGCTTTAGGTGCTTTCTTTAATCCATAAAGTGCTTTGTGTAGTGTTTAGACCATGTACTTGTTCTTCTCATCAACAAATCCATTTGGTTGTTCTATGTAAACTTCCTCTTCCATTATACCATTTAGAAAAGAAGACTTCACATCCATTTGGTAGACTTTGAAACCTTTATATGCAACATATGCAAGTAATGTTCTTACTCCTTCCATCCTTGCAATAGGGGAAATGTCTCTCCATAATCTAGTCCTTCTTCTTGTGCATAGCCTTTGCAAAACTAATCTGGCTTTGTTTCTTGTTATCTCACCATTCTCATCAAGTTTGTTTCTAAACACCCATTTGGTACCAATCACATTCTTCTCAGTTGGTCTCAGAACTAGACACCATATTTTGTTCTTCTTAATTTGATCTATCTCTTCTTCCATGATTTTATACCAGTCATCATCTTGTAGTGAATCTTTTACTATTTTAGGTTCAACATTTCTTAGTATAAATGATTCATTTATGAGCCTATTCCTTGTCATTGGTCTTGCATCCTTGTCACCAATGATTTGATCTGCAGGGTGATGTCTTCTTACGTACTTGGCTAATCTGGGTTCAGTCCTTCTTTCCTAGTTTGATCCTTCAGCTTTAGAGTCATTTTGTTCTTCTTCATCTGGCATTTCATCATTCCTTTCTTGCATAATATTTTTAGAATTAGAATGTGCATTTTCTACATTCTGCAACTTGGCATTCATAGGCTAAGACTCGACAGATATTGAAGTTTGTTATTGATTCCCAACTTGATTTGCAACATCATCTTCAATTGTCATTCCTTCATAGAAGTATACAAATGATCTATAATCCTCTATTTTCTTTGAATCATCAACCTAAACTTATGCATGCTCATCAAAATTTACATTTGCACTCTCCACAACTTTTTTAGTGTTAGTATTCAAACACTTATATGCCTTACTTCTAATGGAGTATCCAAGGAATATTCCTTCATCACTTTTTGTATCAAACTTGCCATTTCTTGTATCTTTTAGAATATAGCATTTACAACCAAATACTTTGAAATGTTTAACATTAGGTGAATGACCATACCATAGTTCAAAAGGTGTTGCATTTGTACCTTTCTCAACTTGAACTCTATTCAGTGTGTAGATTGTATTACTTACAAGTTCTCTCTAGTACTTTAGTGCAACATTTTTCTCCATCATCAAGGTTCTAGCACAGTAAATTATTGACCTATTCCTCCTTTTAGCAATACCATTCTGTGGTGGAGTTCTTGGTGCTGATGTTTTCCTTTTGATACCTTTTTCATTGCAAAATATTTCAAACTCTCTTGATGTGAACTCACCTCCTCTATCTGACCTTAGGCATTTCAAGTTCTTTCTTGTTTCCTCTCAAATATAGCCAAATACCACTTAAAGATTTGGAATGCATCATATTTTTTCTTTAAGAACATAACAGTTACCATTCTAGAATAATCATCTAAAAAGAGCATTATGTATCTGTCTCCTAGGTAGCTTTGCACTTCTATTGGGCCACATAAGTCTATATGGAGTAACTGTAGTACTTCCTTGCAAGTCTATGTTTTGCTTTTGAAACTAGACTTAGTCATCTTCCCTAGTTGACATAGTTTGCACATTGTGTTTTCAGGTTTCTTTGACTTGGGAAATCCTTTGACTTTCTTTTTCTTGATGATGCTGATTAGATTATCAAAGTTAACATGACACAACCTTTTATGCCATAACCCCATAGAATCAAGTCTAACAACAAGACATGTTGCATCATCCATATCTAATTAAAATAGATTACTCCTAGTTTGTTCACCTTTTCCTATAAGATTTCCATCAATATCATAGATCTTGGCAATTTTGTTTCCAAATTCAACTTTGCAACCTATATTGCTTAACTATGATACACTCAACAAGTTGTAGTTTAATCTTTCAACATAGTATGCATTATCACATGAAATTTTCTTTGTAATTTTGATAGAGCCTTTTCCTTTGATTTGACATGGGGCATCATTACCAAATCTAACACTATTTCCATCATATTGAGTAAAGGTAATGAACTTACTTTTATCTCTTATCATGTGATGTGAGCATCCACTGTCTATGATCCACTTGTCATTCTTGTTTACACAGGTAATCAATGCTATTGCTTCATCTTCATCTTTGTCTAATTCATCCTTCATGGCTACATAGACTACTTCATCATCATTCTCATCAAAATCTTCTTCAACAATGTAGCATCTCTTACCTTTCTCTTTGTTATTATCTTCTCTTTTGTTCCTGTACTTGTTTCCTTCTTTATAGTTCTTCTATGGACATCTTGCTACTATATGAACTACTTCATTGCAATTGAAACATATGATAGGGAGCTTACCTTTGAATTTTCCTTTACCTCTATGAAATCTCCTAGCTAGTAGTGCTTCTAGATATTCCACATCTTCCATCTATGCTGCTATCACTGGATGCATTTTTTCCTTTTCTTCTCTTCTTTCTTGATGTGTCCTCCTTAGTATCTTTTATTGTCATCTTGGCCTTGAAAGAAAATTCAAGGTTCTCAGGTTTGTAGTTGTCAAAATTGGATAGCTCAAATCCAGTAAGTCTTTCAACTATTCCTTCAAAGGTTAGTGTGTTCCTTTGTACACACCTCAGCTCTTGGGTGGCTGAAAATCTAATAGCATAGATAGGAAGCAAAGTTCTTAAGTATTTGCTGATTATTGTTTTCTTCCAGTTGTCCACCTAGAATTCTTATTGCACTCACCACTTCTTTCATTCTTGCAGTGTACTAAGCAACATTTTTACGTTCCTCCATCTTCATGTCATCAAACTTTCCTCTTAGACTTTCTCTCTTTGCTATCTAGACATTCTGATCTCCTCCATAGATTTTTGATAAGGTTTTCCACATCTTGAATGTAGTGTCATAGTCTTTGATGTCATCATATTCTACATAGTTAAGTTCAGAGGAAATCTCCAACATTGCTTGGTTGTGCTCTTTCTTTGTGTTTAAATCATCTGTAGTCAGAGGTCCTGCTAGAGTTACATGTTCTATTCCAATTGAAGTTTGTGCATAATCACCTATTGATCCAAGCTACAATTTCAATAGACTCTACCATGCAATAAAGTTGTCTTTGTTGAGCTTGGGAACTTCTCTCTTGGACATCTTGATCTTTCTACTTCTAGTACCTTAAAAATAAATCAACAGATGGCTCTGATACCAATTGTTAGAAATGCTTTAGAATAACTGAGAGGGGGTGTGAATTAGTTATTCAAGGTCTAGATGTCCTATTCAAACTTTTCACTAGGTATAGTAGATCCATTCAAGCATTGATTCATCCAAGCTTTAAGTTATCTAATCAACAAGTTACTCTAAATCAACATGCAAGCATAACACATAAGAAATCAACACATGATGTAGTGATTTATGTGGAAACTCATTTTGGGAAAAACCACCAATAACATGCTACTCAATTCTCACTCTTCTGAAGTGATGCCTTGTGAAAGGCCTACCCTATTAAAGGCTTACAACACACTATCAAATGTGACCTTGTTAGAGGATTTAACCACCTTATTAGAAGTGGGCCTAGTTAGAGGACTTTAGAACATTCACTTGGAATGCCACCCTATTAAAGGATTTACAAATGGCTATTAGGCCAACCTAAGTCGATAGGATTTTCAGATCTAATACAATTTCTAGAGAGTATTAGACAATCTTGACCTGACTACAGCATATAACTTATCTTGCAGATCTCAGATCACTTCTTAGCTCATACCCTTGCCTAGCCTTTAATCTCTACAACTCTTGATAGCTTGCCCCTCTTTCAAGCTTTGTCTCCCTTGAGTCTCCACACTCAATGTACCAGTGCAATCATCTCTTCATGACCAGTCTTAGAAGAAGAGTCTCTTTGCTCTTCCTTCTCCAAGATGTCTCCTCCTTGACACCCTTTCTAACTACTTTGCAGATTTGGCTCTTCAACAACAACAGTATCAACAGCTCTTTTCTTCTTGATCTATGACTTCTTAAATAGAAGTCTTGGAGTATCTTTTCTTGCTTGATTCTTCCATTTTTCAATTTCAATTCGCATGGATTAGGTAGGATTCATTGCATCTAACCCATAGAAACTTCTTGAATAATCCTTTAGAATTCACCCAAAAATGGTTTACATAGGATTCTGTGCCACCGACTCATCATCCTTATCTTCCAACTCATTCACAAAATTCAATGTAACCACTATGTCAGCTTAGATTTGGTGAATCTTCATCTTTTGAAATAATGTAGTAGCTTAGCACTTTTGAAATACTAGTGCTCGACACATACTGTGTTACTCGGCATCAACTGTGTTTCTCTTGATGTTCGACACCTGAAGATCACTCGGCACTAACTGAATTTTTTTTTATACTTAGCACTTGAAGATCACTCAACACATGAAGATCACTTAGCACACACTAGAAATTTTTGTTACTCGGCTTCTACTAAGAATTTACTTGGCTTCAACTAACTTTCTTAGCACCCACTTAAGATCTTAGTTTAGGCTTTACAGTCAACCTTGTTATAACTTCTTCCTCCAATGTTTCTAAGTGTGACCAACCTCTGTATCTTTGAGTATATCATCAATAAATTACTTAACCATTGTCTTAACTGATCCTTGCACTTCATTACAACATCATAACTCAACCTTTTCCTATAGGTGCTCTTGTTACATCTTGTTGATCAAATCCTCTTCATCAATTAACTAAGTATTAGTACTTGGATCTTATAAGAAAATATCATCCTTACAAATAACAAGTTTGACATCAATGAAAAAACAATGATTGAAAAAATTCTTTGACAAAAATCTTCCTTCTTTACAACAATCTCCCTCTTTGATCTTCAATAATGAGCTTTTCCAATCAAATTTCTAACATCGTTTTGTTAAAATTTATAAGGATATAACAACTATGATGTAGGGATTTTCTAGAATGTATGATAGATGTGTGGGAATGATCCTACTTCTAATGACATGATACCATGAAAAAGTAGATGTTTTCCCTATGCGTAAACTCAAGATGTGATGGTGATGTCAACTCTAAGGTAGACTTATGACCTTTCGAAAGACAAATGATGGTAAAGTTTGGAGCCCAAACTTTTTCTCAAGGTGATGAGGGACACAAATGAAAAAGATAGATTATCCTAAAAAAATATTACTTAAGGAATAACTAAGATAGTGGGATGGATGTAGGATGTAGGGTAGACAATTCTCAACAAAGGGACACCAAATGCTTAAGTATGATAGAGATGATGGAGGATTTTGAGCTATGATTTTGATTTGGATGGGTTTGGATATATAAAGCACATGATTGAAAGATGATGAATCTATAAAATGACTAAGTAGGATGGGAACCTATATGAATACCTAAATCTATGATATTATAAGTGCAAAGTGTGTGTGGAAGAAGAGGAACCTAATCAAAGTGGGTATAGCTAGTGTAGTTGATAAGGCTTTGATTAACTCCATGTCTTAATGTCAAGTTTTGAATTTTGTGGTCCCACTCAATTTGTGGAGAAAATTCAATACCTTGTTTCTTAATTTGATCTATTTTAGCAAGTCTTGGATTAGGTTCCTACTTCTTTTGTTCTACTTCTATCTCTCTATAAATTATTGTTTGTGGAAGTTTGACTTTTTTGAAGTTGGGTTTTGGTTGGTCTGACATAAGGCTTCCACTATGTTTATCTCAACTATGGGTTAAGGCAATGACTATGCTAAGTATACATTTTACTTTAGGTTGGACAACATGGATCTTCTAGATAATAAATGGGTCTAAGTAGATAAGAAATGGTTTTTACCAAAGAATAGTATAACGACTTTTGTTTATACAAGTAAAGGGATGAAGTAAAATCAATGAGACTTGGGGTTTTTGCAAATGGACTTGCTAACAAACATTTTGAAACAAAGATAAGACTCTTTTGAAAATGGATATAGTGTATTTTGAGAAAACAATCTCTCAAAGTACAAAACAACTTTGAGAGAGACAGATAAGCGATCTCTTTAGAAAAAGGATTTGATAGCAACCAATTTGTATCTTTTTACAAATGTTTTTCACAAGGTCTTTTACAAAAATAAGACAATCAAAGCACCTTTTAATCCTTGAGGTCAATTTGGTTTCAATATGGTTTCCATGACCCACAACTTGATGTCTTCTAATTCTAGTGCAATATATCCCTCTAATCAAAGAGGTGAGTCAATACAAGAGTCGATCGATAAATGATACACATAAAAGAATCTCCAAGGCATGGAAAACAGAAGTCCCCCTTCTTTGAAGATGACTCTTGGAGATGAAACCCAAGTAGCCTTATGACTCTATCATGGGAGCACGATGGTGAGTAATATTAAGGGATATTTTTTCCCTTGCACTGCAAGTAACATACCAAGGATAAATGAGTAGCTACTAAGTTGGTTCATAATTAGATTTGTGGAGTCAGCTAATTGGCTATTATGTATGTGATTCACTTAATAGTCTATTCCAAACATGCTAAAATCATGGAAAAGTTTCCCACCTCAGGCTTCCCCCAGAAACACACTACACAAACTTGCTTGATGGAGCAAGAAGGTTTACCCTTCTTCTCATTTATATACCAGCCATAGGGTTTTACTAGTTTGAGGTTTTATCCAAAGGGGATGTGATTCCCAGAGGATGATGAACTCACTAGAAGCACTCCTAGGTTTTTGTGGATGATCTTGCTACCAACTTTCAGTACATGTGTCACATATTTAAATGGTTATATTTTACAAGAAAGAAAGAACTCAAAGATTGCTAAAAGGCACAATCTTAATACATGCAAGGCACTTGATTGATTCTATTTTTGAAGCTTTTTAGTTTTTCTTTCCTATTGATGTCTTGAAACACTTGTGATTAGCATGAAAGGTTTATTCCAACTTGAAAATGATGGCCAACATAATAAATTGAGGCAACACAAGAAATCATGCATTTTATTTTTTTAAATAATATGAGAATAAGAACAATTTTGTCTTTAAGTCATTCAAGATTGTATGAATTCTTTTTAAGCACTAATTTGAAGTGTTTGATCCAAAATTCTCTTTAATACCCAAATCAAATGTTTATTGCATTTGTTCTTTCTTTAACTTTGGCATTCAAGATTTTGTTTTCCATTTAACCATTCATTCCATTGAAAGTTTGTAAATTTCTTTAGGGAATTCAAGATTGAATTTGTTTATTTTAAAACCAAAATAAATATTCAAATAGATTGTAGAGAAAACAGAAAAAAATATAGCATCCCCTACACATTGTTCCATTTGTAAGATTTTAACATTAAAAAAAAAAAAAATTAAATGCAACAATGAACCCATAGGAGTCAACCTGTGATCCCACAGTGTGGGAATCTGGTCAAAATTTGTGAGATCATGGCCCAAAATCTAGTGAAAAAATAGTAGAAAATGTAGTCCACAAAAAAAATACTTACAAAATGATCTCACTAGAGAGTGATCCCATGGCTATGTTAACTATTCCATCTGATAGTTTTAACTATGGGTTTGAGGGATGAAATTCAACAAGCCTTTTTAGGACTAGACTTTTGGTAGAGTGAATCCACATGTATTGTAGGAAAACCTGCTAGCATGTACAAGCGATCCCATAGAGAGAAGGAGGGAAAAAATGATGGAGGGGACTCAAATGGCCATATGGCATATAGGTTAGATGATGAAATTGATCCTGCCTTTGCAAGTTTGCGTTCTTGCTAAATTTTTTCTTCAAACTTGTGGTTGTAGGCTCATGAAAAAAGGATGTTTTGCAATTTACCTATGTGAAAATGGATGAGGTGGTTGGGAGATTATTTCCTGTATTGGCATTGATAAACTTGAAAATAGGGTTAGAAACCTAATACACAACATTAATAAGAACAATACATCAGTTTTGTGAATTAGCAAAATGATTGTGAATGACCTAAATGTAGGGTCCCACCGTGCATGCCAAAATGTATGTAGTAATATCCTAGTATGTCAAGAACATTAAAATTAATCTAACATTCACAAACTAAGTAAATACAACAAACTTTATGAGAGAAAAAATGAGACATAGAAGAGGAATGCAAAGCAAGTATGGTAGGCTCTCTAAGTGTGACCTTGATGCTTGGATATGTCTATAGTGATGATTAGATGTGTGCTTAGATATGCTCAAGCTTGAAGATGGATAGGATACTTCAAAAGGGTGAAACATGGTGTGTAGGGTGAGTGGGAATTCCTGCATTTTAATGGTGTAATTCAGTGATGTGTTCTTCAAAAAGGTATTGTGGGTTTGCATAAAAGTTGATGATTGAAAATGGCACCATTACTTTAGTTTCAAAGGTGGATGATTTGTGAGAGGGAACGGGTCTAATTTATAGGCTGAGTGGTGAGATGGATGGCTAAGATGTAAGGATGGAGAAAGGATGAGGGAGGGCTTGTATGCAAGGAAAGGGGAGCACATGGATCGTGCTTCTTTAAATCCATAGCATTGTGACAAGTGTCACAAGGAGATTATATGAGGGAAGAGGGCCAAGATAGGTGGCCAAAGGGAGTTATGAGGGGGAAGGAGTGTGGAAGAGGGATGTAAGGGGATTTAAAGAGCCATTAATTCTTTGTAAGAGCATTAAAGTCCCTTGGATAGGAGTGTAAGAGGGATGAGATGGGAGTTTGACTTTGGTTTGGGATAGAAAGTCTTAACCTTTGATTAAAGTTGTGCACATGTTTAGGAAGGGGATTAGGCTTAGCTTAGGATGGGATTAGAATTTAAGAGGGTTAGTATTAATGAGATAGGTTAATTACCTAGCTAAGTGAGGTTAGCATGCGCGAATGGGTTGGATTTAGATAATGATAGGGTTTAGGAATGGTTAGGGGTTGGGAAATAATTTATTTAATAAAAAGGGGATATGGGATTAAATTATATAGATATAGTGAAATTATTTAATTTAAGAGAAGAATAGAAATTTAATTGATAATTTGACTTTGGGTTGTCATCTAATTTTATCAATTGGACTGTAATTCCCTGCCCAAAGATCCTTGGAACAATGATTCAATACAAGCCAAGATAAATTTTTTAAAACAAGTATGGATGTACATAGCACTCAACATATGAGGATCACAAAGATCACAATATAAGACTTAACCATAATCTCAACCACCAACAAATCTCCAAACTCCACTGCTAAACTGACACACTCAATAAAGAAATGAAGACCAAAGATGACAATAGAACAAAGAATCTTAGATCTATAAAAGAATGGAAAATTAAATAAATGTAAAGGGTAATCAAAACACCAAATTATGTTCCCCCAAAAACCAATGGAGATGCCCCCCTTACATTTTTTTGTGCGAGGATGTACAACATGCCACTCGAGGATCTTCCTTTTGCACGAGGAAATGCACCATGTAGTGCCTCTCATGTTTGTAGTTTGTACCTTGTTATATTTTGATTTGAGAGATACTTGTACTCGTGTTATTATTTTATATTTTGAGATGACCTAAGGGTCAGATGTTATACCTAGATTTTAGTATCATAGATGCTATGTTACTACATTGTTCATTTTATCATATTTGCATGATGATGTCATTTTGAGATGACCATATGTTTTGTGATGATATCTGGTTATCTAGTTTTTAGACATGTGTCTAATTATGTTATCTAAAATATTTAATGCTATGGTTATTTACTTCATTCTTGCTTCATTATGCTTTATGCGAATGTGAGCAATGTAAATGGATTATTTCAATATAATTAAATAAATGGTTAAATTAGGTGATTTAATGCATTTATTGATTTGTCAATGTTATTATATGCAATTGGACTTGATTGTGTGTTTTAGTGTGTAGGATTTATATCCCTAGCAGTGGCACATGGAGTTAGTGATTCAGTTGTTCATTATTTGCCAATGTCATCCCTGTATGGTCAATGTATCCTTATTTAAATGTTTAGATTAAACCTTTCAGTGATTATTAAATTTGAACTCATCTAAATATGACTAAACTTGTGAACATTTTTGTGCATTTAAAGCTTTTCCTTATTGTGAAAGTTCTTAAGGAAATTTCTGTGATTTTGGGCTTTATTTTTTATTAATTTTAATTTTTGGCAGCTTTTCCATAGATGAATTCCTATTACTAGGAATAACCTATTTTCATTTGGGTTGATTTAGTGCTTAACTAGGTTGGGTGGTGTAGATGCTCAAAAATGGTTTGCATCTACGACCTCATCACTTCTTCATACTAATTTGTCCCATTTTCTCATTCTACTAACTTTGATTTTTTGGCCAGGTTGACCATATTTTGTCATTTGTATCCCCTTTCACATCAATTTCATATTAACTCAAAATCATATGAAATCAACTCAGAATCACCCCAAATCAACTCGAAATCATCCCAAATCAACCTGGAATCACTCGAAATCAGTCCTAATCAACCCAAAACATATCAAACATCCCAAATCAATCATCATTTATCCGCTCCTAGGCATTGTTGTGGCTTTCAGTGTCTTGGAAACCTATCAACTTATAAATCTTATCAATCTAACCTTAGTACTGTCATGGCTTTCAGTACTAGGTCAAAATATCATTCATGTCATTCAATCTTTGATGTTGTTGAGGCTTTAAGTGGGTTGAGGAATCTTATGATGCGTCATAGATTCTCTTCCAAATTTGACTCTCGTGTGTCGTAGAATCTTACTTTTGGCATATTTTGTCATATGTGTCATAGGAATTATTATTACCTCTTACGCATGTCCCTATTTGGCTTATTCGTCATAGATTCTTGGCTTTAAGTGGGTTGAGGAATCTTATGATGCGTCATAGATTCTCTTCCACATTTAGCCAAATTTGACTCTCATGTGTCATAGAATCTTACATTTGGCATATTCTATCATATGCATCATAGGAATCTCTTGTCACATCGCATGTCTGTGGGTGACAAATCCAATGCCCTCACTTTGAGTGTTGATTATAAAATGAACACTTTTCTCTCATTTTGGCTCTCTTGGATCCGAATGCTTAGGTTTTGAAAGTCCAAATCTTTGAATCTTTGAGTCTCTAATTCTTTGCATGTTTCATTCTCTCTCTCACATAAAATCACACTTCAAGTATTCTCATGGCATTATCCACATCATAGGCTTTGGCTTCAACCTTGTGTGCACTATAGGTGAATTGGAGCTACACTAATTTGGAGAAGAAAGAAGAACATGGGAGCTACAAATAAAAAAGGGGGTTTCTATTGATTTCTCTATTAGTTTGGCTTTCATGGTAGACTAGTGGGTGCTAATATATGATTATTGAGTTTTGTGATTTGATCATAGTATGTTATGCATTTTAACCCATTTTTCTAGTCCTACATTTGGTGAACCCGACGTGAATCATGCATATCTAACTTGGGTTTTCTTGTTTTGTGCTTGTAGGTGCAAGGAAGGAGCTCACTTGGAAGGGTATAACGACTATCTGCTCTTCCTTTTCACACCTAGATTTGCACTGTCAGAGCACACCTAGGTTCATAGTAAGTACATGCATCAATCAAAATTTTCATTTCAAGCTCCTATCATTCTCTAGGACATAGATTAGATGATTTTGTGTTACTAATGGTCTATTTTTAGTGTGTGGCAATCGTTGGATGAAGATATGATCATAACAAACTACTGATGTGTGCTTTGCAGGACGTTGTCGAAGACTTTGTGTGTCTTTCAAAACTATGTGTATGGATTTCCTAGATTAGATAACATTTCATTTGGTGCTTAAAAAGAACCTTTTTCTTTTCTTCCTGGCGTGTCTACAATGTTAGATCCCTAGGAGTTGCATTGGACGTATCCTCTCCCCTCGCGATTCGTGGATCTTGGGTGTAAGAGAAATCCGTGTAACTTCTACAAGAGGCCTACCTTGGACCAAGATACTCGATATTGGGTATGCCAAGGGATGACCTTAGAGCAGTAATAGGCCAAAGCTAGGTCAACATTCTAGCCGCTATATAAAATTTGATTACAGTGAAAGTTGTGTCGGCAGTATTGCTGCATGATAGCTCTCCTCTAGTACCCTTGTGGTGCATCAAACCTCGGTTCTCAGGGCTGGGAGACCTTTTGCGGAAGTTTATCATTAACTTGCTAAACGGAATGCCCTTACTAAAAACCATGTTTTAGCAGCCAAATTCCTTTCTATCCATTGGCTCAAGGGGTCACCCATGCCCGTGAAGATATCCTACATTCTCATAGTCCTTAGTAGAGGCAACAATCCCTTGGGAAGTCATGCCCCTTGGGAAGTGGATCTTGTTAGCCCCGAGAAGTGAGTGCACTGTAAGGGGGAGCCTGTGGTGCCAAGATCCTAGGTTGTCCACTCTGGATAAGCACGGCTGAACTTTGGTTCAAGTAGGAATTCAATGGATACAGTCCTAAAAGCCTAGGTTGTGGTGTGTTTGTTAACTTTTACAACAACTATTCTTGTCTTAATGTGTCTTGCATGTGTGTAAAACATAATCAAGATAAAAGCCAAACTTTTAAATTTACACCTTGGATATCATTTGAACTTGTCAATTAATCACACATTGCCAAAATATTTCAAACTTTATCAAACTTTGCAAACATTGATTGAACACACTCAAACCTTGGAAAACATGGTGACTTGTGCTCCTAAATGTGCTTGGAAAAACGTAGATCTCACACTTGCATAGATTCCACTTGCATTCAACCTAGTATAGGCTTCATTCTTACATCATATTGACTTCATATTGCACCTTTTAGCTCTCATTTAGTATCTATTACCTTTCATATTGCATCCATTTATGTTAAGTTTACTTTCCTTAGTTTTTGCATTCCCATCTCAAAATCAACACTTTGCATTCACCGCCCTACATCTTTGCATACCTATCCATCATCTTGAACACTTTATCCATCATTTTGAGTGTCCTAATCATAATTTTGAGCATCTAAATTGGCTCTAACACTGTCCTCTACCATTTACCTCTCTATGACATCAATCCTGAAACCATAGCTTCCAGAATTGCCTCAGTTTCAGCCCAGCTTACCAACTGCGCCCAAAAACTACCAACTGTGCCCAACTAGGCCCCAAATGCATCATTTATGTAGTATAAACTTTCTAGGCACACTTGGTGGTCTTGAGATCCAATTTTGGGTTCCAGATAACATTTTGGGGCTTCAACAGTATCCTTAGGTACCTGGTTAGCTCCCCTTGCACTAGCTTGCCCAGATCTGCATTCTACAACACCTAATAATCATCACCTTCACTTAAGGCATCATTATATATTTCATAACCTTAATTTTTCATCTCCCAACCCATCCTAACATCAACCCTAGCATCTTGGCTTCCTGGCATGTCAGTTTGGTAACCATACCCCTTAGAATCAACAAACATTCTTCCTAGCTTACCAACTGTGCCCAGAAACTACCAACGGCACCCAAACTAGCTCCAAGTGCATCAATGATGTAGTTGGTACTGTTAGAGTGCACTTGGAATCGTTAGGGTGCACTTAGGTACCTGCATAACCATTTTGGGCCTCTGAACTGCACTTTAGGACTCCAAAACTGCATCTAGGAGCCTCTAGACCTCCCTATTCCGCACTTGACGCAAAACTGTATCTTGCACCGAAAATCCCATTTTGCATCATATAAATTGTCCATATCACATATCCACTCAGCATCACCACCATTTTGAGTCCTGTAAACATCATTTTGAACCCCCAAAACCTTTGAATTTAGTCAAAAATCTAAACAAAGTATGAGTCTTAGAGTATCTCCTAGTGTTGACGGATAATGGATCTTGACTAGTCTTTTTATCTTTTCTTATCATTTTCTTTGGTCAAAATATATCTATTTCTTGATATATTTGACCTTGTCATCTTTTATCAATTTGATCTTTTCATCTTTTATCAGCTTTTGGTCAAGATCCAAAGTCCTTTATCACAAGGTTAAACTCTTAGGGAAAATACTTTCAAAAGGTTTTATCTAAGTTCAAGAACTTTCCATATAACCTTTTCATAGAATAATAATATCCCTAGCATCCCCAAATGTCATTTTTACCTACCCTAGTAGTATATCCCCTTCATATTGCATTGATCAAATTCCTTAGCATCATTTTCACCACCAAACCCTATCAAATTGTCCATCAACCAAATTACCTTCTTGAGCATTTACCCTCATTTTGCATGTCCCAAACATCATTAAGAACCCTAGAACATCATCCTTTGAATGATATACCTTGCATACATCAACCTTTATCACCCTTAACAAGTCCAAAACATAACCCTAATTGTCATTTTGCATACCTTAGAGTCATTTTCATCCCCTCTAGTCAAACTTCAAAACATCACCTTGCATTTGCATTTGCAAAAAATCCCTAGGACATTTGCACTTTGCACATCAAAACCATAATTCATTTAGCATTTCATCACATTGCATAACATTCCTAAACACTTAAAAATCCCAAAAACACTGATATCTTTCATACCCACCACTCTAAATCACCCAAAACACTCAAAAATTCCATTGCATTTGCACTCTTAGGTATCATGCCAACACTTACTAGGACACAATCAGCTCAGAGATCCAAAGAACTCTATCAACCTTTTTTTTCTAAGGCACAAGCACAACCAAAACCTTGTCTAAGACAAAGAAAGAGCAAGAAAAACCAACAAACCTTTGACACAGACCAAGTCGATGCATCACAACCATTACTAGCAGACCCCTTGAACATGCTTCTGCAAGATCCTCATAATCAAGCTATGATACAAAAAACCTTGAACAATGCACCTACCATGAGATTTCCTCCAAAAAATTCCCCCACACATGGGATGGTTCAATGGAGTCCTGACAGTGAACCTATATTCGTGCCAATGCCACTAGGAGAAGGAAGTGTACCAACCTCACCTGAAGATGAACAATTACATTCATTTGAATTCAGCCAACCTAACACATCAAACATAAAACAAGGTATTGTACACCTAAGTGATGAATCTGACACTAATTATGGCATAACTAATGAAGAAATGGCTAGGGCATGTCAAGAAAAAAGTTTTCACAAGAACTTCAAACATTTGGCAGCTCAAGAAATTGTCAAATTTAACCCAAACTTGGAAGGTCCTAGGTCCAAAAATCAAACCAACACAACAATTGAAAACATCCAACCCATGATAAATTTGGACTTAGACAAGGGAAAACAACCTTTGGAGTTTTCAAACACAATAATGACACCTATAAGATCCCATCAAGAACCAACAATTGAAATCCTCCAAAGTACATTTGAACACATCAATGTTAACCCCTTGTTTGATGAAATACAACCAATACCTAAACACCCCAAAAGGACATTAAGACTTGATTTTAGTCACATGATGCAACAAAAAGATGCACCTAAAGGGACCTATGCTCTAGGGATGCTAGACATACCTTCTTTGGGGGCAAATCAACAAAGTACACCTTTTCTCCTAACTTTACCCAGTGCTACGACATCAAACACTATGGAGCCTCTCATAAATACAACATGTGAAACATCAAATGCAACCATCGCTATGGACACACAAAGGAAAAGTCTTATTGACATTACACCCATTCCCAATAGAAATGTATCTCATAGTCAAGTCAATATGATGTCGCAAGCAAGAACATCTAAAACAAAAAGGTACCAAAACAACAATACAAACATGACATTCAATTCTCATGGACTTAGTCAACCCCCATGACAAAAAACACCTACAATGGTACAAGGACTCAACACTTCCAAGGCACAACCAAGTCTACATCCACTTGACAAACATCCCACATATCAATAACAACATCAAATGCAACAACAACAATCACAAGTGGGGCAAACATCCAACATTCCTAAAACGCAATCCCATGTGGACCCACTTGACTTACACACAATTTATTAAAAATAATTCCAACAACAACAAATGATGTTTGCTAAACAACAAGAGCAACTCAAGCAACAGTTGAAATACCAAAAATTCCTTGAGCAAAAAATCATATACCAGCAACATTTGTTACAGCAACAACATGTGCCACAACAACCTCAACAAATACCTCTAGAACAACAAGCACGCACATGGTCTCACATACAACCAACAGAGGTATCCAAACAACAACCACAACACACGACACAACAACAACACATGGTACAACAATCATAGTCAATCCCACAAAAAATGCCACATCAAATACCACAACAAGTTCCCCAACAATAGGGACCTTTCTGTCTTTGAGGTGCCAACATACCTCCACCACCTAGTGACACTTCATCAGACTCATCAGACACAGAAATGTTAGAACCAAGTAGACATAGTTCTCGCCATAGCAAACGGTCTACTCATAGACACAAAAGACTTGAAGGAAAGACCATCATGTAAAACCCCAATGAGGAACTATTACAACAATTCAAACAACTTTCCAAAAAATTTGAGGCATTGGGAGTCCAAAAGAAACAAGCTCTATATACAAAAAGGGACCTACGTCCTAACTAATTCGATAAAAGTCTGTATATGCCTCCATTCCCAAAACACTTTGAAGCTCCAAGGTTTGAAAAATATCGAGGAAAAGGAAACCCTATTGATCAAATCTAAGAATTTTGTGCTTCATGTACTGAACTCAGTGATGAACCCACTTACCTTATGAGATTGTTCCCTCGTTCTCTAGGTGGGCCCGCACTTGAATGGTACTCCAAACTTCCTAGTAATATCAAATCTTGGTCAGAACTAGCAGACATGTTTATCTCCCACTTTGCCTTTAACATTGCAAATGAGGTGACACTTTCTAATTTGTGCTCAACTAAACAAAAGGAAAGAGAATCATTCATCACATTCTTACTATGTTGGAGAAACCTAGTTAGTCAATGCTCACTAGATATTCCTGAAGAACAACAAGTAAACCTGTGCATTGAAAACTTAGTCCTGGACTTAATGTATGAACTCAAAATCAAGAGTCCAAGCACCATTTCTAAACTAATGAAAAAAGGGGCTAGTATTGAAGATGCTCTTATCCATAAGGGAGTCCTCAAGATAAATAAAGAAAACACAAACACCAACTCGTCTAATGACAAGGCAAAATTTTTCTCCAAAAAAAAGAATGTGACTAATGATGGTATTGTGGATGCTCACACAATTAGCACAACACAACCTCAATTGACTTTGAAAGGTGTAAACCCTACAAATTCACAAACCTCTAATCAAACATCAACTCCACAATAGAAAATCGAGAATCCCACACAAGATAAACCTCGAAGACATCCTAGAACCAAAGATAGGAAATTCACACCATTGGGGATACCACTTGAGACTGCATTACAACAGTTATTGAGTAATAACTTCCTGCAATTACCCCCAATCAAAGATGAACCATTGACTAAAGATGATTGGTGGGATGACAAAAAGTATTGTGATTACCATCGCACCAAAGGACACAAAACTTCATCATGCTTCCAACTGAAAAATGCAATACAAGACCTTATTGATGATGGTGTCATCACAGTTGATACATAACTATTAGCATCCAATTTTGATCACAATATTTTCAAAGATCCTTTGGGTAATCATGACAAAGAGAAACCCTCAAGTCCAAACTCAAACTCACAAGGTAATGTGAATTACACATGCACCGGCTATGACTACACCATCAATTCCTTTAATGAGTCTAACTTACACATATCCACATTCACATTGAAGGCTAAAGACCCTTGTTGTGCTGTCACTACACGTTGTAGCAAGATTACCCTACCTGGAGCCCCAACTAGACCTACTGCTTCTACTAGACCTGTACCCCCATCTAGACCTACTGCTCCTACTTCAGCTGATTATAGCCTTGTTGAACAACTTGGCAAAACCCCTGCACAAATATCCATTTTGGACCTATTGTGTGCATCTCCCCAACATCAAAAGATCTTGGAACAAGTCCTTAAAGAGTTAGTAGTCCCAAATAACATTGATGTTTCCCAGTTCCAAGCCATGGTTAGGAACCTATCTATGTCAAAACATATCACTTTTTCACCCCAAGATATTCCTAAGGATAAACCTAACCATAATGATCCCCTTTATCTTGAAGTCTTCATCCATAATGCCAAAGTCAGACGTGTCTTAATAGATGGAGGAGTAAGACTGAACATCTATACTCTTAATGTTGTCAACAATTTGGGTTATTTTGAAGATGATATAGATCCCTCTCAAAGAATCACAATAAAAGCTTATGATGATGGTGAAGGCTTCTCCAAGGGCATCATCACATTACCTGTCAGAGTTGGTCCAGCTATTGAAGATACATAGTTGCATGTCCTAGATATAGAAATGAATTGCAACATGATACTAGGACACCCTTGGCTTCATGCTATGAAAGTAGTCCCTTCTACATATCATCAATGTCTAAAGTTTTCCTATCACAATGTAGAGATTACCATCCCTGGTGATCCAGATCCTTTTCAATTTTGTACTAATCTAAGAGATGCTACTGCATTCCAAATCCCAACAAACAATGAAGCACAACCCACAAATTCCTCTAAGTATGTGGATGCTGATATACTACTTAGTAAAGCCAAGGAAAAGATGAAGATTGAAGATAATGGGTGTGGAGAGTACTTTATGTCTCAAGTCTCTCACATTAGGGAGTCACCACTTTCTCCCATCACTACAAAGAATGATACTTCTATCCATGAGAATACATCTGTATGTATTGAAAAGCCAAAAGCAGAACGAGAACCCACTTTGATATCTCCTAACAAGTATGGACTTTGGTTTACCATCATGCAGAAACAAGGCTATGATGGCTATAGTGGTCTTGGATCTCAAAAACAAGGAATCATTGAACCTATCACTACAGAAGGACAACCTCCTAGTTTGGGGATTGGATTTAAACCATTATGAATAGGTCCTCCTAGTACCACAGTACCTACATGTAAGACTATGGATGTTTCAAACGATGAAAAGGCATATGAGGATATCCCACTTAAAACCAACAATCCCCTAGCCTCTGAGCATAACCCCAATGACCCAGTTGAATCAGTTACCCATATATCTACCTTCAACCAAAGCCCATTCAACACTGATGATGACATCTCCTCAAGTTATCCTAAACCTTTGGATTGGGACCAATGTGGACCACCAATTTTTGATCAATTCGACAATGATGACACTCTCATAATAGACTTTAAAGGAATTATGATTGAAGATCATAAAGAAGCAATTTCTTCTAAAGAGAACACATTGGCATACTTTGGGGAGCCTACTCCACCTTCTAGTTACAAAACAAAAAGAGAAAGAAATAACAAGCATAGGTCTCTTGGTGAAAACTGAAAGGCACCATTAGACCATAAAAAATCAAAAGCTAAGAAGCTCCCAAGGATATAAAATGAAAAATATGATGCCACGAATATCAGTGTTCCAGTGTTCAACATGCCACAAAGTCTTTTGGAGCTCTCTAAATCAACATTCATGCGAAAGCTCATTGGTCTCAACCCTCCCAACCCTCCCTTATATCCCTTTGTTTATCCCCAAATCCAACTACCTACTTTGTCCAATAACCAAAATTAGTCCTTTATCCAACAAGCCTTTGCATATGTCATCATCAGTGACATCCCACATGACATTTCTATTGACCCAATTATCCTTAGATGCCTTGATTTGCAAGAGATAAACATTGTCTTACATATGGTACACGATGGTATCTCTCGAGGCCTTTCTAGTGGTTTGATTTTAGCTACAAACTCGAAACAAATCCTCCATAATTATGGTCAGTCATGGATCCAGAGCTCATTAGCTAGAAGCACCAACAATAGATATCTTCTCAGCATTTTTTAGTGACATTCTTGGTTTCATCTAAAAGTCCTGAAAAAATATCAAAAAAATAGTAAAAAGTCATGAAAAAAAACAAAAAAAAAAGAAAAAAAAGTGAAAAAAGTCATGAAAAAATGGATGCCTTGATGAAAACTTGGCAAACAAGCATCTTGGCACAAAAATTTGAGTCAAGAGAAAAATTTCATCCAAAAGTGAAAACTTGGCAAACAGGCGCTTTGGGCAAGTACCATGGTGAAAACTTGGCAAACAAGCACCATGTGTAATCAGTTATTGCTCCTCCATCTATCAGGATTCCATCTAGTCTTTTCCCCCTCCATCATTCCTTGATCATATCCTTCATATTTCAAGACATCCTTGGTCCCTTATCATGGCTCACGAACTGGTTAATGCCCTTTGTTACCTTGCCTAAGCATCACCAGTCTGCGCACACACTCTGTCATTGGCCTTTGTACATAGTTTGCGTCTTGTCTAGGGGCATATTACCTACATGGTGCATGAGTTTGAATTTGAACTGGGGGCATATCCCTAAGTTCTTTTTATCCATTAGACCTATCGCATAATGGATTGGAGCTAACACTTGTTTATGCTTATACGATCCTGAAAAAATCCCTAAAAATCATAAAATGTCCTGAGAAAATCACTAAAAATCACATAATGTCTTGAAAAAAATCCTAAAAATTCAAATACGATCTTGAAAAAATCCCTAAAAATCATAAAATATCCTGAAAAAAACCTAAAAATCGTAAAATGACCTAAAGAAATTAGTTACACAAAAAATTCAAATATCTCCACAAAACCCTAAAATTCACAAAACTTGTCAAAAATTTGCAATAAACCTTGCACATTTTCACTATGGATAACCACCCCTTTTGCATAAACAATTGCACTTTGTAGACTAAAAATCAAAGCACTACGCTTCAGTGCCAATCACAATATCTGTACAACATGAACCAACAATCAATCCAACCAGTCACTATGAACTTATCAACTGAATCCACAACCAGAACTATCACATTATCAACATGTCAAACACTATCTACACACCTAAAACATTAAAAAGTATGTAATAATGGACAAGAATAGTTGTTGGCTCACGCTGTTTAGTGAGTGATTTATTTTTTGCTTTTTTTTTCTTTGATCATGTTCCTATGCCACTCGATGATATAAAACTAATCTATGAGACTAGCTGGGATGGTTCATGGTCATTTTTTTCTACTTTTGTCTATTACAATGTACTTTTGAGAGTTTGGGGCATGTACATATGCCTCAGAAAGGACAAAGTCATTCTCTGTTTGCATTGTGCTTGTTTACGCAAAAGGCTTGCATTTGCGCTCTAGCCCTTTATGCCATGATACATTGCATTCCATTTGCCATATCAAAATAAAGATCCATTTGACATATAGTGCACTTTCTAGAAGCAAAAGTATTTCCATCATACTAACATCTCGTCATCTCATTTTTCTTCGTCATCTCATTCTCCATCACCATGATCATGTCTTCTAATTCACCAAATCATCTTCATCTTGCATTCATGCATTCTTGCATCATCCTACACTGTCAATCACCTTTCTGTGGCTTTCCACCTAGTTCAACCTTAGTCTAACATTTGTCTCATCATATTTGACCAAATACGACCATTTTTGATGATTTCTCTCATGTTATGACATCTTTCCATCATTTTGGGCATGCACGCACAGTTTTGGGTCTACACTCTAGGCCTCATAACTTTCACATTTTAGCTCTAATTTTCATTCAGTCAGTTGCTATGGTTTTGTCTTCTTGTTGTTGATAAATTGACTTATCATATGATTATATTAGTCAATTTCTCGAGGGGGCACCCATATACATCATCCCTACTGGGGCATGTTGTGGCTTTCTCATCAGTTATTCTTTGATACAATGCTCTAAATCACATTGTATCAAAGAGGGGCAAAATGTAGAAACTCAAAAATGGTTCACATCTATGACCTCATCACTTCTTCATACTAATTTGTCCCATTTTATCATTCTACTAAATTTTATCTTTTGGCTAAATTGACCATATTTTGTCATTTGTATCCCCTTTCACATCAATTTCATATCAACTCAAAATCATATCAAATCAACTCGGAATCACCCCAAATCAACTCAAAATCACCCCAAATCAACCTGGAATCACTCAAAATCAGTCCTAATCAACCCAAAACATATCAAACATCCCAAATCAATCATCATTTATCCGCTCCTAGGCATTGTTGTGGCTTTCAGTGTCTTGGAAACCTATCAACTTATTAATATTATCAATCTGACCTTAGTACTGTCATGGCTCTCAGTACTAGGTCAAAATATCATTCATGTCATTCAATATTTGATGTTGTTGAGGCTTTAAGTGGGTTGAGGAATCTTATGATGCGTCATAGATTCTCTTCCAAATTTGACTCTCGTGTGTCATAGAATCTTACTTTTGGCATATTCTATCATATGCGTCATAGGAATTATTATTACCTCTTATGCATGTCCCTATTTGGCTTATTCGTCATAGATTCTTGGCTTTAAGTGGGTTGAGGAATCTTATGATGCGTCATAGATTCTCTTCCACATTTAACCAAATTTGACTCTCATTTGTCATAGAATCTTACATTTGGCATATTCTATCATATGCATCATAGGAATCTCTTGCCACATCGCATGTCTGTGGGTGACAAATCCAATGTCCTCACTTTAAGTGTTGATTATAAAATGAACACTCTTCTCTTATTTTGGCTCTCTTGGATCCAAATTCTTAGGTTTTGAAAGTCCAAATCTTTGAATCTTTGAGTCTCTACTTATTTGCATGTTGCATTCTCTCTCTCACATAAAATCACACTTCAAGTATTCTCATGGCATTATCCACATCATAGGCTTTGGCTTCAACCTTGTGTGCACTATAGGCAAATTGGAGCTACAATCATTTGGAGAAGAAAGAAGAACATGGGAGCTACAAATGGAAAAGGGGGTTTCTATTGCTTTCTCTATTAGTTTGGCTTTCATGGTAGACTAATGGGTGCTAATATACGATTATTGAGTTTTGTGATTTGATCATAGTATGTTATGCATTTTAACCCATTTTTCTAGTCCTACAGGTGGTTATTTATCCTGATTGATTATTCACTTGAAAAGTGAATAGGTATTGAAAGAAGAAATTAATTTCTCACTTCTCACTTTTGCAAATTGGAAAATTGAGAGCTTCTGAAATCCTATTCTAAAGGATTGGTTTTCTGTTCGTTATGGGAGCTACATGCATGGGATCTTCATGAGGATGGACTCACTGGATCTAGCTTAGGAAGTCCTTTCTTTATGATCATTTTTGGTTTTATCTACAGATTATTTATTTTACTTGGTTGTTTTCCATTGTTTCCCTTTTGGCTGTCAGGTAGGACTCTCTCATTTTCATGTTTCAGCTCTATTTTTGGTTTTTTTTCGGTAGCTATTTGTTAGGAGGCTAAGAACTAGTGTTTCCCAACATTCATATTTGTTGGTTCTGACCAATTGGTCAGGTATGAATACTTTCCAAGTTTTTGGGATGAGAGTTTGGGGTTTTGCATCATTATGCTAGTCATTTTTGCAGACAGTATCCAAACCCAAATTTTATTAGATTTTCAAGGCTTTTGTGCCCTAAGACCAAATGGATTTTATTTTTGAATTTTTTTGAGTTTTGGGGTTTTTACCTCATTTTATGTGCCACCCTATTTTCTTGGGTTTTCTTGGTATGATGTTTGTCATGGACTTGGATCATCCGTTGGGATGCCACTTTTATGTTGCATTAGGATGCATGTCGCATCTATCCTCCCGAGTTTTTTTTGGTGGAGTGATATTTTTCTTGCATTCTCATCTTGTCCTTGTGTAGTGATATTCATGACAGTGGTAAGCCATACATGAGTATGTACATGTATATTTGTCAAGTAACTTGCAAGGCTGGATCATTTATGGTACTTCTAGGAGTTATATTTTTTGGGGTCGGGTTGGGAATATGCATGCCTATAGGCATTCATCATTGAATGAGCATGGGTAGGCTAGGGTAGCATATGGAGGGGGTTTCTATCTCCACAACCTGGTGTCCATGCCTAGTGCATTGCATGCAGAAGTTTTAACCAAGTGATAACTAAATAAAATACTAGGTGGTAATAAATTTAAGATATTTAAAAGTGGATTGTGCATCTTCCATTGGGAAGAGTTGCTGCCTGGATTGTGTGCCTTTCATTAGGGAGAGAAACTACCAGTACTAGCTTGGGCTTTTTGATACCAAGAAACTCTCCATGATGTTAGCCCCTACATAGTGGCCCATTGAGTGTGTGACCAAGACCTATAGTCCTTGCATTGTCTCATGTTCTTAGTTTTAGTCATCATTACTATCTGGTGTGAGTGCTAGCCATGGAAATTTTCTTTATGTGTGTTTGTTGTCGGATCATTATCTCCATTAGCATGGTGGGAATAGACTTATGGGTTTCATGTGGTTGGGAGGTGTAGCTATCTATACCACTACTGGGGACCGGTATACAGAGTTGATGGCCTATTGTTCTAGTGCGACCATTGCTCTAAGCTTCACTTGATACTTCGGGTTCCAGAGTATGCTTATGCTTTCATTGGAATGCCTAGATATCATGTTTAGATGATGTTAGTTTTTTTGATGCAATTCCTTATTATGATTTTTACCATATGATTTAGAAGATGTGATTTGATTAGTTGGAATATCTTATGTTGTAGTACATTTTAGTAGTGACGCCCTCATAAGATAGCTTTGATGATTTGGTCAGTAGTTTGGGATGTTATGCACGAGGGATGGCTAGGACCTTGGAGGTCTCATGATTCTATTATGGTTGGGAGGAACCACACATGATTTTTGTTATCCTTGTATATTGCGATGTTGCTTCTATACACTATGATGTTGCTTTTAGTACATTCTTTTACTACTATATTTTAGATGGTTAGATGTAGTTTCTATCTTGCAGTTATTGTGTTCGAGTGTCTATGCCTCAATTTGTGGATCTAGTACTCTCTAGTGTGGATGAACTTGATTTATTATATTTTCACCTTAATTTCTTTTGGCTTGCTCATTTGAATCCTCATGCAAAATTATACCTTCCCACATGAGAGTGCAAAAGTTTGCATGGTATGATGAGTTTTCTCACACAGTTCTTAGTACTTCCTTACACGAAACTTCACACTAGTTCAAGGTGTTTTCACTATTGGGCCAAGCATTTCCTCATGGAAAAGGTAGATCCTCACATGATGTGTTGTACTTCCTCATGCAAAATTCTATCAATTGTTTTTCCTCACATGAAAAACAAGGGGCATCTCTACTGGTTTTTGGGGAATGCAACTTAGTATTTTAAGTACCCTTTAGGTTTTCTTAATTTTCCATGCTTTGATAGATCTGTGATTCTTTATTCTATTGTCATCTTTGGTCTTCATTTCTCTATTTGAGTGTGTCAGTTTGGTAGTTGCATTTGGAGATTCACTGGTTGTTGGGATTGTGGTCAAGTCTTCCATTGCGATCTTTGTGATCCTTGTATGTTGAGTGTCATGTACATCCATACTTGTTTAAAAAAAAATCTTGGCTTGTATTGAAACCTTGTTCCAAGGATCTCTGGGTAGGGCATTACATCTAGTATCAGAGCCCATGTTGCAACATTGGGATCTTTGTGTTATGCTTCCACTATTAGTTATTTTTGCGTGTCTATTACTATCTTATGTCTATTATTTTGATATCTTGTTGATTCATACTTGTGAATCTTGTGCTTTTGACATGTGATTCTAACCTTATCTTGTTGCTCCATAATGATGCCTCTTGCATGTAGGCTTGTGGTCAAGGTAGTAACCAACAAGTTGTTCAAGAGGAAGAAGACCATGAAGAGGAAGAACAATAGGATGGTGAGGGAGAATAGGGTAACAAAAATTAGGGTGGAATTAAGGTATTGATGTTAGTGCTACAAGAGATTCTTTCTTGGTTGGATCCTTGTGTAGAGGAAAACCAACGTGAGCGAGGTAGGGAAGAGGAGACTCATCATGAGGATTCCCACATGTCTAAGCATAGGAAGGAAGAGCATGAGAATTTTCATACTCCACTGGGTGGCCAAAGGCACCATCAGGGTGGTAGGTTCCATGACAGTTAAGATTCCATCCATTTTGATATCATTAAATCTCTTCAACAATCCAAATTTCCATTCTATGATGGCATGTGAGGTGGCCTCAAGGTAGAAACTTGGTTATTAGACATGGCGCATTGCTTCACCATGTACCCATATGCAAGGAACATGAGGGCCCATAGTGAAATTATGTAGTTGAGGGAGCATAGATCCATTTGTTGGAATATTGAGGGGCAAAAGCTTCAAATTAGCATCATAAATCTCACTTGAGAGATCTTTAAGGAGAGATTTTGAGAGAGATTCTTATCTCCTTAGTTTAGGGAGGCCTATGCTGATGAGTGCCATGAGCTCAAACAAGGAAATGTGTTAATGAGATAGTACATGATTAGGTTCTTTGAGCTTAGGTAGTACTCATGCTACAACCATGATAAGATACTCCTAACTCAACATTTCATCTGAGGCCTTAAAGATGAACTTATTGGAGAAGTTTGTATGCATCAGCCTAGAACCCTTATTCATGTTGTTGAGAAGGCACATATTGTAGGGAATAATTTGGCTAGAGGTTTTAATGGTAAATCATATTTTTTAAACCATACTGCATAGAATTCAGGATAGCATGCACAGTTTACCTAGTCCTTAGGGAAGGACAAATCCTAATCAACACCCTCACAAGTTGGTAATTGTCATTATTTTTGATAGAATGGAAATTGGTCCAAAGGTGAGAAGAATGTAGGTGACTTAAGAAAGAAGGGAGATGACTAGAGCTATGGTAAAAAATCTCAACAAGATCGCCCTCCTCAGAGTTTTTACAAAAACTCTAGCAGGGGTAGTGCACCTTATCCTAGTGCTACTTAAGGTGGTCATGAAATAGGTTCCAGCTTTGCGAGAAATTATTATTCTTGTGGCTAGCCCAGTCATAAATCTTTTGGGTGTCCTATTGAACTATCTACAAGACTTAGTAGAGGTGCATCTAGGTCGAAGCCTACCATGGGAGATGTTGGTGGGAATCATTGAGTCTTTGTGGCAGTTGATAACTATCAATGAAAGCATCAAAGTACCCTAGTTGAGGCTACAAGTACGTTGCATGGTATTTCATCTTTAGTATTACTTGACTTAGGTGCTTTAGATTATTTTATTTCACCATATCTTGTTTAAAAATGTGGGTTAGTGGCAATTGTAATAACCCAAAAATGGTTATCTAGACTATGAGCCCCCTTTCTATCATTTTTACATAATTTATCCATTGGTTATCTTTGATCAAATCCTCAAAAACCTATTTATTTGATTATAACCTACAATGTGACCACTTTATCCCAAGTTCATATTTATTTCCAAGAACATGTCCCCCTTTTAATTAAATAAAATTCCCCATTCATCTCTTGTCCTAAGTGTGCACACATAAAACATTATTCCTATTTTACAAATTAAAAGAAAAGGCTTTGTGACTTTTGTCTTATATGGGTAGTCAACTTCTATTTTATTGGTTGATTGGCTTGTGCACATGGATCACTCCCATTTTCAAACTCCACTTTTTATCTTCCATCATCTTCATCTTCATCTCCACCATTCATACAACTTTAAAAGAAAGAGCTCGCCTCTTGTCCAAGGATCCACACTGTTAAGTATTGTTATTCTGCAGGTTTACTATTTGAATTCTTGAGAGCTTTTGTGGAGAACTTCTATTTTTTGTCTACATTCTCTCATACCATAGCATTCTAGCTTAGAATCATGTTGCATGTAGCTTAGCTTTCATTTTGCAATAGCTTAAATCACGTAGCTTAATAGTTAGATTTATAACACTCTCATCCTTGATTATAATAGTTGCATTTTGCATATTCACATTAGCTTACTTCACATTTGCATTGCATTATTGAGGCATCTTTTGTAGACATTTTCACTCTTGCATCTTGTCTCTAATAGAACCTCCAATTTCATGGCTTACCAGCAAAAAGAGCATTCCTAAGGCTCAATTGAGAGCCCTCGTATTCAAATCATGCTCTCTTGCACTCCGTGAATAGGGAGCTCTAAGCCAACATCCAAGTATTCTGAACTCATGGAATCACTTAGATAGAATGGTTTAGAGTTGGACGCTTTGTGTACATTCTTGGCACCCACCATGGGGCATAACACTTGGTTTTGTACTTTGCTATTTTTTGTTGCATTCTCTACATGCTATCTGCACTTTTATTTTTTAAGCCGTAACTTTTGGGCGACATTTTTCGAGTTTGGTGTGATAGTTCTTATGACTATAGTGTGATACCTTTTTGGTAAAAGTGTTGCATGATATTACTAAACTTTGTTGCCTCTCTATAGTAAGTTTTGTCACCCATCTTAGGTAGGAATATCACACAAAAGGAAACTCTTGTATGCGTATATTGAAAACTATTGCATGTCATACTTCTAGAAAAAACTATCACCTCGTCTAAACTTGCTTGTTAATTGAGTGATTAGATCAGTTTCTCAGTTGTACTTTCTATTTGGATTTTCACAAGTCTATAGTGGGTTTTATAGAGGTTTATTTGTATATTACATGTTGTTTTGAAGCTAACTTTTCGGGCTAACGATTGTGTTTTTAGGTTGTTACCTTAAAATTTTTGCCTAATCACCTTATAAAAAAGAATGCATGTCAAAGCTTCAAATGCACAAGGGCTACTAATGTTTTTTTGCAGGGCTATCAAATGCATAAAAACCAAACTTGCTTGGTTTTTTTATTTTATTCCATGTGCAGCATCTATTAGTTGTTTCATTTTTGTAGGCACATTAAAACTTATGGTTCAGATTCTTCGGTGATAAGAGAGTATGATCTTCACCCTTGTGGTGAATCAAAAATCTTGACTTGCCTTTGGATTTTCAAAAGAAAGGGAATAATTGAATCTTCGTGGTGTGTTGGGGGGAAATGATTGGAATATGAGAGCATGCTCTTCACCCTTGTGGTGAATAAAAAATATTGACTTTCAAAAGTTGAACCACTTTTTGTCTTAGTTAAAATCCTTTAGAGGGCCTGCTCTTGGGCAACCAAGAGGAATGACCCAAGTGGGGAAAAGTGAACCTGGCTATTTTGATCCACTATAATATCAAGGCTATTGAGGAAACAAAACCTCAGTAGATGTAACACTTATCTTACCTAGTGTGATTGCTTGTGGGATTGCAACCACGAGGAGATCACTAGGGAGAAATGCTTAAGGTACTCTTGTGGTCGCGAGACCAGTTACTCATTGCAAGGTGAGGTGTCCTATATCAAGAGAAAGAGGAGTGATATGAATAGAAATCCTTTATCAATGCCCTAGGTTATTAGCTACCCTATTTTTTCACTTAACTTCTTGGTGCAAGGATCGATCCTAGTGGAGTACTCAGATCACCCCAAGATTTTACACTCACCATCTATGTTCCCTTTGTTATGATTATGGAATTTCCATGAAAAAGTGAATATCTCTTGTGGAAAATCACTTGGCTTGAGGCAAAGGAGCACTTAGATTGGGCCAAGTTGTTGAGTAATGAACTGTGACTTTTAGGTAGATATTGCTTGATGTGTTCTCGAATGTACTAGACCTGTGAAAATATTTTGAACATACACATGACAATAGTTCTAGGGATTTCTTTTAAGACCTCACATATGCTTGTATCATGAAAGGCTTCTTTGTCCCTTGATTGTTTGAAGATTACTGCATGTGTCACTATCTTGCTTGGAAACAAATTGCTTTTGAACATCAAACTTGCTATGCTATTAACTATTGTCAAACTTTGTCAACCAAGTCAAAACATCAAGTTCAAATGTTTTCTTGTGTTTCTTTCTAAGGGGAGTCTCATCATTTGACTTTTGTTTTGTATGTCTCTAGTGCTTGAAAATGCTTAAAGTTGTTGGAAATTTGATTGAAAAGATCATTGTAAGAAGAAGATTGATTGAAAGAGGGAGTTTTTTGTTAAATGAATGTTTTCAATCACTGTTTTGTCATTGATGTCAAAATTTCTATTTGCTAGAATGAAAATTGCTTATAAGATCTAAGTACTATCACTTAGTTGATTGATGAAGAGGATTTAATCAAAAAGATGTAACAAGAGTACCTAAGGAAAAGTTGAGTTATGGTTTTGTAATGAAGTGCAAGGACCAGCTAAGACAATGGTTAAAATAATGTATTGATAACATACTTGAAGATACAAAGGTTGGTCACACTTATAAACATTGGAGGAACAAGTTAGAATAAGGTTGACTACAAAGCTTAACTAAGTTCATTAGTGAGTGCCAAGAAAGCTAGTTCAACAAAGAAAATTTTTAGTTAGTGCTGAGCAAATGGAAAATCTAGTGTGTGTCAAGTGATACAGAAGGAGCTGAGTGTGTTTAGGTGTCGAGAAAAGTAATAGGTACTAAGCATTAGAAAAAAACTTAGTGGATGTTGAGTGAATCCATAGCAGATGTCTAGCATTAGTAAAATGTAGTTGATGCCAAGTAACACAATCTGTGCTGAGCACCATAATTTCAATGGTGTCAAGCTGCTGCATTATTGAAAAGTTAGAGATTTTCCAAATCTAAGCCGAAAAGTTTGTTACCTTGAATTTTGTGAACTAGTTAGAGGATAAAAATTATGAGCTGGTGGCACAAAATTTTATATAAACCATTTTTGAGTGAATTCAAAAGGATTCTTCATGATGTTTCTAGAAGGAACAAAATGTGGGTTAGATTCAATGAATCCTACCTAACCCATTCAAAAAGAAATCAAAGGAGGGAAGAATTGAGCGGGAAAAGAAATTCTAGACTTCTATTTAAGGAGTCACAGACCAAGAAGTAAGAGCTATTGGAGTGCCAAATAGTGAAGTGGTTAAAGGGTGTCAAAGAGAAGACACCAAGGAGAAGGAAGAACATAGTATAGAGACTCTGCTTTAATTAGTGGTCAGAAGGAAGATTGCACTAGTACATCAAGCATGAAGACTCAAATAAATAAAGCTTGAAATGAGGGAAAGCTATAAAGAGTAGTAGAGATTGAAAGCCAGGAAAATGTCAAGAGCTGAATTGTGATCTAAAATCTACAAAATAAGTTATGAACTGTAATCAGGTCAAACCCCCTTATTGTTACTCTCTAGAAATTGCAATAGTCAGGGTAAAAATCCTATGGACTTAGGTTGGTTTAACAACCATTTGTAAATCCTTTAATAGGGTGGCATTCCAAGTGAATTTTCTAAAGTCCTCTAACCAGTCCCACTTCTAACAAGGTGGTTAAATCCTTTAACCATGTCACATTTAGCAGTGTGTTGTAGCCTTTAATACGGTAGGCCTTTCACAAGGCATCACTTTAGAAGAGCGAGAATTAAGTAGCATGTTACTGGTGGTTTTTTCCAAATTGGGTTTCCACATAGATCATTATGTCATGTGTTGATATTTTCATGTGTTATGCTTGCATGCTGATTTATAGTAACTTGTTGATTAGGAATGTTTAAGCTTGGATGAATGAACAATTTATAAGGCTTGCTTTACTTGAAAAAAATTTTGAATTGGAAATTTGGACCTTAAATAACTGATTCCCCCCCCCCCACTCTTAGTTATTCTGAAGCATTTCTAATAATTGGTATTAGAGCCATTTGCTGATTTAGTTTGAAAGGTACCAGAAGTAGGAAGACCAAGATGTCTAAGAGAGAAATTCCCAAGCTCAACAAAGACAATTTCATTGCATGGAAAAGTATGATGAAACTGCACCTTGGATCAATAAGAGATTATGAAAAAATCTCAATTGGAGTATAACATGTAGATCCAGTTGGACTGCTTTCTACAAATGATTTGAAAAAAGGAAGGAGCACAATTAGGCAATGTTGGAGATTGCCTCTGCACTTAGCTATGCTAAATTTGATGACATCAAAGGATGTGATACTACATTCAAGATGTGGAAAGCCCTATCAAATATCTATGGAGTAGATTAGAATGTTCAAAGAGAAAAGACAAAAAGCCTCAGAGGAAAGTTTGATGACATGAAAATGGAGGAAGGTGAGAATGCTGCTCAATGTGGCTCCAGAATGAAAGAAGTGGTAAGTGCAATAAGAAGTTTGGGTGGTCATTTGGAAGAAGAGACTATCAATAGCAAATACTTAAGGACCTTGCTCCCCATCTATGCTATTAGGGTTTCATCCATCCAAGAACTAAGGTGTGTACCAGGGAACACACTAACCTTTGAAGGTATAGTGGGAAGACTTACTACTTTTGAATTGTCCAACTTTGATAACTACAAACTTGAGAAACTTGAATCTTCTTTTAAGGCTAAGTGAACATTGAAAGATACTAAGTAGGTGAAATCAAAGAAGAAAAGCAAAAGAGAAAAACATGCATCCAATGATAGCAGCACCAATGAAAAAGATGTGGATCAATTGGAAGCATTATTGGCCAGAAGATTTCACAGAGGAAAAGATAAATTCAAAGGTAATCTCCCTATCATTTGTTTCAATTACAATGAAGTAGGACATACTACTACAAGGTATACATAGAAGAAGAACTACGAAGAAGGAAACAAATATAAGAGCAAAAGAGAAGATGGTAGAAGATATTACAAGGACAAAGTCAAAAGATGGTACATCATTGAAGATGATTCTAATGAGAATGATGATGAAGTAGTCCATGTAGCCATGAAGGAAGAATTAGATGAAGATGAAGCAACAACACTAATAACATGTTTAAACAAGAATGGCAAGTGGATCATAGACAGTGGGTGCTCACATCACATGAAAAGAGACCAAAGTAAGTTTATTACCTTTACCTAGTATGATGGAAATAGTATTAGATTTAGTAATGATGCTCTATGTCAAATCAAAGGAAAATGCTCGATTAAACATACAAAGAAAATTTCATGTGATAATGCATATTATGTTGAAGGACTAAACTACAATTTGCTAAGTGTATCATAGTTAGGCAATATAGGTTGCAAAGTAGAATTTGGAAACAAAACTACCAAAATCTATGACATTGATGGAAATCTAATAGGAAAAGGTGAACAGAGAGGTAAAATGCAACCTATCTCATTGTTAGACTTGATGATGTGTGGCTATGGCATAAAAGGCTATGTCATGTTAATTTTGACAATCTAATTAGCATCAACAAAAAGAAGAAAGTTAGAGGTTTGCCTAAGCCCAAGAAGCTTGAAAATACAATGTGCAAATTCAATGTCAACTAGGGAAGATGACCAAGTTAAGTTTTAAAAGAAAAACCTACACTTCAAAAGAAGTACTAGAGCTAGTCCATACTGATTTTTGTGGACCAATAGAAGTGCAAAGCTAACAAGGAGACAAATACATAATGCTATTTGAAGATGACTATTCTAGAATGATGACTGCCATGTTCTTAAATAAAAAATCTAATACATTTCAAATGTTTAAGTCATATTTGGCCAAGGTTGAGAAGGAAATAGGTAAAAGTCTGAAGTGTCTAAGATCAGACAGAGTAGGAGAGTATACATCAAAAGAATTTGAGATATTTTGCAATCATAAAGGTATCAAAAGGTAAACATCAACACCAAGAACTCCCCCATAGAATGGCATTACAGAAAGAAGAAATAGATCAGTGATAGATTGTGCCAGAACATTGATGATGGAAAAAAAAAGTTTCTCTAAAGTATTGGAGAGAAGTTGTAAGTGCTTTTTTTTACACACTGAATAGAGTCCAAGTCAAAAAGGAAAAAATGCAACACCTTTTGAACTATGGTATGGTCACTCACCTAATGTAAAACATTTCAAAATATTTGGTTACAAATGCCATATTCTTAAAGATACTAGAAATGGAAAGTTTGATGCAAAAAGCGATGAAGGCATATTCCTTGGATACTCCACTAGAAGTAGGGCATATAAGTGTTTGAATACTGACACTAACAAGATTGTGGACAGTGCAAACGTAAATTTTTATGAGCATGTAGAAGTCCAAGTTGATGAATCCAGGAAACTAGAAGATTATAGATATTTTTTATACTTCTTATGAAGGTATACCAACTAAAGATGAAGCTAACAATCAAGTTGGGAATTAGCAACAAATTTTAGTATCAACCAAGTCACAACCAGTGAATGTCAAGCTACATTCAAAAGTTGAGTTATAGAATGAAGAAAATGCACATTCTGATTCTAAAAATAGTACACATGGAAGAGATGATGAAATACCAGAAGGAGAAGAGGCAAATGACTCTAAAGATGAAAGATCAAATGTGGAATGAAGGATAGAATCAAGACTAGCCAAGTACGTGAGAAGACATCACACTAGTACATTTGGGTTCATTTTTTGACCTTTATTAGTTGAATTTTTAACCCATTTTTTGACCAAATTTTGACCAATTTTGACCAATCCATTCATCGATATTTTTTTGGTCAAAATTTTGACCAACTCACTGGTTGGTCAAAATTTCAACCAATATATTGGTCAAAAATCTACCAAAGCCATTGACTAAGTTCAAATAGGATTTGGTCAAAATTTTGACCAACAAAGGTAGAATTTTTTTTGCGTTGGTGCAAATTTTGACCAATGAAGGTGGAAATTTTGACCAACAAAGGTAGAAATTTTTTTTTGCATTGGTGGAAATTTTGACCAATGAAGGTGGAAATTTCGACCAACAAAGGTAGAAAAAAATTTAGGCATTGGTGGAAATTTCAACCAACAAAGGTAGAAAAAATTTTAGGTGTTGGTGGAAATTTCCATCAACAAAGGTAGAAAAAACCCAGGTGTTGGTGGAAATTTTGACCAATGAAGGTGGAAATTTCCACCAACAGCTAGGTGTAAATTTTTTCCAGGCATTCTATAAAACAGTACACATGTCTTGCCTATGATATGACATTTGACATGCATCCTACACTCTCTCATCCAGCTTATGATGGATTACGTAGAGTGATTTGAAACCATGATTCTAAAAAATACACACAATCAAATCCAAAATGAACTTGCACTACAAATGGATTGTGGAAATATGATATTGTTAATTTTGCATGCATGTCTACTAGGACAAATATATATTTAAGTTGTGATTGTCTGGGTAGACATGCATGCAATTTTACCAATATCAAATTTCCACAATCCATTTGTGATGCAACTTCATTTTGGATTTGATTGTGTGTTTTTTAGCATCATGGTTTCAAACCACTCTACATAATCCATCATTAGTTGGATGAGAGAGAGTGCAAGATGCATGCAAAATGTCATATCATAGGCAAGACATTTGAACTATTCTATAGAATGCCTGAAAAAATTTACCCCTAGCTGTTGGTGGAAATTTCCACCTTCAATGGTCAAAATTTCCACTAGCGCCTAGGTTTTTTCTACCTTTGTTCGTGGAAATTTCCACCAATGCCTAAATTTTTTTCTACCTTTGTTGGTCAAAATTTCCACCAACGCACACCAGCCAAGTACGCACACTAGGTTGGCTCACCAAGCTAGCCTACCAAGTCATGTCACCAAGTTGACTATTTGAGTACACTCACAAAGTTGACTCTTTAAGTTTGCTCATCAAGTCACCCCACCTAAATGCCTCATCAAGGTCAGTCTTTAAGTTTGCTCACCAAGTCAGCTCACTAAGTCGCCACACCAAGTCGACTCACCATCTTGCCTCACCAAGTAGACTCGCTAAGTCAGCTCGCCAACTTGCCCCACCAAGTTGACTATTCAAGTATGCTCACCAAGTCACCCCACCAAAGTTCCTCATCAAGGTCAATCTTTAGGTCCGCTCATTGAGCTTGCTCACCAAGTAAACTTGCCATGTCGCATCTCTAAGTGGCCTCGCTAAGTCGGCTCACCAACTTGCCCCACCAAGTTGCCACTTTAAGCCCACTCACCATTTTAGATCGCCATACCAACTCCCCAAGTCAGCTTTCCAAGCTGATAATTGAAGTACGCTCGCCAAGTCGACTGTTCAAGTGTGCTCGCCAAGTTGACTTAGAGTTCGTTCATCAAGTCACCCCACCAAAGTGCCTCATCAAGGTCAGTCCTTAAGTTTGCTCACCAAGTCAGCTCGCCAAGTCACCTCACCAAGTCGGCTCACCCACATGTCCCACCAAGTCCCCAAGTCTGCTCGCCAAGCTGACAATTCAAGTGCACTCACCAAGTCGACTCTTTAAGTTTGCTCACCAAGCCCATCCCCTAGGTCAACTCACCAAGTTACTCCCACATAGGCACCTCAATGAGTTGACTCTTTTAGTCAGCTCACCAAGTCTATTGTTCAAGTATGCACACTAGGTCAGCTCGCCAAGCCAGCCCACCAAGTCATCTCACCAAGTCAATTGTTCGAGTATGCTCACAAAGTTGACTCTTTAATTTCGCTCATCAAGTCACCCCACCAAAGTGCCTCATCAAGATCAGTCTTTAAGTTCGTTCACCAATTTAGCTCACCAAGTCATTGCACCAGGTTGACTCACCATCTTGCCTCGCCAACTAGACTCACTAAGTCAGCTCGCCAACTTGCCACCAGGTCAATTGTTCAAGTATGCTCACCAAGTTAACTCTTTGAGTTTGATCATCAAGTCACCCCACCAAAGTGCCTCATCCAGGTCAGTCTTTAGGTCTACTCATTAAGCTTGCTCACCAAGTTAGCTTGCCATTTTGCATCTCTAAGTGGGCTTGCTAAGTTGGCTTGCCAACTTGCCCCACCAAGTTGCCACTTTAAGCCCACTCACCATGTTAGATCATTAGGCTAGCTCCCCAAGTTAGCTTGCCAAGCTGACAATTGAAGTATGCTCACCAAGTCAATTCTTTAAGTTCACTCACCAAGTCCACCCCCTAGGCCAACTCTCCAAGTTAGCTCACCAAGTCAATTCTTTAAGTTCACTCACCAAGTCCACCCCCTAGGCCAACTCTCCAAGTCAGCTCACCAAGTCACCCCCACTTGCCCCACCAACTCGCCACTTTAAGTCAACTCACCATGTTAGCTCGCCAGGCCAACTCCCCTAGTCAACTTGCTAAGCTAAAAATTTGAGTATGCTCACCAAGTTGGCTCTTTATGTCCGCTCACCAAGTCTTCCCCCTAGGTCAACTCACCAAGTCACCCCCACCCAATCACCTCAACAATTCAACTTTTAAAGTCAACTCACTAAGTCAGCTCACCTAGTGGTTTCACCAACTTGCCTCAGCAAGTTGGCTCATTATGTGTGCTTGCCTAGTTGCCCCATTGAGTTGCTTCTCTAAGCCCACTCACCATGTCAGCTCACTTGGTCAGCTCACCAAGTCAACTGTTCAAGTACACTCACTAGGTGGGCTCACCAAGTCACCCCACCAAGTCATGTCACCAAGTTGACTGTTCAAGTACGCTCGCCAAGTTGACTCTGAGTTTGCTCATCAAGTGCCCACAAAGAAAAATCAACCTATTATTCTAGGAGAAAACATGAATACCATGGCAGGCATAGTGTCGTGGAATATAAAACCTCTTTTCCTTTTTCCTTTCAAATAAAAGAACTTCCACTATTAACAATGCCAATGGGTGTATATAAGTTGATCTATATCCATAGTTATTAACCAATTTTTTTATTTTTTTTTAAAAGTGTGTTTTTCAAAACAATATTTTAACTTGCACTTTATGGGGAGAAGCATTGTGTTCTTTAATTTTATTTTTTAAAACTATATAATAATTAATAATATCCTTCAAACACTGATCGTTGTGAAACCAAGTTGGATCATTGGACTTATTTTCTATCACAAAACAATTACCATCTTCAGCTTCTTTGTTCTGAACCATTGATTTTTTGAGAAATTGAATTCTCTTATGATTGTGAGACCATGGTGCTGTTGAAGGTCATTCAATTTGATAGCCATAAAATGTGCCAAATCTTTTAGTAAATCATGTTCTGGATGTGAAGCTTCTTGTTTCTCTGATCCATTCTGCACAAGCTCTTCTTCATGTACTTTCTTTTCAAAAAGCTCTGAAAGTAGTTCTATCACCATTCTTTCTTCCTAAATAAATGCCAACAAAAAGATACTTTTCAATTTTAAGATTTGAATGCATCTCCCTAACATTATAATAGAATATGTTTCATCCATTTGTTTCATACATTTTTCTAATTGAAAAGCACCCTTTTTTTCTTGTTTAGTGTGTTATATAAATCCTTCTAAAAGGGCTCTTAGAGTCTATGAGGCCAACTTATCCTAAAAATAAATTCTAAATAAATGCTACCATTTTTTTTTTGGTTTATCATCAATTTTGTAAACCATAAGGGAAGATTTCCACTACTTAGAAACTATGATGTTAGCAAAGAAGTGGAGCCTAAGGTACCAGCAATAGCCACATATGTTACTTCCCCAATATCAAAAGTAAACAAAACTCACAAACAAAAGAAGAATGTCCATAGCTTAAACTCATGTAGAAAAATATACAAAGACAAATAAATAATTTAAGTTTTCATAGTAATTGGACAAAGCATCATCTCGCTACTATTCATATTATCTTATATTGAACAAGAAGAATAGGTCTTAATATAATATCTATGACCTCTGAGATCACTATTAAATGTCAAAAGTTAGTCATTTATTGTGGTAGCAAGTATAGTAAAATTTTAGGCATTGGGAGAATGTGAGGAATGGATCTTGCATAACTGTAAAGATGATGCAATTTTTAATCACTTTGGAAGAAGCCTGAGTCAATGACTATGACATCTAGATACTCGCTATAAAATTATTGATCTATACTTAAAAAGAATTAAAGCAAATAAAGCTCAAAATAAATAAGGTTCAGAGGACAACCATAAAGAAACATACTTCTACAAACTTATCTTGTGGTAAAGATTGATGTGAAATGTTTTGGTAGTGTACTTTCCTCTTATCATCCACAAATTCTAGGTTTGATTCAACTGGAGCCTTCAATTCTTGTGAGCTACATAATGGAGCTTCTGAGATTCTTTGCATCTCAGTCTTTCTAACTGCTGCATTCATCAAGTCATCTAACTACTACTGGAACTTCTTTATTTCATGTAAACTATCCAAGTTATCACTAACAACACAATCTAAGCATTGCCAATATATGAATGTAGGCACTTCAAGAGGGGGAAGTAAAGGGACTATCTTTTTCCTCATTCTTCTTTGCAGTAAATGCGAAGAAAAGGCTAGCACTTACTTATATCTATTTCTCAAATATTTGTCACATAGCCTCTACAAGAGACAATAATACATACCTTTCAAGAGCATGAAAATAGTCTAAAATTGTCCAGGAGCACACCATTCAATTTGAATGAACGTAGGACAAAGATGTAGACTTTTATTATGTAAAATAGAAAGTAAACTAAAGCAATCAAATTAGTTGTTTGTATGCCTAAGTGATTAAAAAATGGTGACTGAGATGAATGTAATATTCCAGATAAGGTGAATTTTGTAACATTCCAAATATATATAATAGTTGTACAATTAATATATTAATGAGAGTTGAAGTACTGTAGTATATAGAACATTTTGATACGAAATGTATGTTTGATGCGTATTGTGTTTGTGTTATCTCCACCCACAACCATCATCTACATTATCACTTGTCTTATTGATAGGTGTGATAAAAGAAAAAAAAAAACATTCTGGAGTAGAGATCTCACGTAACAAGAGATTTCCATGCTCAGCCTCCTCATGATCTTTTTGGCCTAGGATTATCCCCACAACAATTTAAACAAAAAAACTCGTGACAACTGTGAGATTTTTAAATTTTTGTACTATTTCCTAGCCCATCTTAATGGTTGGTAAGAAGCATTAAAAAGAACAGTAGGAAACATAATCGAGTTTCAAATTCAAAATAGCATATCTCAGAAAATAGAGAGTTTTAGTAGTCATGATCGAGCCTTTGGATAGACAAAGAAAGCCCAAGAAAGACAATTCCAAATGAATAAACAAATAGCTTGGCAATTGGCTGCAGTAAATAAAATTTGAAAATCCATTGCTATTAGTTTCAATCGATTAAAAAGAATTCTGTTTCCCTATGTCTCTGTACAATCAAAAAATGGTGAGAACATAGAGAATACTTCAAGTAAGTTGGTTTCACTTAAATGAAGGTTCTCTAGCTCTCCACCTTGGGTCAGGAGACACAACGATTAGTGATTTGAAACTATAGGATATAAATGGGTTAAAAAAAAATAAAATTCAAAATGTTGGGTACCCAATTTGTCCACAAAAAATTATTGGAAATGAACAAGATCCTTCTCCATTAACTGATTGTTATTGGATAAAAAATGCAAAATTATCCACCACCCGCTGCCCGCTTCCAGTTCCAAATTGCAGCATGTTCAATGGGTTGGCGAAGATTTGGACAAGAAAAACCTTTCTACAATTTGGATTGTCTAGTGTGGTTATATGGATTGTGGAAAACATCCATCATCCATTTGCTTTGAGCTATAAGAGGATTATAACTATTCAAATTGGTCATATGATAACAACTCTTGCAGTTTGAAAATGACACTTCATCACATCTCTTCTTTTAAACCTCTGTCAGGAATTCAAGATTAAGTGATCAAGTTTTTTTAATTGAAGAATCGAAGGAAGCAAAAAGTGGGTTATCAGCATCAGTAAATGAGGATACATAAAGTTTTGATTTGTCAACATATTCCTATATTTGACATAACAATCCATGTTGTTCAGACATCCCCAGTGGTTTCAATAGGCCCAACATAATGTTTACATCTGAACATACTAGATTAAACATATTGAAATGATATGGAATACCAATATTGGTATTGTTGGAACATGATGAAGTAACAATTTGGGTATTTGAAACATGTGAAGGAAATGTAGAGGGGCTTGTTCTTGACAGAGTAGGCCCAAGCATGCCATTGTCCAATTCAACCATGTCTAGATGTATTCTTGAGTCAGAGGAATTCATAAAATTACCATTTTGATATATTTTAGTCTGAAACGACATGCCTACACCATTTTTTGAAAGTGAAGCATGCAATGTTGGCAGCTCAATATTGAGTGTTCCCCATTTTATGTAATTGCCTCTAGCTTGAAGGTTATAAGAGTTATGTATCTCAAGGAGTTGGTTTTCTACTTTTAGCTTCTTTTTTGAATCTGTTATGTTCACTTTTGAAGCTTTTAGACTTACTTCCACTACCTCATCTTTATTATCTGCTGTAAAAGAAATAGGAAGATTTTGTTGAGTATTCTGTGCTATCGGCTTCAGTACATGCTTGAAACTGACAAACTGGCTTGTAGCTGAAGATAGATCTAATGAAGAAGGATTATTATCTAGACTTGTGTGATTGTCCATAGCACATGTCACTATTTGTGTGGAATGACACTACACATCGAGCTCTCTCTTGTTCTTTGTTGTCTCTCTCTCTGCTTCACTTATGTACTTTTGGCTTAAAATAGTCCCATCTTCATGCCTTATATTTTTCAGGCATGCAAAATCTGATAATTTTGTGTTCCTGGTTGTTACCTTCAATATGCTTAGGATTGAAGTAGAGACTTTGAGTAGCATAACAGCTATAAGGAATTTAGTCTTAATATGAAACTTAGTAAATTAGTTGCAAATTTATCTAACTAACTATCTAGGAGAATGAGATGCTTGATCCATCCCATTAGATGCTTGATCCATGTCACTCTGCCAGTAATGAATAAGAATTGCATGTGTATTAAAGATAAATCACTTGAGCTAGAAACCGTATCCATCTTTATGAATCTAAAATATGACATAGCAAAAAGTGGAATAGTTTTGATGGAAAAATATTATGAATGAGCCAACTTCAGCATCAAATGCTTGAATAACAATCAAATTATACCTCAAATTCATAATATTTGTAACAATATAGAGACCTTCCTCTTCATTCATTATCTACATTAGCCATTTGATTAGATGTATTTTGAGAATTAATGGAATGGTTTCGAGACAATTAATAAATTCAAAACTTGATTAAACACTTTGATTTAAGCTTGACTCATCATCTCTAGTGGGCATCTGTTCAATGGGATTTCAACTTGCACACTTTGGTACTCAAAGAGAAATAGATGTAAATGGAGAGGGCATGTTCTAACATTTATGGTCATCCAATTTTAATTTTAGTCTTTGCAATTTTGCACAATACCTTTGTAGGGAAGGAAGCCCTCAAGCTAGTTGGATAGTTCAGAAACAAATGTCAATAGTCCTTGGTTTAGTTACTATTTCGAGAATTGAGTTGAACTTGTTAATTATTTCAGATTTGTGGTTGTGAAGGAAATTGAGAAAACTTGTCTGCTACCAACAAACCCATTTATACTAGCTAATTTTGCATTGAGGAAACCCTCAGTCACCTTTTGACGAGTAAGGTGTCGAGGAAGATTAGGACTATAATCAAGAGCTTCTTGTCAAGCCCCTACTGTAAATTGTAGACTTATAATTATATAAAAACTAGGGATTGCAATTAAATTTAATAGCAATCCATTGTAAGAAGCTAGCCCCTACTAAGAAAGGAAAAAGGGCAGATGCTAGTTTGAAAGGCTAAGTAAAATTCTAACAAGGGCCAACTACAACTAAATGGTACATTAATACCAGCTACTAGTTTAAACAAAATATAATTATCAACTACTACTTAAATGCATCTACAGGCTATGATCCCTCATGAACTATGATTAAGATTAAATAGATAATATTCAAAGGCTGTGCTTGATCATAAGGAGATGTATCCTTCAAAATGAGACGATACTAGTGAAAAATGTAACATTTCCCCACAATCAAGGATATAATAAGAGAGGTGGTGCATTTGTACATAGCATTAAATAGAATTGAAGGGCCCAAAAAAGGAGGAACATTTCTCTGCTTTGACTAAAATAATGTTCCATGAGAACAGACCCTTGGCCCATATGAGATTTTTAGATGAGGCTAGTAGCAACTAGAAATTTGTTGAGGCTTGATACAAAGTTATTCGGGAGAAATGTTATCACTTCCACGTCTGAGTTTTCAATTTCACATTCCTCACATTCCTCAAAAAGGAATATAAGGAGAACAAATTTTGATGAGAGGTGTATTAGGAGTGCTCCTAATTTAGGATTGGCAATCAAAAAAATTGAGAAAAGATAGGAAGGAAACTTGCCTCTCAATGATCCTATGGATAGGACCCTTGGCTATATCTAATTCTCAAATATTTTTGTTCCTTTTGTCCCTTTTTGTGAGTCAGGGTGACTATTTCTGCTAGCCTGTCCATCTATAAATATTTTCTAATTTTTTAAAATGGGTTGGGAACCTTTCAAAATCCCTCTTTTATGATTATTTAAACAAGAATAGGACATGCAATACAAAGCTCTAGTCTGCATCAAGTTTAGAAGCATAAGTGCCACTATCCTTGTAAATCACAACAAAGGGGCCAATTAGATGATAACTATTAATCAAAAGACTATTATATTGAAATGAACTAGATATCTTCAGCCACATCTTACTCAAACTTGCAAGGTGACCTTGTCTCCCCCGACCCTTTTTTGTGAATACTTAATATTTCATTAATAGAGAAGGCACTATTCATCAAAAAAATGAGCTAGATATTTCAGACAAGAGCATAGTGTGAGTGATATTTTTGACTATAAATAGCTATGATTTCAAAATGTTGTTACTTTATTTAATCTACTAAGTTAATAACATTTCTCATAGGTATTTGAAAATTTGAGGTTAGTTGTTCAGTTATGCATAAATGTTTATGTGGTGGAAGTAGTAATTTCAATGGGCTCTCTACTATACAACAACTGCTAATTTTGCATTCTGAATGATTTGCATTTCTTCATATCCTTGAAGAGAAAATTCAAATATACCATGTACTTTTGAAACCAAAAAATAGTTGCACTGCAAAAGTAAACTCAAAAGGGATTGTGTTGATTGAATTCTCAGTAAATTTACTCACAACCTTGGAAATGTTCATAATAATCATGAAAGCATAAAAAACAAAAATAAGTTTATTTGAGGAAATATGTTGATTGAATTGATAGTGAAAATTATGGATAGCCTTGGAAATGTTCAAAATAATTGTGAAAGCATTAAAAAGGAAATAAGTTGATTAAAGAATATTTACCTTGACCTACTCCAGAATATGAAGTAAAGGTTGTTGTTAATGCAAAAGGAATGCTATATGTTAGCTACAAATGTCATAGGTAATCAATCTTTATCAAAGTCATAAACTGTAACTACCCAAAGTACAGAGAATAGCACTTACCATGATACTTTAATATCAAACTAGTCAATTTACTAAAAACTAGAAATTATATATGTATATACATAACATCCAAGATAACTATCAAAGGGGGAGGGTCTAAAACATATCACAAGAGGTGCTCCAAGGGCTACAAAAATAACCAAAGATGCAATTTTAACAGAACTATGAGGAGGTACAGATTCATGATTTTTAGCAATTTTGGTGATGATAATAGTACATGCAAGCAAAAGGCGCAGAATGAAGTTTGTGATTGCCCACAATAATTCAGGGCTTGTCCTATGAGCCATAGTTTCTATCATCAAAGAAGTTGCTCCTACCATTATTGAATTTAGCATTAGGCCAAATGATCCTAATCTGGCACCTTCATCATATAAAATTGGAAGAGGTTTAGGACCAAAAGGCTTTCCCTTATAAACTTCTTGACCCATCCAATCTATGTCAAAGAGTAAGAAGGGGAACCACACAAGCCATGTCAGTGTAGTTACAATAAGTAAATACAACATTGGAGAAGGGAGATCTCTAAAAGCACTAAATAGCTCCCATATGAATGTCTCTTGGGTTGCTTCATCAGCCTCTTGCTCCTCATCATCTTCATCATTTTCATCAACTGGATTATGAATTTTACCTCCCACTACCTTTGCCCTCACTTTTGCTTCTGCTTGAGCCTTTGACCATCTTTTTTCAGGGGTGGCTGTTACACTGAGAATGGTAGCAGCCACTAAGAGGATTATTGCTATAAAAAATGCAGACTTTAGATTAGTATAGCTGACACCATAGGCCTTTGTTCTTATGAACGGAAGAATTTTATACCATTTGCTGTAAGAACCACTCGCAAATCCTAACACATTCCCTACTACCATAAATAGTGAGAAAAAGGCATTGGCACTCCTAGTTTGTATCTGGTTTTTTCCTACCAGAGGAAAAGCATTTAGAAATACATATGGGTGGAGCTTCAAGCAATCAATAGTGCATAGTGTTGGACATCATTGCCATCATCCCCCGATAGAAGTGTGGTGCTAGAATTTAGTAAAATATTTCATTTATCAAATTAAAGTCCTTCATTTAGCAAGAGAATATAATCTAGAGTTCATTTATGGTTGCCTAGTTTTAATTTCTTGTGGCTATTTGTGAAGAGAAAAATTTGCTCATGGAAACACTATATTGAGTCCTTGAATGATAGGGAGATTTAGAATTCTTCCCTCAAAATTTTCACTACTTAGCCCATGAAAATGAACAACTTTTTCCTTGGAGTGAAATTCCCTATGGACAATGTCCCTCTCCAAGGAATGTGAAGAAATCAGATCTTTCTAGGATACAATCAATGAAATATAAACCAAGTATGGATGTTCTTTTTGGCAAGTCTCTCCATTGAGAAAAGAAATTGCATTTGTAGTAGATGAGTCTTTAATGGGTACACACTAGAATATAAAAAATCCAAACCTATTTAGCACTACCTTTGATGAAATATGCACTCCTAATAGGAGATGCTCAACATAAGATAATGGGATATAGCCTTTGATGAGCATAATTATTCAAATTAAAACCATCAAGAGCTAAATTTTAAAACTCTATAACCATTAATGAAATCTAATGATAAACCATAGGAAATTATTGGCTTCAACCAAAGCCTCTTTAAATGTGGTATGGAAACAATTTCAAAGACCTATGATGAGCTATGGTAACGAAATATTTTGCTTGATGAAATTTTTGAAAGAAAAAACAATTGGTACATCCCTTTGTAAATGGTATATAAAAAATATCCCATAGGTAAAACTTTCTCCGAAGGGAATAAATATAGTTGATTGCAAATTAATATAGTAATAGTTTCATGAATCTAAACATTAGTCTCCATAGATTAAAAATTAATCACCTCACCATCCTGTAATGGCTGATCTTAACAGAGACATTCTATAAACATATACTTCCTTCAAGGTCTATTTTCTGCATGGCTAAGCTAATGAGGTTTTCCCAGACAATCCTTCATGGAAAAGTCTTGAACATTGGGCATTGAAGATTGAAAACCTTGAGAGGTGGGAAATGTCAAAGTTTTGCATTAATCAGAAAGTTTTCTTTCTCTAAATATTTGAGTTGTTTTATACATGGTACTTTTTGTTGGAAATTTTCTATAAATGGTCATGTTCAAGAAGGATTGGAGCTAACACGAACATAGGAAAAATGTCTGCAAGTTGACCATTACCTTGAACAATACTACAAGATGACATTTAAAAAAAGAGAGGGGAAAAAGAAATGTAGCTCAAAAAGGCTGTAAGTAAGGCCTTAACCATCATCTTAAACATAAACTTTCTAGATACCATTGCAACAAATAGAAAAACAATATAAGCATGACATACCTGAAAAATCTGCAAGGATTACCCTACAAGGCCCTTGAAGCATATTGTTGGCAAGATCAAGGAGCCAAAACCCCAAAACAAAAATTGTAATAGCTCTTGGCCTGTATGAGATTGAATCACCAAACATACATCCCAAATTTGCTGAAAATCTAATGAGCATAACTGCCATTACCACAATGCATGCTCCCATAACTATAAATGGCCTCCTTCTTCCCCAGGAGAACTCGCATCTATCACTATAATACCCCACTATTGGTTGCACAAACATGCTAGAAATAGGGCCACATAGCCATATATAACTAGCCCATGTATGAGGAATACCTAAAACTTGCACATATGGCATCAGTAAGGAGAGATGCAAAGGCCATCCAAATTGCATCCCTACTGCCACTGATGCAACCTTGCTAGAGTTCTCAGAGGAACTCCATTCTTCACTTTTCTTCCCACACAAAAATTTCTATTAATGATTAAAACAATCCCACCAACTCCAAAAAATTGGTATCTATATGATAAATAACAATAATTTTTCAATGAAACTCACAATCAATTACTATGGCGATAAAAGAGGTTTCAAACGATGGATATGTCAATAACATTAACTATTTCATAAACCTAATGATTCTAGATTATATATATATGATGTCTTGTGATTCACGTGTGAGCAGGTCACTATAGTCTTTGTGATGTATATTGGAGCTACTTACTATGTATGTGATGTATAGAAAGCTAATTAACTTGTGTACATGTGATGTGTATGAGCAATTTTTTGTATATGAGATAGGTGCTCATTATAATCACGATGTGTGTGATTTGTGATATGATCCTTGTGAATATGTGTAAGTTGCTGCAAATAATGATAGGTGATGGTAGAGATGGAAACATCACCTAAATACAATGAGTATCTTTATTAGTATCTTTATTTGTGATGGGACTAAGTTTACACTTAATTAATAATAATATTGGATGGTTGGTAATGTATTGTTGTAGCATTCTTTTAGATTATTGGGTTTTTATTGCCCGATCCTAAATAATTTTCAAAAAAACACAAAACTTAAATTTGAGATGTGTGGCAAGATTATCCAACATAATCTCAAATCTAGCTTAAACACATTTAATTTTGACAATCTCTAGTATTCAATGAGGAATATCAAGCTCGAAAGAAGATACATTAGATTTGAATGCACAGGAATTGATTCTTGGAGCCAATAACATAGCAGAAGCTAAGGTTGTGCTTGAGTCTAGTTACCAAAGTCAATTACAATTGTAAAATTACATTTGGAAGGACATTTTCTTATCATGAAAAATGTTGTCCTAGGGGAGATTGTATTACTGGAGAATTAACAAAGTGATGGAGATCCTCTCAAGTCTACTTGCAACATTCTAAAGTTTCAAAATATTATGGTAAAAAAAGAGGGAAGCATGGATGCAACCCAACTTTCTAATGTGGCCATTGAGTCAAAGGATCACATGCATGCAATGACCTTCATGGACCTAAGGAAAATCAGTGCCAAGGATTGGTGAGAAGATAGGCAAGTACACAAGTGAAATACAAACTCAAAAATGCATTGCTCGTAATCCTCTATAGAGTGGTAGATATCTTGTGTGGAAGAAATTGTAATCTCAAAAGGGATACCACATTCAAAGGTGCTTTTGGATGCTTGGAGGTGGCTAGTGAATACCACCTTTCCACTGACAATGTTGGCAAATTTCTCTCTTCGGGCTACAAAAGCAATGATTGCATTTTTGGGAAAAGTTTCCTAGAATAGATTGAAAAAATGAAATTCAAAACAAATGAAATCATGCATAAAGTGTCCATTATGTTGGGGGATGACTATCTTATGGAAAAAGGCAGATACTACTCAAATGTGGAAATTACATCATTGTTTAAGGGGCATTGCTTGGAATTCAATACAACTACAAACATGAGAAGGGTCATTGAACTTGGAAGCAATAGCTAGAAACTATTTACTATTCCCAAGCTATTGTCTATTTGCAATTCTATATTAAAACAACAAATAAAACTAAGGCCTCACAATGTTACAATGCACTACCTTGCTGTAAATTAACTTTCTAGAATGATGACATGGTGAGTAGACCCAAGTGGGGTTATATATTTTACTAGTTTAAAATTTCCATAACTATCCAAGCTACTATTACAAATTCAAGTAACAGTATGAAAAAAACATTTCTACAAATGCAGGAATGAAGTACGAAAAAGGGCTAGACCTAAACCAGTGCATTCTTCAAAATTCATCTTGTCAAAAGGAAAATGATCATATAATGTATCTCACTGAATAGATAAGCATGCAAGCCTGAAACCCAGACATAAAAAATCTTTGGCTTAGCTTAAAAAGTTATAGCACAAGAACACAAAGTAAACAGGAATTTTCCTAGAGGACTGGAAGTGATACAAGAGTTATGTGAAAATTTGACAAAAAAATAGTTGAAGAGTTGGAAATCAAGAAATGACCTAGATCTATGCTCAAAAGCATTCTTGATCCCATTGATCTAGGTAGTAAAATTATTAAGTTTGTACTGCTTAACAGTCACAAGGTTTCTAATGCAAAAGTAAAGATCTGCAGTATGTTAGTGCCGAGAAGCAATAAATATGCTAGCCCATAATAAGAATCTATTTGTTTCCATCTCTTACATATTAGTAGTGACTCACTAACTTATTAGTAGAACATATCAAGGACTACTTAAGTCTATGGCACTAAGTTTGAAAATTTAAACATAATACCCATAGCTATGCATATAAAAAACTTAGAGAGGTTGTGTGGATATATCCATGGAGTTGCTGGTTTCTCAGGTTAACTATGCTGGATAGTAAAAAAATTTTCTAGAATTTTTTTCACAAGTTTGAATCTGTCAAAACTAGTAGCCACTAATTTATTATGTCAAATCAATGTACCCAACATCTAGTAGATAAATGTGCAATACAATTTGTGTGCTATTCACATTAAATTGTACAAAAATGATCCCTTAATTGAGGACAAAGTATCTTTTAATGAGTACATCAGATACATGCTACTCCTAATCATTCAAAGCACAACCATGAGGCAAAAAATGAATAATTATTTATAGCAGGACTATCTATGAGAGAATATAACACAACTTCAAGAGTATGAGCTGCATCTTTAGCCAGAGATGATAAAGCAAATTTCTTCTTTTTTCTCCCACGCAAGCATACCCATCTGCACATCATTTGCTAGAATCACTACATTACATTTTCTATTTTGGAGAAATAGTTCCTTAAAATGGTACTTCTAGATTGCACCAGGAAAGCTTGCATAACTTATAAAAATGCATCTCGTATAGTTTCCTCATAGTATTTACATTGCTGGGGCTCCAAACTCTGCAATGAAGTTCTTTTGAAAACTTGCAAGCTAAGCTTCCTTTCTTCTTTAAATAAAGTAGTGAAAAAGACTCATGACTCAACAAGGTCATGTTGTGGATGCAAGCCATATAGAAAGATGAAAATAAACTACTGGAATGAAGAGGAAAGGAATGCAGATATAGATGTTCTACAATATATCAATCCTCCCAAAGATTGAGTTCTTGTTTAATGTCTTGCAAAGCAATCTATAGTAAAATGGCCAAAAACCTGTGTGAATGGGTCTAGATCAAATTCTATTAGAGGTAATGCTGCTAATTTGAGTGAAAAAGAAAATGGGAGTAGCTAAGGCATATTACATTCTTTGTTTTCGATCCAGAGTTTTCCAACACCAAGACATCTTGAGATTCCCTGCATACAAAAGAAATTTTTAAAAAAATAGTGCATTATATCAGAAATATAAATTTTCCACAACTTTATCCTTGCACTTAAATATATGCTAACCCTGAACCTAAACATCATCTATAAAATAACTTTGTGACCTGAAAGAATTAACAGTGGCTCTATTTTTTAAATTGTGATGAGTAGAAGAGAAAGAGAAAATTTAAAAGCATTGAATAGATTTGGAATCTACCTCTGCAAATTTCTTATAGATAACAAACTTGGAATGATATCTAATGACCAAATTCTTACCTCCTTTCTCCTCTCCTGTTGACCCTGCACCAAACTCTCGCCCATTGCAGTCACGGTGCATGCCAAAACAAAATTAACACTACCGTAACCTTTTTTTCTTATGTTTTGAACTTCAAAATTTAACCAATTTAATCATGGTTGAAATTTGGTCAAATTTTTGACCATATCGGGCCCATTTTTTCAAAAAAAAAGAATTTAACAACCCAAATAGGCCTTTGGTCAAAAAATTTGGTCGAAAAAGGGGGCCTAATGTACTAGTGTCACCCTGTAGAAAAAAATATTGGTGATAAGGATGCCAAACCAATAACAAGGAATAGACTAAGAAATGAATCATGTTTGCTGAGAAAAATTGAGCACAAAATAATGAAAGATGCACTACAAGGTGATAATTGTCATAAAGCTATGGAAGAGGAGATGGATTAGATTGTGAAGAACAAAACTTGGACTCTAGTTCCCAGACTAGCTAATAAGAATTTAATTGGTACCAAATGGGTCTCTAGAAACAAACTTGATGAGAATGGTGAGATAACAAGAAATAAAGCTAGACTAGTTTTCAAAGGCTATACACAAGAAGAAGGACTGGACTATGGTGAGACATTTTCCCCTATTGCAAGAATAGAAGGAGTAAGAATAGTGCTTGCATATGCTACTTACAAAGGTTTCAAAGTCTACCAAACATATGTAAAGTCTACATTTCTGAATGGTATACTAGAAGAGGAAGTCTACATAGAACAAACAAAGGGATTTGTTGATAACAACAACAAGGATATGGTTTGCAAACTACACAAAGCACTCTATGGTCTAAAGCAAGCACCTAGAGGATGGTATGAGAGATTGCATAAATATCTTGTGAAGATAAGATTTGAGAGAAAAGATGAAATCAATAACTTGTATATCAAAGTAGAAAAAGGTAAAGACATTTTAATATCTAAAATATTTGTTGATGATATAATATTTGGAGGAAAAGATATTCTATACAAAGATTTTGTTGATCAAATGAAACATGGGTTTGAAATGTCAATGTTTGGAAAAATCAAATTCTTTGTTGGATTGCAAGTACATCAATTGAAGCATGGAATATTTGTGACCCAATCAAAATACATCAAGGAGATACTCAAGACATTTTGGTTAGAAGAATCAAAACAAGTTAGCACACTAATGGTAACAGGACACAAATTATCAAAGAATGATGAGTTAGCTAAAGTAAATCAAACAATGTATAGATCAATGATTAAAAAGTTGTAGTATGTTGTACATAGTAGACTAGACATTGCATTAGCTATTGGAATAGTGGCAAGATTTTTTGCAAATCCAAGGGAAAATCATTTGATAGCAATAAAGAGAATACTAAGGTACCTAAAAAGAGGAGTGAAAAGTTTGAGTTGAGAGCCTACACTGATGCAGATTGGGGAGGTAATATTGATGATAGAAAGAGCACCAATGGAGGAGAACTTTTCTTAGGTAAAAGATTGATTACTTGGATTAAAAAAAAAACAAAGTTGTACCTCACAGTCCACAAAAAAAGCTGAATATGTTGTTGTTGCTATCAACTGCACTAATATTGTATGGATGAAACATCTATTGCAAGGCATAAAAGAAGAGGTAAATGAGTCTATGATACTTTATTGTAAAAATATGAGTTCCATAAACATATCAAAGAATCCTATAATGCATTCCAAAACAAAGCATATTGCAATCAAGTATCACTATGTAAGATAATTGGTGGAAGACAAGCAAGTAAGGATGGAATATGTTAGCTCAAAGGAACAAATTGCTAACATCTTTACAAAGGCACTACCTAAAGATTCTTTTGAGTATCTTAGAGGTAAGTTAGAGGTAATACCCCTAGCCAAGGCTACTTAAGATAAAATAAGACCACCCTACATCAAATGAATTGATTATTAAAATATTACACATTGATGCAGATGATGTTTACTTTAGGATCATGCTTGAAGTAATCAAAGTCCTGAAGTTCCAAATCAATCACAAGCAAGGTGACAAAGAGAAAAATTGAAGTACCTGCAAATGCTACACTTGCATGTTAAGATGTTGTAATAGTATGTCTTCGGCATTGTCGTGAAAGAGGGAGAAGAATGAAGAAAACTTGATCAACTATTGAGGGAGAAGAATGAAGAAAGTGATTAGATTTATGGATAGAGAGAGAATTAGTTAGTCACTAGAATAATAGGAGATGAGAAATGCATATAGAGGGAGAGAATGTAAGAGGGAGTTAGTAAAGCAAAATAATGTTCAGTTATGACAAAGGAAATAACAGCTCAAAAGGAGAAAATCAATACATACAAGAAACAATTAGAGGAAGATAATTTATCAGCAAAGAATTTAGAGGGAGTCATCAGTTAGTTTATGTTGTTGATGGTTGAATATAGTTTTCTTTTTGGCATTTGATTTATTGTTTTAACCTAGTTAGCATTTTCTTAACTTGGTTGATCAGTTTGGTTTGCTATCAATGCCAAAGAGGGAGATTGTTGGAAATCTGATTGAAAAGATCATATTAAGAAGAAGATTGATTGAAAGAGGGAGATTTTTGTTAAATGAATATTTTCAATCACTATTTTTTCATTGATGTCAAACTTGCTACTTGCTGAAATGACAATTGCTTACAAGATCCAAGTACTATCACTTAGTTGATTGATGAAGAGGATTTAATCAACAAGATGTAACAAGAGCATCTAAGGAAAAGTTTGAGTTATGGTTTTGTAATGATGTGCAAGGATTAGCTAAGAAAATGGTTACAATAATGTATTGATAACATACTTGAAGATATAGAGGTTGGTCACACTTAGAAACATTGGAGGAATAAGTTGGAATAAGGTTGACTACAAAGCTTAACTAAGTTCATTAGTGAGTGCTGAGCAAGCTAGTTCAAGTTGAGAAAATTTTCAGTTAGTGCCAAGGAAATGGAAAATCTAGTGTGTGTCAAGTGATACAGAAGGAGTCAAGTGTGTCCAGGTGCTGAGCAAGGTAATAGGTGTCGAGCATCAGAAAAAACTTAGTGGATGTTGAGTGAATCCACAGTAGGTGCCAAGCATTAGTAAAATGTAGTTGATGCTAAGCAACACAGTATGTGTCAAGCACTAGCATTTTAATAGTGCCAATCTACTGCATTATTGAAAAGTTAGAGATTCACCAAATTTGAGCTTTGTGAACTAGTTGGAGGATAAGGATGATGAGCTAGTGGCATAGAATTCTATGTAAATCATTTTTGAGAAAATTCAAAAGGATTCTTCATGATGTTTCTAAAAAGAACAAAATGTGGGTTAGATTCAATGAATCCTACCTAACCCATTCAAATAGAAATCAAATGAGGGAAGAATTAAGTGGGAAAAGAAATTCCAAACTTCTATTTAAGGAGTCACAGACCAAGAAGTAAGAGCTGCTAGAGTGCCAAATAGTGAAGTGGTTGAAGGGTGTCAAAGAGAAGACATCAAGGAGAAGGAAGAATAGAGCACAAAGAATCTACTTCGATTAGTGGTTAGAAGGAAAATTGTACTAGTACATCAAGCATGAAGACTCAAGGAAATAAAGCTTGAAAAGAGGGCATGTTGTAAAGAGTGTCAGAGATTGAAAGCCAGAAAAATGTGAAGAGCTCAATTGTGATATGAAATCTACAATTTATTAGGCTTTCTTTACTTGAAGAAAAGTTTGAATTGGACATTTGGACCTTGAATAACTGATTCACCCCCCTCCCTCTTAGTTATTATAAAACATTTATAACAAAAGTGACTCTTTGGTCTAAGTGCTCTTGGTCTTTCTAAATTCATGGTCTATGTTTGCTTGCTAGTTATCTTTTGGCTGAAATGGTTACCTTGATTTCTTGACTACACTTTTGGATTGGAAAAGTTGTTCACTTGTCATCCCACTTTCTCTATCTATTTGGCTATTTGGCTTCTTACCTAGATCTTGACTTGAGTCACTAGTGTCATTGTACACTTGATTTGTGTCACACTCTAAACCATTCTATCCAAATGATTCCATGAGGTAGAATGCTTGGATGCCGGCTTAGAGCTCCCTATCCACGGAGTTCAAGAAGTTAGTATTCAAGCATGAAGGCTCTCAGCCAAGCCTTAGAAATGTACTTCTTGCTAGTAAACCATGCAATGAGAGGTTCTTTGAGACAAGAGCAAGAGTGAAAATATCTTCAAGGAATCCCTCAAGAATGCAATGCAAGTATAGAGACTAAGCTAAGATGATAATGCAAAATGCAACTATGCTAAGCATGTATGAGAGTGTTACAATATTTTTATTTAAACTATGTGAGATAGATCAATAAAAGAAAATAACTAAACTAGCATGTAAGTATGAATCTAAACTAGTGTACAATGGTAATGAGAGAATGAGACAAGAAATGAGAAGTTCTCCACAAAGCTCCAAAGAAACCTGTTAGAAAACCTGCAACATAACAATATTCAAAATGAGGATGGATCCTTTGAGGGGGCAAGCTCTCTCCCTTTTAAAGTTGTATGGACAGTAGAGATCAAGATGAAGATGGTGGATGATCAGCGATGGAATTTGAAAATAGGAGTGATCCATGTGCATACACAAGTCAACCAATAGAATATAAGTTGACTTGTCACATAAGAAAAAAGTCTCACAAGCCTTTTCTTTTAATTGTAAAATAGAAAAGGAACTTTATGTGTGCACTTTAAGTGGGTTAGAAGAATGGGGTGTTTTATTTAATTAAAAGGGGACATGTTCTTTTAATCAAATAATGAACTTAGGATAGCATAGTCAAACTATAGGTTATAATAAAATAAATTGATTATTAGCAATTTGGTCTAGATAAATGATTAAATTAATTTAGCCAAAATGCTGAGAAGGGGGCTAATAGTCTAGATGACTATTTTTAGGTGATTACATTTGCCCCTCTTTGACTAATGCATGATCGATCTAGGAACACATTATGTCAAAGAAAATTGAAGCCAAGTAGGCAATGGTAGATATAGATGTTTGATTCTGAAGAGTGAAATGCAAAAATAGATAGCAAGTCCTAAATGCACAGCCTGATAGCAGTAGTACTGAACACTAGGAACATGATGTTAGGATCTGAAAAGAAGTCTAACACCTAGCAAAGTGAATAGATCGAGTGCAAGTGATAAGGTCAAACAAATGCTCCTAATAAATAGATAGCTGTAACAATAAGAAATAGAGTATTTCTGCCCCCTTGGGATCAAAATCGAAATGAGTTAACAGGAAGCAGAAAGTAGCTAGACATGAGAAAATTGAGATATAGCAATGTCTAATATGATAGATAAATGATTAGAACCCAAGAATGACTATAAGAAACTGATAAAATGCCCTAGTTTGACCAAAGTTGACCACGAAAGATAAATCATAAAAATTAGGTCAAATTGAGTAGAAAGAGGATTTAGATGTGAAAAGGTGAATAGAAGTAGATATGAAGCATAGAAATGATGAAGTCATGAAGAAATGAAGATGCCCTAGTGATGATTCAAAGATTAGACCTCAAACGGTCAGCTAACTACTCAGAAGAAGGTAAAATTTTAAAATGTGATTTTGACCATCAAGATGAACTCAAATTTTGATTTCGATCCTAAAAATGGATCCAAGATGCCAAAATTAGCTAGGGGTGCAATTTTTGCGCAATTCCAAGGAGTTTGAAAATTAGGTCAAAATGAGGTTGGAGGCTATAAAAGGGGTCCAAGTGTCATTTTCACTATTCATTTGTCTTTTTGTGATTTGAGAGATTTTGTGTGGTCCACATAGCATCATGGCTCAGGCGAACATTCCTCTTCATCGACACCATTTCGAGTGCAGCCGGTTGCACAACCGGCCAGAGCAATATGGGGCATCGGTAAGGAACTACCTTTTTGTTGCTTTTTCAAGCTTTTGTGAGTTTTTTCGCACGTTTTTTAGTTTTTTGAAAAAATTTCGTGCGATACTTTTAAAGTATCGCACGAGCTTAGAAAAACTGTTGCACGATATTTTTTTTCAAAAAAAGTATTGCACTGTTCAGAAAAATATGTCACCTTGACGATACCCAAATGTCGCACGATGCGGTGCGAAATGTCGCACTCTTATGTAAAAAGTGTCGCGCGACACTGTTTCAAAAAAAATGTCGCACTCATTTTGTAAAAAGTGTCACATGGCTAGTTTTGTTGTTTTTCTTAATGCTTTTTTTCGTCATGTGACTATTACTGATGATTGCTTGTTTTACCTAGACAAGAGAAATTCCCGACATTACAGATTAGAGCTCCCAGGGTGGTTGGTTTATGTGTTGTGGAGCATTTGAGCAATGAGAAATAGACTGCACTAGTGGCTATGGGCTTGCATTGGGTTGTACGGATGCCCCATATTCTAGCAAACCATGATTTGTTGTCTGCGTTTGTAGAGAGGTGGCATAGCGAGCATAACACCTTTCACTTACCGACCGACAAGGCGTCGATTACCTTGGAGGATGTATATCGCATTCTACGAGTGCCATGTCATAGCAAGCCAGTAAGTTACTTGGTTAGTAGTTTGTTGATCTATCCATTTTGATGTTGGATGCCAGGTGTACTGATGTTAAGTTTGGTGATGGCATAGGTGTACTATGATACGACCCCGACAGAGGGGCGAGTGCGAGTAGAGGAGCTTTTCCAAGATGTGACCATTTTGGACTATCACCTGAGTTGGGAGAGATTGATGACTAAGTATGAATATGATTATCATTTGCCTAGCTTGTTATGCTCTTTGGTAGCCCAGGCCCTGGTGACAGACTGAGGCCAGAAGGGCTTCCCATTAGGATGGGGTCGACTGGTATATGATCTGATCTCCCGACCACGTAGGATGGCATGGGGGCCTGCTATACTAGTAGAGATGTACCATGAGCTTCATGAGATAGTATACCATGAAGGAGGGTCATGGGAATGCAGAATAGTGTTAGTGCAGATCTAGGCTTGGGAGCACATCGCTGTGATCCGACCACAGGTGCAGCCACGAGAGCGCAGCTAGCCATACATTTTTTGCTATAGAGGTTTCATCCCACAAAGGCACAGTGGAGATGTGACTTATTATCGACGCCTATTTGATGAGCTGACAACATTCAGATGGTGACCATACCAGGAGTGTCAGCGGTGGTCAGATTCATGGGAGTTAGACTACATGCAGTATAGCAGACTGCTGGTGGGTCAGAGCACAGACATTGTGGAGCAGTTTGTGATTAGTCACATATGGCGATAGTTTGTAGAGTGACAGGTGGTGTTAGTGGAGACCGCTACCTATGCCCAGAAGCACATAGATGAGGGATTGGGATGGCTACCGATGTTGGACTATCAGACAATAGTTCAGGATACTACAACACTAGTGGTGACTCCCTAGGATTATCGCCCAGATGTGGTAGATGCAAGGGCTAATCTGGGGTATCTTTATGAGATGCAGAGATACCCATTCCCCTGATTCATACATCCAGATGTAGCACTTGTAGGAGTGGGAGGTGGAGGTGGTAGCGGAGGAGGTGGAGGTGGAGGGAGAGGGAGAGGAGGTAGGCAGATGGAGGGGGAGAGTTCTCGAGCAGGGCAGAGGAGGATGCAAGCACAGGTGATGTACGAGGTGAAGGAGTCTTCAGAGTCTGATGGTGATGATGGTGGAGAGGAGAGGGTGCCCTTGAGGAGATGGCGATCAGTTAGGGTAGAGGCACCTGCAGAGTAGCCATCAGGATGAGAGGAGTAGGGTACGAGGATCTATGCCTTGGATGCAGAGCTGCAGGCAGCTTGGGTGACCATTGCAGTACGAGATCAACAGCTGATGGATGAGCAAGCACGAGCAAATGAGCTGCATCGAGAGTGGGATACTACGAGGTGAGAGGCAACACATCATGGTGCCCAAGCTGCATACTATTATGCTACCTATAGGAGTGTGGTACCACCAAGACAGGGTCTTCTTGATTATTCGGAGCAAGTGGGCAGATCAGAGGGTGCAGTGCAGGCACCGGATAGGAGACAAGCTCCTCCACCAGGGCCAACACCAGCCGCAGAGGGTGGCAGTTAGACATGAATTTTTTTTTGATTTGTACGTTATGTATTTTTGAGACATATATCTAGATTTTGGATCTCACATTTGTATATGTACCATGACACATTTGATATATATATGAGATACTGGGTTTATCGATATTCTTGTGTACTTGTCTCCAAATGTATGTTTCCGCTTTCATGTGATGTTTTAGTTTTTGTTTTCAGCTCATGTATGTGTATATGCTTATGTGTATTGATTTTGATCTCTCATATGGATGGTATAGACTTAAATATTTTTGTGAAAATGTGACACTTGGATAGATCATATGTGATGATTTTGGATTAACCCCTTGTGATGACAGGGTAGCAAAGAAATGGAGTGAAAGATTAAGAAGGTGAAAAGTCATGAAGAAGAGAAAAGATAAAAGTAGTTAGCTGATATGTCCATGAAAAAGATGAAGAGAGAGAGCTCTTCCCACATGTAGGAATGTGCAACTAAAAAAATGACATGAACCTAAAATGCAAGCTACTATGCAAAGTGGTTTACCAGCAAGAAACTCATATCATTTAGACTCTTAATTTCATCATTGAGAATTTATTAAGGACATCATGAGATCATACAACCATCACTAGTATAACTATGAGGATATGAATATGATCGATATTAGATAGGTATGTGGAAATCTAGTCTAAGCATCAGAGACATGTAAGTCAAGATAACTATATGATTAGATTCCCTAAGTTTAATTTAGCAAGATTACACCTGTATCAAGGTATAAGCTCCAAGATAAACCCTGAGTGCGGTCTTGCAAAATAGTCAAGGATGATACATTTGTAAGTCAACATGTTAAATAGGACAAGCATAAATTCTTACAACATTATAGACAAACAAAGTGTACCCACAAGCAGAAATCAAAAATATGTCCCATGCCCCCAGTCTTCTAGTCAATGACATCCTCGAAAGACTATAAGGGAGGGAACACATGGCAAAGAAAATCATCATAGACAACACAAAAAGTAGATAAAGATTAGCATAGCTTAGTCATTTAGGTGTTAAAGTGTGTGTGTGTAAGTCACTTGGCCACTTTTTCAAGAGTTGATTCTAATAGTGAGAAATATCGCGACATCGGAGACTGTAGGTAAACTATCTATTAATTGTTGAAAAACACTTGATGTCAAAGTGGGTGGGGGTAGTGTTGAGAAACATTGTTTTGTGAGTTGTCAAAGAAACCCTAATGCATAAGAATACCTCAATAGGCTAAGTAGCTATGCCCCCAAGATGAGGACAAGAAACAATTCCAAGCTAGGAAATGTATAGCGAAGTGGATGATTGAGTTTGATAGACATAGGTGCAAGGGTTTCAAGTAGCCCCTGTTTCCAAGTTTTCACCACTTGATAGATTTTTTCAGGACTTTTTTAAAAAAAAATTTAAAAGGATTTTTTAAGGATCATAGATATATACAAGATAGCTAAGCAGCAAGCCTCTAAGTATAGAACTTCTTCAAGTGTAGGATGTTGATAGGTTCTACAAGCTCTTCACCCTCTGAAGTAGACAACTGGTAAGCACCAGACCCAAATGCTGCTGTGATAATGTAAGGACCCAACCACTTAGGTTCAAATTTCCCTTTCTACTCTTGATGTTGCTGATTTTTTGGATTCTCTCTAAGCACGAGTTCACCAACCTGGAACTCACGGGGGTGAACCTTCTTGTTATATTGTGTAGACATGCACTTCTGATAAGCTCTCATGTGATCAAAAGCAGCCTTATGACATTCATCCAGAGCTTCTAGTTCCTATACTCACATAGCTCTATGATCTTCATCAGTTATTAACCCATGTAAGGAGATGTGCAAGGAAGGTATCTCAACTTCTAATGGGAGAATAGCCTCAGAGCCATAGACTAGAGAAAAGGGTGTAGCCCTTGTAGGAGTACGAATAGAGGTTCTATAGGCCCAAAGTGCTGGATTTATTTGTAAGTGCCAATCTTTCCCAGTCTTGTGAACTGTGCGGTGTAGGATTTTTAGTAGTGTTTTATTAGAGGCCTAAGCTTGGCCATTCCCTTGGGGATAGTAAATAGAGGACCAGTGTTGCTTAATTCAAAACTTTTTGCACAACTGTTTTAAATCCTTATTCTTGAATTGCCCTCCATTATCCGTAACAATAGAGGATGGGATACCATATCAGCAAATGATGTGATTCAATATAAACAAGGAAACATGTTTGCCTGTAGCAGCAGATAATGGTATAGCTTCAACCCATTTAGTGAAATACTCTATTGCTGTGATGATGAATTTATGACCGCTGGATGAGCTTGGATGAATCTTTCCTCCCAAGTCAAAGGCCCATTGCTGAAATGGCCAATATGTCACAGAAGGGATTAACTCTCGCCTGGGAGCATGTATCAAGTTGCCATGGAGTTGACATTTCTGACAAGACTTTGCATAGCGCATAGCATCAGCTTGCATGGTGGGCTAGTAATAACCTGTCCTAAGAAATTTTTGAGTAAGTGCAAGGCCATTAGAATGTGCCCCACAAATGCTATTGTGGACTTCGGTAAGTGCCTTCTCAGACTCTTCTAGCTCTAAACACCTAAGCAACGTTCCGTCTAGACCCTTCCTATACAAGTCACCAGAGACCAAAGTGTAGTGTGAGGCATTATGAAGGAGTTGGCATTTTTGGTTGCACGTGAGGGTTTCAGGAATAACCTAATCACATAGGTAGGAGAAAATAGCAGCATAGCGGGAGGAATCATGACCCACAATAGCGTAGATCACCTAGTTATCTAAGGAATCATAGGTTGGATGACGCAATTCTTCCACCAGGAACTCAAATCGTGATTCATGTTCTTGTAATTGGAGGATAGATGCTAAGGTGGCCATAGCATCAACAACCTTATTTTTTGCTCTAGGAATCTGTTGGAATGTTACAAAGGTAAAATAATTCCTTAGAGCATCTATCAACTTTTTACAAGGGATCAACTTGTCATGCTTTGTTTGATATTCATTATTCACTTGGTTCACAACCAGTTGAGAATCTCCATAGATGTGTAGCTTAGTTATTCACCATTCAAGTGCCATTTTGATCCCATTTGTTAATGCTTCATACTTTACAATGTTGTTTGTACATGGGAACAATAGTTTTTAGGATTTTGGGATCGTATAACCATGAGGGGAAACAAATAAAACCCCTGCTCCAGCTCCATTCTGTGTATGGGATCCATCATAAAACATCTTCCATGTTCTGTCAGTAATGTACATGATTGAGGTATCTAGAAACTCAATTTTCATAGGTGCTACATCTTCAAGTGGGAAGTCAACCAACTAGTTAGCTATGGCCTATCCTTTGATTGCCTTATGTTCAACATACTAAATTTCAAATTCGGAAAGAATCATCATCCATTTAGCAAGGCAACCAATAAATGCAGCTTTACTTAATAAATATTTCAAAGGGTCTATCTTGGCAATCAAGTGAACTGTATGGGCCAACATATAATGCCAGAGTTTTTGGGAGGTAAAAACTACAGCAAGGCATGCCTTCTCTATACTTGTATAATTTAGTTCATAAGCCACCAAAGTTTGACTGATATAGTATGTGGCTCTTTATTTACTCGTCTCATCACTTTGGGCTAAAAGTGCCCCTAGAGAAGAATCTGTAGCTAAAATGTATAGAATCAAAGGTTTTCCCAGAATGGATGGCATCAAAACTGGTGGTTTTTCCAAGTAGCCTTTGATTTGATCTAAGCTTTGTTGACAGTCATTGTTCCAAATATGGGTAGATCCTTTATGTAGATTTTTATTGAAAGGTTGAGCCTTATCATCTTATTGAGAGATAAATCTTCTTATGGATTGTAGCCATCTTTGCAAACCTCTAAGCTAACTGATAGTCTTTGGTGGAGGCATATCCATGATAGCTTGGACCTTTTCAGGGTCAACCTTAATGCCTTTTACTGAAATGATATAACCTAGCAATTTTCTAGAAGTGACACCAAAGGCACATTTTTTTGAATTCAGCCTAAGTTGGAATTGTTCCATATGGTCCAATATCAAACTAAGGTCTTTGAGATGTGTGTCTCATTTCTTTGATTTTGCCAATGTGTCATCAACATAGTCTTCCATGTTTTTATGCATCATATCATGAGAGATGGTAGTCATTGCTCTTTGATATGTAGCGCCAGCATTTTTGAGCCCAAAAGGCATGACATTCCAGCAAAAGGTACCCCATGCACATGTAAAAGCTATCTTTTCTTGGTCTGTTGGAGCTACCTTTATTTGGTTATACCCAGAAAATCCATCCATGAGCAAGTACATCTCATAACCCGCAGTCATGTCCACTATCATATCGATGTTTGGTAGTAGAAATTCATCCTTGGGGCATGCTTTATTGAGATCTCTAAAATTAGTACAAACTCATATGGATTTGTCATGCTTGGAGACAGGTACAATGTTGGAAATACACTCGGCATAATCAATGGCCCTAATGAAGTTTGCATTCAATAGTTTTTCTAACTTTGTGTTGACCAGTAGGGCCACATGTGGATGCATTTTTCTCAACTTCTATTTGACAGGCTTGACATCTGGTGAGATTGATAAATGATGCATGATGAGATCTGTATCAAGCCCTGGCATATCAGAGTATGTCCATGTGAAGTTGACCTTCTTGTCTTGAAAGAATTGAGCAAACTATGTCTTTTCTTCATCTGACAAAGATTGAGCTACATGGATAATCTGAGGACATTCTTCTGTTCCCAAGTTGATAGGCTGTGTAGGTTCAACTAGAATTGAAGATCTATCCTATAAATAGCTTGAAAAACTACCAAGTACCTCATCCGCAGGTGCCTCAGAGAGGTTTTCACCATTAGATACGCCTTTATTTTTACTTTTTTGATGATCAGACACCGCCACAATGTGGTTTTCACCATCTGATCGCTTATTTTTCCTTTTAATTTTTTGACTGAGGTACTTGATATCTGATTCTGTCATGTTAACCACAAGTTTGATGGTGGAAGAACTGACAGGTTCAATTGCATTCAGATAACAAGCGATCTTAGTGTCATTTTGGAAAGACTGTATTTCAGGTCTTTGATTTTGGATAGACCAATCTATGAGATCTGGGTAAATTAGTGAGAGTGGGGGAGAAGTTTCAATGTGATTGATATGGAAGGAGTCATCTCTGGTGACCTGTGAAGTTGAGCCTATAGAAAATGTCTCAAAGGAGTCCAGCTCAGGAATAGTCCTGAAGGAACTAGCGTGATCCATTGAGACATGTTGTGAGTAAAACTCATTCGACCCCATACTAGACCATTCGAATACATCGGATTGGGTTGCATAGGCATGAATGGAATCCACCCCTAGCTCGCAAGATGCATCAAAGAGGCTTTCCCACTCATACTCATGAGAATCTATACTTTGACCCCTAGCTATGAGATGAGCAATATTCTGCCTAATTCGTCCTCTATTTATGTGCTCAGAAGTAGACCCTTCTTGTTCCTATTGTTGGCAGGTAGAAGTTTCTTCATTATTAGTAGTCACTATTTCTTCTCCCCAAAGGAGGGAAGTGAGAGGAACAAAGTCTTCATCTTGTGCAGTAGTAGCAATTACGGGAGAGTCATCATCCTACGATTCACTAGACATGAGCAATCTTCGATCACAAGTTGGTATATTATTGTTTAGCCCAAAGCCTAGACCAGTGGTGTCTCGGGCACCACAACCTTGAGTGTGACTTAAAGGTTGAAATAGAGCATTCTTACAACTAGTTAAGGAATCGTGGCCTTGGTAGCCCATTTTTGTCAAAAATTTATAGCCTTTTCCATATTTTTTGGGAGAAATAGGGGTAGTCATTGTAACCTCCTCGTCTTCCTCTTCTCTGTAGATCTAGTCTCTAATGGATTGTTCTTCCTTCTTTGCTTCTAGTGGTATGGAAGATTGCACAAAAGTGCCAAAAAGTGTCATAGCAAAAGCAGAAGACTTCTTTGCAATAGTTAGTTTCCCATAGGAATGAGGGGAAATTGGTAAGGCAGCAATAGAGTCCAAAGTGTACTTTCCCATACCAAGGCTCATCATTTTCAGTTTTTTTTCACATTCTATGAAAGATGGTGCTAGCTCATGAGAAGAGCAATTGTGTGGGACTAGCATTTCAGCAGTAGATAATGTGTTGATAGACATGGAGTTGTCACTGGGGACAACTACTTCAGTACCATTAAAAGGGAACTTAATGCACTGATGGTATGTAGAGGGTACTACTTGCATATCGTGAATCCATGGCCATCCCAACAATAAGTTGTATGCAAGTGGTATGTCTAAGACTTGGAAAATGACATTCTTCTCAACTGCACCAACTCTGATTGGAAGTACAATTATACCTTTAAAAGGCCTTTCGACCTCATCATAGGCCTTTATAGTGATCTTGTGCTTAGGATCGATGGAAAATTTAGACATGCCCAATTGTTGGATTACATTGAACAAAATGATATTTAACCCTGCACCATTGTCTATCAGGACTCGATGGATGTGGGTATGAAAGATTTGAACTTTGACATGAAGAGCAAGATTATGGGGATGATGGAGAGCTCGGTCATCTTCTTCAGAAAAGGTGAGATAGTGAGGCAAGGAGATGTGGTTCACCATAGCTTGGAATCGTTTCACATCAATATTTGTGGGAACATTGGCATAACATAAAGCTTTCTCAAGGATATCCCTATGCAAAGGAGATAACTCTACCAATTCAAAAATGGAGATTTGTGCTTGTGTGCATTGCAGTTGGCTAACAAGATCATAGTTGGAGATCTTGGAAGTAATTGGTTTCTTAGATGATGAAGCATTTTTAGGATCATTAGAAACTTTTAGGACAACCTTAGATTGCTCCCTAGTGACAGCGTTAAGTGGTTCACCCTGAGAAGATGAAGACTCAGCCACTCGGAGTACCACCTTGGGTCTAGTATCAGTATGATCTTGAGGAGTGGATCATGTCCGTAAGACCACTCTTGGTTGTTCATCTTTAGCATCATAATTTGGCCAATTGTCATTGTTGGAGCTTGCCATACATATGTATTCAACGGGCTCAAGCATGCTTATAACATTATCAGTGTTAGCGTAAGCATAATTGATTTTGGCATCATGATTCTTTTTGGAAGCTACCCTTGAGGTCTCACCTTTTTCATATTCAGGTAATGGTTTTTGGAAAGCCTTATGATCATTATTCTTAACAAGGCCATTTGTAACAACTTTGCCAGCTTCGATGAGGTCTTGAATTACATCTTTGAGTTTGAAGCAATTCTCTGTGTTATGTCCTTTACTTCGGTGATAGCTGCAAGTATGATCTTCTCTCCACCATGGAGGTCTAATGGGTGGATTGTAAGGACGTGAGTTGTCTGGCAAGGTAACCAATTTTTTTGCAATTAAGGTTTTTAAAACCACTTCATAAGGTTTGACCATAGGTGTGTAAACACGTCGCTTCTTTGCAAATTTAGAGCCTTTGTCAAAGGGCTATGGTTTTGAACCTTCTTGTTGCTTTGCTGCATAGATGGCATTGGAAAGGTTAAATGCAGGTTCCTTAGTCTTAGGAGTGTCCACTACTCTGTCATTGACAACATACTTGTTTTTGTTCCAAGGTTTGCCTTTGTCTTTATCGTTTCCATTGTTAACTCTATCCTTGTTTATGGCAATGTAACCTCTTTTGATAGCAACATCCTCAATGCGATATGCACTTTCTACCATGGCGTTGAAGGATGTGAATAACTATTTTCTTAGATCAAAGTATAATTCAGGTACAAGCGTATTGACAAAAAATGTCAATTTTTTCAGCCTCAGGCACTTGCCGAGGATACTGAGAGTATAAAGATCTCCATCATTGAAGGTATATTGCAAAAGATTCTCCTGGTTTTTGTTTGATGTTGCATAAGTCTAACATAGTCACAGGATGTTGAATGTTGTATGAATATTTCTGGATGAAGCATTGTGCAAGTTTGTCAAATGTTTTAAGAGGAGGACTTAATTTTGTGAACCATTCCATAGCTTGTCCTCTTAGAATTCTAGGAAACAAATACATAAGAAAGGTGTCTTCATGCATAAAGTCCATGCTAATAGCATAGAAATGTCTCACATGGTCGTGAGGGTCACCACTTCCATCGTATTTGTCATACTTAGGAACCTCTATATCCTTAGGAAATGGCAGCATGTATAGACTCCTATCAAATGGAAGAGCACAAATTGATTCAACAAATGATGTCTTAGGTGGCTCTTTTGAAGTTTGCAGTTGTGCAAATTGTTTCCTTAGTTCTTATATTTCTTCCCTTAAGATTTCAGCCTCAGTGGGCTCTCGTTTTGGAATAATATGTTCAACATTAAAACCTTGAGGGAGTTTCCATCCCCTAGCTACCATGTATTGGAAGTATTAGTCTCCATTTTCCTCTAAAGCTCTGAGCATTAGTTTTTGGGTGAAGCCATCTTGTTGAAATTTGATCACGTCTTTGCTAGTTACTTCTTCATCACTATCATGATGAGATGGTTTAGGTGAAGGACATGCACCAGCAACAGCTCTAGGATTCCTTGGAGGTGTGTGATTACCATCATTGTTCTCAAAAGGATTTCGAGGACAAGTTCCTTTATATCCTTCATAGCATGCCTGATTGTCAATTTCAACTTGTTGATTTTCTCTCTCCATAGTGTATATAGCCTCCAAAGTCTTTTGGATTTCACATGCTTATTCTTCTAAGCGACGTTTAATTTAATCAGGGTGCACCATAGTGACTATACCACTCATATCCTCGGGTGTCTCAAAGGGCGTACCAAATGGATTTTCAAAACTATAAAGTGGGTTGTACCGAACATTAGCCATTTGTGTTTGAGCAAATTTGAGATTCTTATCACAAGGTTTTTTGCGAGGACGTTTGGGTGGTGTTTCCAATTTTTTGAAAATGAAAGGCATGTGGCTACCATTACCAACTTGATATCTAGTTGTGACCGGCATGTAAAGAGTTGTCTTTGTTTAGTAGGACAAGAAAAGCGAGCCAAATTTGAAGCTTTTACAATCAGGACTAGTCACTTGTCAAAATGTGATAGATGGCTTGTCAAACAGTGCTCAAGATCTTACAACATGGGTGACTCGAGCCAAGTGGACGAGCAAGAAGCTCAATAGCGGATAGCTAGAATAAAATAATAGCTGAATTTTGCCAAGTGATTCATCAAGACATTTCAAGACTTACATTCGATGGACTAAACCCATCTTTTCAACCTAGGATGAATTCTTCACACACTGATATGTAGCCAGGATCAAGGGTGACCAGCGTGATGCTCCTTAGACCAAATAAATCCAACAACAAACTCTATTTTTGACCCAAAATGACTCTAGGTGATACTCTCCCAAAAGAAGGGTGACATAAGTTCGAAAATAGTGTCACACAATAGAATTTTAACAAGGGTACGACACTTTTTGTCTAAGCGACAAATATTTGAACTGAGTGTGACAGAATCTTACACACAGTGCGACAGAATTTACTACTGACATGTGATAGAATTTTTTGAAAAAAATATCGCGCAATATTTCTCGTGAAAGCGTGCGACAGAGTGCCAGTTTTGTGCAAAAAAAAAAGTCAATTTTTGGTTTGAAGTTCATTTCAATTTGTCAATCAGACAACATTTCATTTCACTTCGTATCAGTAAACAACAAGGTTTGCAAATAGTAAGTGTTGTAACATGTCTCAAAAAAATTGATCAAGGGTAAAAACAACCTTGTCAATATGCATTTGGGATATCAGAATGGCCTTCTTAACAACTTTTTATCAGAATGTTTATGTTGCAAGAACGTTAACATTGCTCAAAACATCAAAAACAATAGCCAAGAAATCTACCTTAGAGTCATGGTTCATTACTCAACAACTTGGCCCACGCTTGATGCTCCTTTGCCTCACACCAAGTGGTTTCCCACAAGAGATATTGGCTTTGTCATGGAAGTTCCATAAGCACAACCAAGGGAACACATATGGTGAGTGTAAATCTTGGGGTGATCCGGGTAGTCAAATAGGATCGATCCTTGCACCAAGAAGTTGAGCGGCTAAAAAGGGTAGTTACTAACTTAGGGTTTTTAGATCGGGCTTCCGTTCATAGTGTTCCTCTTGCTCCCAATTATGGACACCTCACCTTTCGATGAGTAACCTATCTCGTGATCACAAGAGTACCTTAAGCATTCTTGCCTAGTGATCTCCCTATGGTCAAAATCCCATAAGCGATCACACTAGGCGAAGACAAACACTACATCTACCAAATTTTTGTGTCCTTGGTAGCCTTGAGTTTATAGTGGGTTGGAAGAGCCAGGTAATCGGCTTGTCCCCACTTGGGTCGTTCCTCTTAGGTTGTTTGAGAGCAAGCCCTCTAAAGGATTCTAACTACACGAAGTGGATCAACTTTCGGAAGTCAAGATTTCTGGTTCACCACAAGGGTGAAGAGCATACTCTCCTATTCTAATCATTTTCTCCCAAACACGCCAGGAAGATTCAGTTACCCCTTGCTTTTGAAACCAAATGGCAAGTCAAGATTTTTGATTCACCACGAGGGTGAAGAGCATACTCTCCTATTACCAAAAGACTCCAATCACAAGTTTTATGTGCCTATAAAAATGAACAATTATTCAATGCCGCACATGGAAACAAAAATCAAGAAAGTTTGGGTTTTTATGCTTTGGGTAGCCCTGCAAACAATCGTTAGTAGCCTTTGTGCATTTGAAGCCTTGACATACATTCTTTTGTATGCAAGGTTTCAAATTTCTTTTTTTCACAAAGAGGGCAACCTGCAATCACAACTCGTTAGCCCACAAGTTAGCACGAAATAATCACAAAAACTATGAATTAAACCTCTATAAAATAGCCTAGAAATCTGCTTAAAAACAACAATCAGCCAACTAAGAAGAAATTTGATCACAACCCTCAAGCAACAAGCAAAGAATTGTCAGGTGATCCTTTTTGCTGAACAACTATTGTGCGATACTTCACAATATAGCGGGGCGACAGTTTCTATTCAAGTGATACTTCTTCTTTAGCCATTTGACAGAGTTTTGGATAGAGGGTGACATAATGTAGGCTTAAAGTGTGACACTATTTCCAAAAAAAGTGTCGTACGATAGTACTGTGAATTGTCGCGTGATATTGGAAAAATATTGCCCAAAATTGTGACTATAAAAAAAGAAAAAATGCAGAGCAGTAAGGGAAATGCAAGCAAAAATAGGAAAATGCAGGGTGAAACATATAGTCCAGCCCCACGTTGCCCCACGGTGGGTGCCAAAAATGTACACTTGATTTGTGTCACACTCTAAACCATTCTATCCAAATGATTCCATGAGTTGGAATGCTTGGATGTCGGCTTAGAGCTCCCTATCCACAGAGTACAAGAAGTTAGTATTCAAGTATGAAGGCTCTCAGCCAAGCCTTAGAAATGTACTTCTTGCTAGTAAACCATGCAATGAGAGGTTCTTTGAGACAAGAGCAAGAGTGCAAATATCTTCAAGGAATCCCTCAAGAATGCAATGCAAGTATGGAAACTAAGATAAGATGATAATGCAAAATGCAGCTATGCTAAGCATGTATGAGAGTGTTACAATACTGTTATTTAAACTATGTGAGATAGATCATTATAAGAAAATAACTAAACTAGCATGTAAGTATGAATCTAAACTAGTGTGCAATGGTAATGAGAGAATGAGACAAGAAATGAGAAGTTCTCCAAAAAGCTCCAAAGAAACCTATTAGAAAACCTGCAACATAACAATATTCAAAATGAGGATGGATCCTTTGAGGGGGAAAGCTCTCTCCCTTTTAAAGTTGTATGGACGGTAGAGATCAAGATGAAGATGGTGGATGATCAATGGTGGAATTCAAAAATAGTAGTGATCCATGTGCATACACAATTCAACCAATAGAATATAAGTTGACTTGTCACATAAGACAAAAGTCTCACGAGCCTTTTCTTTTAATTGTAAAATAGAAAAAGGACTTTATGTGTGCACTTTAAGTGGGTTAGAAGAATGGGATGTTTTATTTAATTAAAAGGGGACATGTTCTTTTAATCAAATAATGAACTTAAGATAGCATAGTCAAACTATAGGTTATAATCAAATAAATTGATTATTAGCAATTTGGTCTAGATAAATGATTAAATTAATTTAGCCAAAATGCTGAGAAGGGGGCTAATAGTCTAGATGACCATTTTTAGGTGATTACAATCATAAGTTTCTTGGACACCTTACTTGATAGGTCACTTTGCTCCATTTTTACTATTTTGTCAAGTGAACACTCTACCTCTCTAGTTTGGACATCAAGTTATCTTGTGTCACCTTCTTAGCTTCCTCTAGTCTCCTTCCTAGTTTATTATCTATCTACAACTATGGAATTCAAACATTTTGCTACCAAACCTCAACCAAATCTAGATGATCATAATATCCTCCATGAAACTAAAGAGTTTCAAGATCTATATGCTTAATACAAAGAACTAGAAAAGACAAATTATCTTTCTTACCTACATCTCTCTAAGCACGTGATAGAAATGAAGTAAAAACTTGAGAAAAGGTTAGAGGAGAAGATTGAATTCTTAAATGAATATCCCTTAAGACCTTTACATACACATGGGTCATAGTCTTAAAGGTCTACATATTCTACTCCAAGACATCAAATGTCTTCATCTTCTAGATCTAAAGACCTCTTTAGAGAACAAGCAAGTGATACCTCCTTTGAGCCTATATCAAGTTTTCATGATGGACCTATCTTTGACCAAGACAATGATGAAGACATGGATGCATACCATTCACTTGAGAAACAACAAAAAGATCCTAGGAAAACTTTTGAGAGGAATTTTACTCCCTTGGAATATTCTTATGATGATATTTTGCAAACACTTCTTGGCACCAAGCTCATCAGGTTGCCTAAGTCTAGCTCATATGGAAACCCATTCTTTGATATCTATTGTGCATAACAACAAAATAACAAGCATATTACTTTATATTGTATTGAGCTAAAACACAAAATCCAAGATCTTATTGATGATGGAATTGTTAATAAGTCTAATGGCTCATGTAGTGAGGATACTTCTCTTAAGCAAGTTCATATTAATGAACCTATATATAGTGGTGGTTTCCTTGATACCTTTGCTTTTCTACTCATGGATCTCCCAACATTTCAAAACTTTCCAATATGCCTCCATAAAACAAAGAACCTAGTACTTTCCATTTGCAAAATGTGTACCCTCAAGGGCTACCTCTAAAAGAAACTCAAGCTAACCTTCACTTAGTTGCAAAAATTTTCCATGCTACCAAACCTAAAGATCCTCAACCTTCATGCACTAATATGTCTACTCCAAGCACTACTCCATTTACTCTTCATTCTCCCTTGTCCTTAGAAGTGGTTCCATGTCAAGAGGACTCTCAACAAGAAAAATGCTATAAATGTCAAGAAAGATCAAGATCAAGCACACGTTCAACTCTTTCAAGATTTTCCCCCTCCATATCCTATATCTTATCCACCTCCTAAATATGATGAAGACACCACTCCCACTATTTCCCTTGAGCTTACTGAAAATTATAAGAAAATTTCTCTTCCTATGCTATCCAAAGTCACTTGTCAATATCGAAGTGTCCCCTCATGTTCTACTTCTCTATATCCACTTCAAAATTGTTCTCAAGCTTCAAATTCTCCTATTAAAGACATTTCTCCTATTAAAGCTACTCATGATTCTATTGATGGCCTTGGTCATATTCCTCACTCTAAAGATGTTGATATCCCTACTCACTATCCCTTTGCATCTTCTAAATCTATCCTTGGTCCTTATCCATCTAAGCTAAAGCCTTCAAAATTTCCATCCATATTGGGACCTTATGCTCCTTCATCTCCTATATTTTCCACTCCTAGCTCTCCCATCATACCTCAAGATCAAAAAAGACACTCATCCTTGATGAATTTCCACCCATCTATCCATCTAAACCAGTCATATCAGCCTTATTCATCCACAAATCCCAAGTCTTATGGAAGTGAGAATAAACATAAGAATCCATTGAAAAATGAAAATCACTATGTCCCATCTAATCGACATGTGAATGCTGTGAAAGAAAAAACATTCAAGAGACTACAAAGGTCCACTACCCAAAGAGTTAAATCAAAGAAAAAATGGGTTCCTAAACCCATTATTGAATAAATGTGTTCTAAAGTATCCAAAGGAAAATCTAAAGCCATATGGATTCCCAAGTCTCTCTTGAAAGACTTGAATATTGAACATAAATCTAAGTTGACATTTAAGATTTGAAAGGCTTCCACTCTATCATCTTCTAAAATTTCTCTACTACCTCATACATCTAAACCTCAAGCTATTTCATCCATGATTCCTCCATCATTCCAACACCATTCAAGGTGTGTGTCAATGTTGATCTTGCCCAATATTTCAGCTACCCTTATGAAATCCTCTAAATCTTACACTTACTTGCTATTCATGCTCATTTGGTTCTTTAAAGAAATGAACTCTTATCCTTCATATACTCCTACCATCATTTCCTTTCAATTACCCTATCAAAATCTTTGAGCATACTTATCTATGGTAGTGGCTTATCAAGGCTTATCTTTCATATAGGAGCACTATCCAAATTCAAAAATCTCGAGCTCTTTCTAAAAAACCAAAAAAGAAAAATTCAAAAAAAAATGTACCTTGATGAAAACTACTTCTTGTGGCACCTTGGTAGCAAAAGTAAAAGAAATAAATGCATCCTATGGTGAAAACCACTTCTTGTGGTGCATTGGATAAGTACCATGATGAAAAATTGGTAAACAAACATCATGCATAATTCTTCCATCATCCATCTATTCCCTCTTCCTCTTTGACCTTGACAATGATGAGCTATCCTTGCATATTGGCTATCTTATCCATCAGATTCTCTATTGTGCTTTCTCATTCATTCATAGCCTTCATATCTAGATTCATACTTATTTCTCTATCCCTTCACTATCCTATCTAGTTAACCCCTTGGTCTTGATCACACAAAGTAAATCATGGTTCTCATAGGTCTCTTGGCATGCCTACTCCTTTTGGACTATATGCTTTCATGTTATTGGCTTCAACTACTTATCCTACATGCCATCTTTCTCATTAGTTCCATTTCTTATCCAAAGCCTTCTTTATATGGGTATCTTTCCCTAGCTTGGGTACTCTTGAGGAGTGTGTCCTTGAGGATCACTTTCACTTGCTTCATATTCCTTACCTATCCATCTTTTCTTATCCACTAGCTTTTTGCTCCATCATATCCTACACCTCTCTAGACACTGGGACAAATAATGTGATCTTGCTTGAGATCTAGTAATCTCTAAATCATTCTAATTTTTTTTAAAAAAAATCATATATGATGTTGAAAAATCCTAAAAATTAGAAAATGTCCTGAAAAATGATCACCTTAGTGAAAACCTAGCAATAGGTGCTTTGATGTATCACCAAAAAAAAAAATCAAAAGATCAAAAATATAGAAAAAAATTGAAAAAATTCCTAAAAAAATTTGTCAAGTGGTGAAAACTTGGAAATAGAGGCTACTTGAGACCCTAACACCTATGTATATTAGTCTCAATCATTCATTTTGCAACATATTTCCTAGCTTGGAATTGTCCCTTGTCCTCATCTCAAGGGCATAACTACTTATCGTATTGAGGTATCCCTTTGCATTAGGGTTTCTTTGGCAACTCATCTAAACTAGTTTTTCTCAACACTACCCCCCAACTTGACATCAAGTGTTTCTCAACACTACCCCCAACTTGACATCAAGTGTTTCTCAACACTTTTTAGATATTTTACCTATAGTCTCCAATGTTGCAATATTTCTCACCATCAGAATCAAGTCTTGAAGAAATGGCCAAGAGACTTGCACACACACACACACACACACTTAAATGATTAAATGATTAAGCTATGCTACTCTTTATCTACTTTGTGTGTTTTCTATGATGATTTCTTTGCTATATGTTCCCTCCCTAATAGTGTTTCAAGGATGTCGTTGATTAGAAGACTAGGGGAACATTGCACATTTTCTTGATTTTTGTTTGTGGGTATACTTTGTTTGTCTATGGTGTTTTTGAGCATTCATACTTGTCCTACTTGAAACTTTGACTTACAACATATTATCCTTGACTATTTTTGCAAGATCACAGTCAAGGGTTATCTTGGTGCTTATGGATTAATACTATGTAAGCTTTCTATATCAAACCTAGGGAATCTAATTATGTAGTCATCTTGACTTACATATCTTCGATGATTAGATTTGATTTCCACATTCCTATCTGATGTCGATCATATTCATACCCTCATAGTTTTACTAGTGATGATTGTATGATCTTATGATATCCCTAATAAGGCTTGATGATAAAAAATAGAACCTAATTATGTAACCCTTGCAATTGCACCTTTTCATACTAGCTTGCATTCTAGGGTTCATTCTAGCTTAGCTTTTCATTTTGAATGTTCACAGAGCTCTCTTCTTTATCTTTCATGGACTTGTCAGCTAACTACATTCATCCTTCTCTTGTGTCTTCTTGATCTTATCTTATCTCTTCTTTCCTATTTCTCTTCTTTTCTACCTTACCATCTCATCTATTCTTTTTACCTATCTTTTCTAATCTTGACATGCTAGATCCGTTTTTGGAATCGAAATCCAAATTTGGGTTCATCTTGCTAGTCAAAATTTCTTCCTTCTTCTATGTAGTTGGCTGACCTATTGAGGCTTAATCTTCATATCTTTTTGGGGAAATCATAATTTCTTCATTTATTCATCATTTCTATCCTCTTCCACTCTTTTCTATCATTATATTTCATCTTTCTTCTTTCTTTGACCTAATTCTTATGCTTTTTCTTTCTTGGTCAAACTGAGTCAAACTAGGGCATATCTTCATTTCTTGGTGGTCACTCTTTGGTCTTAATCTCTTATCTATCATAATGAATTTTTATTTGTTCCAATTTGACCAAATCTAGCTTATTTTTGCATCTCCTCTATCTCATTTTGATTTCAATCCCGAGGGGGCAGGAATATTCTATCATTGTTGCAAATTGCTTTCTTCTACAACTATCTATTTTCTCTTGATCTATCTTCTTTTCTTGTTATTAGTACTCTTCTTGAGTTCTTATATTGTCCCTATCCTAGTTTTCAGTACTATTTCTATCAGACTATACATTCAGGACTTGCTATCTCTTTTTGCTTCATTCTTCAAAGTGAGATCTCTCTATCATCTTGGCTTCTTCATTCTTTGACATAATGTGTTCCTAAACCAATCACACATTAGTCAAAGAGGGGCAAATGTGATAACCCAAAAATGGTCATCTAGACTATGTGCCCCTTTTCTATCATTTTTGCATAATTTATCCATTAGTTATCTTTGATCAAATCCTCAAAAATCTATTTATTCAATTATAACCTATGGTGTGAGCACTTAATCCCAAGTTCATATTTAATTAAAAGAACAAGTTCCTCTTTTAATTAAATAAAATTCCCCACTCATCTCCTATCCTAACTGTTCACACATAAAGCATTATTCCTATTTTAGAAATAAAAGAAAAGGCATTTTTGCCTATACATGAATGCACATTTTTTTATGTGAGGAATATTCTATTTTAAAAATAACTTTAATTCTCCTTGACATATTTCAAACCCTCTCAAAAGTCATCCATTAATTATGATTGGTTGAGATGCTTGTGCACATGGATCACTCAAGATGCATTCTCCTCCCTTTATTGTGCCTCTTTTTCCTCTGAATCTCTATCGTCCATTTTTCTTTAAAAGGGAGGACTTTCTCCTCATTCAAAAATCTTAGTCTCTCATGCTATTGTTATGCTATAGGTTTTCTTGGTGATTTTGGAGACTTGGAGCATTCTTGCATTTTAGCTTAGCTCTCATTCTACTTAAATTATGGAATACTTTTTATCTTAGTTTCATTTATGCTTTTGCTTAGTTCTCTTTGTTAGCTTGCATTTGTATTGCATTTTATTCTATATTCTTGGATAAATGAACTCTTGCCTCTAGTCTTTGAATCTCTCATTCTATGGTGCACCTTGCAAGGATTTTCATAGCTAGGCTCATTTGAGAGCCACCATCTCATAGCCTTTGTATGTCATAGATAGAGAGCTATAAGCTGCCTCTTGAGATGCCCTCTTTCATGGGTATTCTCAAGAATAATGGCTTATACAAATGTGACAGTTTTTGTACACACAACAATACATCAGGTCAATAGGTGGTAGGGTGAATTAGCCATGAGATTCAAGATGGCTATAGACTCCTTGGTCAGTGGTTGTATTTTCAATTTGGGAACCTTCACCTTAATAGTGGATCTTTGTATCCTACCTCTAGGATCGTATGACATTTTTTTGGTCATGAATTGGTTAGCTAAACATTAGGTGAATATATATTGCCTCTGTAAGTCAGTGTAGTGTGTTGATGACACAGGTGAGTAGGTGGATTTTTAGGGGTTCATAGACTAGTTTTACTTTGGATGATCTCAACTAATTAACTTAAGTAGAGTGTGTGGAAAGGCTATTAATTGTTTGTTGTTTTTGTCAGTGATCTTGAGGAGGCCAAGAGCCATATGATGACACTTGATGATCACCCACTCCTTTGTGAGTATGTAGATGTGTTTCTTGAAGAGATACTAGGTATGCCACCATAGTGTGGCATTGATTTTAAGATCAATCTCATACTAGGAGAAAAGCTAATTTCATGAGCTCCTTACCACATGACTACTTCAAAGTTGAGCGACCTTAGATTATAGATGGAGAAATGGTTGGCCAAGGGCCATATTCATCCTAGTGTATCCCTATGGGGTGCACCAGTCATCTTTATGAAGAAGAAAGATGGAAAATTGCATGTATGTATTGACTACCGATAGTTGAATAAGGTGATGGTGAAGAACCAATACCCTTTGCTAAGGATAGATGACTTTTTCAATTAGATGAAGGGAGCACGAGTGTTCTCAAAGATTGATTTTAAGTCAAGATACCACCAGCTTCATATTCAGGAGGCTGACATTCATCAGACAACTTTTCATACCTTGATTAGTGTTTCATTGTATTTTTGGATGACATATAGATCTATTCAAAGACTATTGAGGAACATGAGCTCCATTTATGCCAAGTATTGTAGTGCTTAAGAGACCATCAGTTAAATGGAAACTTGGGTAAATGTGGATTCTTCCAGTTGGAGGTAAAGTATGTAAGGCATATGATCACAAGTGATGGTATTGCAATGGATCCAAAGAAAATTTGAGCTATCATGGAGTGGCCGATAGCCACTAATGTCTCAAAGGTTTTTAGTTTCATGGGATTGGTAGGTTATTACCATCACTTTGTGAAGGATTTCTCACATGTAGCTCACCTCATCACTTCTCTTCAGTAGAAAGGGAAGAAGTATGTTTGGTCAGACCAGTGTGAGGTAGCATTTAATGCTCTTAAGGAGTGTTTGACTAGTAAACCAGTCCATCTAGTGCCTAATTATATAGGTGATTTCATGGTTTGCATAGATGCTTTGTTGGAAGGTGTGGGTGCAATGTTGATGTAGGATGGTTGTGTGATTACATATGAGTCTAGAAAACTCAAGGACCATGAGCTCAACTACCCCACTCATGATTTGGAACTTGTAGCCATAGTGCATGCTCTTGTTTGTTGGAGGCATTTTCTTTTGAGACATAGGATTGAGTTGCATAGTGATCATAGGAGCTTGTAGTATATTTTTACTCAACCAAACTTGAATGCATGACATCGTCACTAGATGGAGTTCTTGTGTGAATATGATTTTAATTTTCACTACATTAAAGGGAAGGATAATATCATTGCCAATGCCTTGAGTAGGATGTGACATGAGATATTAGTGTTGTCATTGAGAGTGGATTTGTGAGGTTGTATTTTAGAGGCTTTTCCTAGTGACACTTGGTATCAGGAGGTTAGAGTAGAGATTGAGTCTGGATGTAAATTTTAGGGGAGGTTTTCATGCCATTTTCTTAAGTCTAGTGGACTTTTATGAAACTTGGAGCATATCTATGTACCCATGTCGGGTGATCTTCATACCTTGGTTTTGTTGGAAGCACATTGTGCACTGTATTTCATACATCCTGACATCAAGATTATGCATGTTGATCTTAAAAATTATATTTTTGGGTAGGGATGAGGAATAATGTTGCTGATTTTTTTGTTTGACATCTCAAGTGTTAGAGTGTGAAGGTAGAGCATCAACATTCGACAGGTCTTTTGTAGCCCCATACCATTCCAAAGTGGAAATGGGATATGATATCTACTGATTTTATCATAGGGTTGCCTATATCATCACATCAACACAATTTTATCATGGTGATAGTGGAAAAGTTATCTAAGGTAGCACAGTTTCACTCATGAGAATAACCTACATAGCTTCTTTTTTAGCACATGTTTTCTTGGAAGATATTGTTTGATTGCATGGGATTCCTCATCGGATTATTTCAGATAGAGATCTAGTATTTACTTTGGCATTGTTGATGTCTCTCCAACATGCTTTGAGTGCATAGCTAAATTTTAGTTTGGCTTATCACCTAGAGACCAATGGTTAGATTGAGAGAGTCAACCAGGTTCTAGAAGACATGCTTTGTGGGAGGATTATTTATACCTTGTTGAGTTTGCATACAACAATGGGTATCATAGTTCTCTTAACATGTCACCTTTTTAGGCCTTGTACATTGTACCCCTTTGAGCTAGGATCGATTGGAGGACCAAGTACTTTTAGGTCTAGAGATGCTTCAATATATGGACCAGTAGGTAGTTCATATTAGAGAACATTTAGTTACCACTTAGGATAGACATAAGAAGTATGCAGATGCCCATAGGTTGGATTGTCACTTTTCAATTGGTGATAGGGTATTTTTGAGATTGCATCTAAGGAAGAGACCCATCCATTATTAAAGAGTCTCTAAGTTGGCACCATGTTTGGTCAGACCATTTGAGATTGTCAAGAGGATTGGTCATATCTATTATCAACTAGCATTGCCACCTAGCCTATCATGCATCAATGATGTATTCTATGTTACTATTTTGAGATAGTATATTCCTAATGTGACCCATGTTCTTGATTGGGATGCTTTATAGGTGGTAGAAGGGCAGCTTTCTTTGGAGCCCATTCATATCATTTAGTATTGGAGACTAACCTTGAGAGGTCAAGACATAGAGTAGGTAAGGGTCTAGTGGGACCTAAGCAATGAGTCATCTTCTAGTTTGGAAGATGCTACAAGATTGAGAGGATTGTATCTCTATCTTTTTACCAGCTTCTAGGAGTAAGCTTATGCTAGTGGTTAAGGCTGTAGTGCTTCTTGTGTTTGTAGTTTGTACCTTGTATATTTTGTTTTGAGAGATACTTGTACTCATTTTATTATTTTATATTTTGAGATGATCTAAAGGTTAGATGTTACACCTAGATTTCAGTATCATAGATGATATGCTACTATGTTGTTCAGTTTATCATATCTACATGATGATGCCATTTTGAAATAACAATATGTTTTATGATGATAGCTAGTTATTTGGTATTTGGACATGTCTCTGATTATGTTATGTGATGGATCTAATGCTATGGTTATTTACTTTATTGTTGCTTCATTATGCTTTATGCAAACGTGAGTGATGTAAATAGAATATTTATGTATAATTGAATAAATGGTTAAATTAGGTGATTTAATGTGTTTATTGCTTCGGCTATGTTATTATATGCAATTGCACTTGATCGAGTATTTTAGTGTGCAAGATTTATATCCTTGGCTATGGCACATGGAATTAGTGATTCAGTTGTTCATTATTTGCCAATGTCATCCATGTATGGTTGACCTATTCTTATTTAAATGTTTAGATTAAATCTTTCGGTGATTGTTAAATCCAACCTCATCTACATTATGTGACTAGACTTGTGAATTTGACTGCACATTTAGAGATTCACATTATTGCAAAAGTTGTTAAGGAAATTTTGGTGATTTTGGCTTTTCAAGCTTTATTTTTTATTAATTTTAATTTCTAGCAGCTTTTCCATAGATGAATTCCTATTACTATGAATAGCCTATTTTCATTTCCATTGATTTGGGGTTTAACTAGGTATCATGGTTATTCACCCTAATTGATTATTCACTCAAAAAGTGAATAAGTATTGAAAGAAGAAATTAATTCCTCGCTTCTCACTTTTGCAAATTGGAAAATTGAGAGCTTTTTTTGAAGGATTGGTTTTCTATTTTTTGTGAGAGCTATGGGTGTGGGATCTTGACGAGGATGAACTCATTCGATCTAACTTGGGGAGACCTTTTTTTTTCTATTATTTTTGACTATATCTATGGATTATATATTTTACCTAGTTGTTTTCCATTTTAACCCTTTTGACTGTTAGGTAGGGCTCTCTCATTTTCATGTTTTAGCTTCATCTTTGGTTTTGTTTCTGATAGCTTTTTTTTAGGAGGCTGAAAACTAGTGTTCCCCTCCATTTTTATTTGCTAGTTCTAACCAATTGGTTAGGTATGAATATTTTCCCATTTTTTGGAATGAGGGTTTGGGGTTTCACATCATTATGCTGGTCATTTTTGCATATAGTGTTCAAACCCAAATTTTATTGGATTTTTGAGGCTTTTGTGCCTTAAGACCAAATGGGATTTATTTTTGAAGTTTTCCAATTTTTGGGTTTACCTCATTTTGCGTGTCACCCTATTTTCTTTAGTTTTCTTGGCATGATGTTTTTCATGGATTGGATCATCCATTAGGATGCCAATTAGATCATTGTTGCACTTTTATGTTGCATTGGGATATGTTCGACATCCATCCTCCCAAGTTTGTTTTCAATGGAGTTATATTTTTCTTGTGTTCTCATCATGTCCTTATGTAATGATCTTCATGATGGTGGTGCACCACACATGAGTACTTACACATACATTTTTCGGGTGACTTGTGAGGCCCGATCTTCAATTGTACTTCCAAGAATTATGATCACTTGGGCTTGGGCTCAAAATATGCATGCCTTTGGGAACTCATCATAGGATGAGAATGGGTAGGGTAGGGTAGCATATCAAGGGGGCTTCTATCTCTGCAGCCTGGTGTCTATACCTAGTTTGTTCCATGCATAAGTTTTAATCAAGTGATAACTAAATAAAATAGTGGGTGGTAATAAATCTAAGATAATTAAAAGTGGATTGTGTGACTTCCATTGGGAAGAGTTTCTGCCTAGATTGTGTGCCTTCCATTGGGAAGAAAAATTTCGAATACTAGCTTGGGCTTTTTGATGCCAAGTGAATTTCCATGATGTTAGCTCCTACATAATTTCCCATTGAGTGTCTAACCTAGACCTATAGTTCTTGCATTGTCTCATGTTCTTGGTTTCAGTCATCATTATTGTCTAGCATGAGTGTTAGCCATGGATGTTTTCTTTATGTGTATTTGTGGTTGGATCATTATCTTCATCAACACATCAAGAGTGGACCTATGGGTTTCATGTGGTTGCAAGGCATAGCTACCTATACCACTGTTAGGGATCAATGTATAGAGAATTGTTCCAGTGCGACCATTGCTCGATGTTTCACTTGATACTTTGGGTTTTTGAGTATTCTTTCTTGTGATTTATGTTTTCATTGGAATGCTTGGATATCATGTTTAGATGATGTTAGTTTATTTAACACATTCCCTTATTATGATGTTTAGCATATGATTTAGAAGATGAGATTTCATTAGTTGGAATATCTAATGCTTTACTGTTTAGCATGTTAGATTTTTTTATTCTTATGATGTAGTATGCTTTAGTAGTGGCATCCTCATAAGTAGCTCCAATGATCTGGTTGGTAGTTTGGGATGTTACACCCAAGGGATGGCTAGGACCTTTGAAATCTCATAATGCTATTATGGTTGTGAGGAATTGTGCATGAGTTTTGTTATTCTTGTACATTGTGATGTTTCTTTTAGTACATTCTTTTATTGCCATGTTTTAGATGGTTAGATGTAGTTTCCATCTTGCAGTTATTTTGTTTGAGTGTATATGCCTCAATTTTTGGATTTGGTACTACTCATTGTGGAGGAACTTGATTTCTTATCTTTTTACCTTAATGTCTTCTAGTTTGCTGATTTGAATCCTCGTACAAAATTGTACCTTCTCACGCGATAGTAGAAAAGTTTGAATGATGTACTAAGTTTTCTCACGCAATTCTTAGTACTTACTTGCATGAAACTCCACACTAATTTAGGGCGTTTTGGCTATTGGACCTTGTAGAAGTTGAGAAAACCAACTTCATAGTTCACCAAGAACACCTGCATACAAAATAACTTGTTGCTGGAAGGAAGCCAAAAGAGGAAAAAAGCAAAGCTTGGAAATCTCAACAGAATAAGAGAGAAAATGTATTCTAAGATAATATGAAAAAATAATTACAAGAGTTCAACCTTAAAGGTGAATGAAAACCCTAAAGCCTAAAATTTTTTGGTTTCACATTATAATTAATATAAATATTAATTATATGCACCTAAGAGATAGCTTAAGAAAACTAGAGTAATAGACAACTTAATTAATTAAATCAAAGTGATTGAATTAATAAGTGTAAACAAATAATTACTCTAACACCCCCTCCCCCCCTTAAGTCAAGATCAGGAGGTAGGCTAACCTAGCACAACTATGAAAGCAGAAAAATGGGTCTCAACAACAAGGCCTGATTAGGTACCCAATCACAACAAAATTTGTATACAATGGATAAATAGAGAAAACCCAGTGGGAAAAACCTTGCTCTAAAAATAGATAGTAGAAAACCTAGTGAAGGATAGAGAAGCCTCCAACTAGAGGAATGTTCTAGAAAATAGGAACAAAGAGTGATCATGAAGAAAACCACTGAAGCATGAATAAGCTACAAATTCTATCAAAAAGAAATTGTTAATTTGTAGAACCTCCTTTGAAATGAAAACACCAGCGCCTGAAGAGATGATCAATTGAACTGAGGAAGCATGAGGAACAATAAGAATCCTCCACTAATGTAGAGAACGGTGAGGTGACAAGAAACTAAAACAGTGGACCAAATGAACTGCATGTCGAGGAAACATGATCAAGATGCTTAAAAGAGTACATAAGTGTGTACTGAGGTAATCAATCTCAAACACATCATCAGGCTAATGTCATAGAAGGGATGCTCACTGGAAAAAGGAAGATGGCAAACAAAGGCAAAAATCAACCGCCTTCACCCCCCATGGCACTTTATCAAAGTAGTGCATGCATAATAGAGCACTAGACATAATGAATCTCAAGACTACAATAATTTGTATGAGTATCCTCAGATGACACTACTCAAATTAGAAGGAAAAATAAGGGAAACAACTGAAACAAAAATATAGTTACAATATGGCACTTTATCTCAGTGTCTTTGCATAAAAATTCTTACAAATGATATCAACAATGATCACAAAGAGCAAAGAGCTGATACAATAGAAAGCACAACTGAAAAGAAGAGATCCCATGCCATGAAAATGATTCCTGGACTTGAAACACCCAAGATATCTACCATAGTGTAAAAGAGAAAAAATATTATAGAAATTGCATGGAGTAGAATCTAGAAGAAATTATAGCATTTTTGAAAAGAGGATGGAACTAGCTTTCCAAAAATATAATGTTTTCAAAAAATGGAGATGGGATGCTCAAGATATGCCCTCCAGAGTGAAAAATTGAACATTTAGGTTTGACTACCAAAATAGAAAAAAAAAATTCATTAAAACCAAAAAATTTCTACACCATTATCTTCATCTCAGAACTAGCTTTCTAGTGCTTCTTTTAGATTGGAAAAAGACCTCCGTATGCTCAAGTTATGGCCAAAAAACTAACAATAGGTCAGAAAAGGACCTAAAGGGAATGCAAGAGAGTTGATGTAGTGCTGATGTCATGTTGTCAAAAATTTGATGGCCTACTGGCCATCATAGCAAAAATAGACCAGCATATGGCATCCACATGGCAGTGGGCTTGAAGAAAATGTGATGTGGTAGTGCCATGTGGCAGGTGCTGGTGGTGATCGGGCCATGAGGGTGATAGAGTGGTGGCCACAGAGTGGAGGGCGGTAGAGGCAGAGCACCAAAGGTGGCCACCAAAGAAGCAAGCGGGCCAGAGGCATCTTCTAGAGTGACATGCGGTCTAGTGGTGGCTTGTAAATGGTGTAAGGTGGCAAGTGGTGAAGTTTGGCATTCGACAGTTGGTGATAGTTGGAAAGATAGTCAGTGGCTAGCAAGACAAAAAACTAGAGCTTAAAAAGGCTTTTTCTCATCCAAAAAATGACGGTGAGTCATTTTTAAAATTTTTTTGCACAAAATGTAAAAAAAAGGCTTTTTATTTTTTTGTGTCATACCACTTAGGGGAGAGGAAAAATTCATCCCAAGGGTCATAGTGGCCAAAAACTATGAGTTTTATATAGATTTTGACTAAACCAATCCTTCTAAGTGCAATGGTGGCATTCGTTTTTGTTTAAAGTGCACCAGAAAAAAGTGCCTCTAGATTTTAGAAAAAATAATCATGAAAAGTTGGGTTTTTCATCTTCAAATCACAACTTCAAGATCTCCATACTAGGCAGTAGTAGGGATGCTTTGATACCATGTAGAAGTTGAGAAAACCAACTTAATAGTTTGCTAAGAATACGTGCATGCAAAATAACCTGTTGCTGGAAGGAAGCCAAAAAGGGAAAAAGTGAAGCTTGGAAATCTTAGTAGAATAAGAGAGAAAATGTATTCTAAGATAATATGAAAAAAAATTACAAGAGTTCAACCTTAAAGGTGAATGAAAACCCTAAAGCCTAAAAAATCTTGGTTGCACATTATAAGTAATATAAAGTATTAATTATATGCACCTAAGAGATAACTTAAGAAGAAAACTAGAGTAATAGACAACTTAATTAATTAAATCAAAGTGATCTAATTAATAAGTGTAAACAAATAATTACTCTAATAGGCTAAGCATTTTCTCGTGTCATTTGGAAAATTCTCTTGCATGAAAAGTAGATCCTCATGTGGTGTGCTTTACTTCCTCGTGTAAAATTTTGTCAGTTGTGTTTCCTCCCATGAAAAATAGGGGGCATCTGAACTGGTTTTCGAGGAATGCAACTTGGTGTTTTAAGTACCCTTTGGGTTTTCTTAATTTTCCATACTTTGAAAAATATATGATTCTTTGTTGTGTTTTCATCTTTGACCTTGTTTCTCTATTTGGGTGTGTTAGTTTTATAGTGGCATTTGGAGATTCATTGGTTGTCGAGATTGTGGTTAAGTCTTTTGTTGTGATCTTTGTGATACTTGTATGTTGAGTGTCGTGTACATCTATACTTGTTTAAAAAAAATTTATGTTGGCTTGTATTGAATCCTTTTTCCAAGGTTCTTTGTGTGGGGCATTACACACCAAATAATGCGAGGAAATACTTGGCCCAATAGCCAAAACACCCTTAATTGGTCTGCAGTTTCACACAAGGAAGTACTATGAACTGTGCAAGGAAACTCAACACACCACTAAAACTTTTACACTCTTACATGAGAAAGTACAATTTTGTGTGAGGAAACCAATCAGCAAGCTAGAAAAAATTAAAGTAAGAAGCTAAAAAATGAATTTCCTCCACACCAGGGGGTATCCAATCCACAAATCGAGGCATAGACACCTAAACACTATAACTACAAGATGGAAACTATGAGTGCTAATTATGGTCTAATGTGATTAACCACACTTCAACATGATAATTATATGAAGAATCATCCCAGAATGAACATGGGATTATTCATCCAAAATAACTCAACAAGTCAATTTGTTCCTCTTAACTAGATTGATTTTGCTATTCACTCTCATATTAAGAAGCTATCAACTAGATATCTAGAATGAAGGATTTCAAATCTAAATAAGATGCAATAGTTAAGCTATATGAGATAAAAAATTTATCTAGAAATAAAGAGAGCATTTTAATATAAATGAATGCATTATTAAACTAGATAGGATTAATATGCAAGAATACTAAAATGATGAGTACAAGTATTTGAGTCAACAATTCATCATAATTCTGATTCATTTCATGTGCATCCTATGAAATGAGGAATTGAGGGTTTCTTAAATAGAATTCTAGAATTGATCAATGATCAAGTCAATTTAGATGAATGGTCGAGATTGGAAATGAGATTCAATTAGAATGGAAAATTCCCTGTGCAAATGAAGTTAATTGATTCACTTATGAGTGTGAGAAAGAGTTAACTGATTCAATTCCTTTTTCAATTCTAGTTCACTCAGAGCTTCAAATTCTGAACTGTAGAGAGAATTTGAAGAGTATATTTGATTTAATAAAATCAAATATGACCTCGTAAATGAACAATCTTAATTAATTGAATAATCAAATTGAATAATTAAAATGAGGATATATTCAATTAAATCAAATACATTTACTTCCTTAATGTATATTAGCAAAAGGGGAACTAAAGTACTAGGACTTATAATTTAATTAAATTAATTAGTAGGTTTACCTTTGCTAATTCGATTAGACTTAGGAATTAAATAAAGTATATAATTAATGTAGATTAGGGATTTTCTGCATTTGACACTTAGGTCAAGTAGAGATTGTTGAAACTAGAATCACCTAGTACAATAAGACTTAAGATTAATTAAATAGACCAAAATTGGTTTAACATGGCAATGTGCCAATTTTGGGGCATTACATTTACCCCTCTTTGAATATATGTGTAAGCAACATGTTGATTCAAAGAAATTAGAAGTATGAAGCATAGATCAAGAAATGAGGTTCATTTCAAAATTGATGATACAAAGATCAATCAATAAGCTTTTTAAGGTTATCTCCAGAATGAAGCTTAACCTTAAGGAATCTAGATAAAACATCTAGATACTAAGATTGATAAACTTTTAAAGGCTGTCTCTAGAAGGAACCTTAACCTTAGGGAATCTAGATAGAATACCTAGATATCAAGATTGATAGAACAATGATTATCAAACTTCACAGAATTGTTATGAGAATAAGACTCAAATCTCAAGAGTCAGGGTTAGACTGTCTTGATACCTATCCATTAGAAGATGAAAAAATTAATCATGATTCATATAATTATCCCTAGAATGAGGCTTAATCCTCAAGATTTAGGGTTAGACTATTTGGATACCTATCCATTAAATAGTAATTGAAAGAAAGAGCTTAGAATTATCCTTAGAACGAGGCTTAATTCTTAGCTAGAATTAGGATTATCTCTAGAACAAAGCTTAACCCTTAGCAAGAATTTGGAATTATCTCCAAAATGGAGCTTAATCCCCTATTATCTAGGTAGGACACCTAAATACCAGTCCATAGAAGATAACAAGAGCCCATCATGAGTTGTAGAATCATTCCTAGAACAAGGCTTGATCCTTAGGAGTCAGGGTTAGACTATCTTGATACCTGTCCATCAAACTTTGACAAGAACTATTATGAAAATTGATCATCTAATCAAAAGATGAGATAGATGACATATGATGCCAGATAGAGGGGAACAAGATGCCTCAAGTGATGAGGACATAAGATTCAGATTGAGTTAAAGCCAGTTTTGAAAGATTGAATGATGTAATCATCTTGCCCCCTCAGAAGAAAAATTGAAAGATGAAACACCAGAATAGTGATGTAGAGCAGTATATTGAAATATTTTAAAGAAATTTGAGGTCTATAATAATATAAGAGAGAGATTAGAAGGATGTGTAGAAAGTGTGAAGTTGATTCAAAGTGATTTTGAGATCTAAAAGACCAAGTTTGACCAAAGTTGTCTAGAGTTGACTTTTTCCAGAAATGTTGGAAAATTTTGAAGAAAATGTGATTTGAAGATATTCCAAGATTCACAAAGTATCAAAAAATTGACTATACAAGCATTCAATCATGTTAGTCCCAAAATTTTAAAATGTGATTTTCAGTTGTTTATGTGTGTCAGATTTCAAATTTAATCCCAAAAATGAGTTCTAAGTAGCTAAATTAGCCATGGGGGTGATTTTTGCATCAATTGGAGTACTTTGAAAAATTAGGTCAGACCCTATATAAGGGCCCAAAAGGTCTTTTTTCAATTCATTTGTGCATTTTGTCTTTTGTGAAGAAGAAGATTTGAAGAGAAAATGGTGGATCCCATGCATTTGCATCGATTCAACCATTCTAGGGGACAAACTGACTGACAGAGTATGACCCTCTGATGAGTCATTGATTACTTGCTTTTCATTTCAAATTTTTGAAATTCTTATGTCATTTTTTAGCACATTTTTAGAGTTTTTGTCAAAAACTACCATCGGGTTATGCGTGAGGATTTTTTTTCTCGTGTGAGCATATATCTTCTTTTACATGAGGAAGTACTAAAATGGTACTCCTTCAACGTAGGTTCTAGGTTTTTTCATGCAAGAGATACCCATCTCTTGCATGAGAGACCCTAAAATTGTTTGTTTTTATGCTTGCTGGTTTGATGTTTCTCATGCAAAGAAATGAAATCTCATGTGAGAAAGTGAAATTTTGCATGAGGAAATAAAATCTCATGGGAAAATTTGGTGTTATGTGCAAAATTTTTGTTTGAAAACTTGATTTTTCATTGTCATTTAACACTTTCATTTGTCATTTTTGTATGTTTGATACTAATTGTGCTCATGTTGTTTTCATGTTTGCAAGTTATGTTTCCTGATGTCACTTTCATATCACACTATCCTTTTTTTGGAGTATTAATATGCCAGTTGGATGCTATAGAGCTAGCACACATTAAATCCCTCAACCTATCACGTCTTTTTTGTATCCCTGCATTAGTGGTGAATATTATTGACAACCCTCATTGAGCATTTACATTTGGAGATGAACACTTTCCACTTGCCCTTGGGAGAGATGATAGTCACCCTAGAGGAAAAATACAAGATTCTACGGATACCCTTCCATGGGCCACGAGTGGTGTATAATGCATGACCATAGCTAGGTATAGTAGCACTTAGGGCCATCTTTCAGGAGGACCTCATCATGGGTCAAGCCATCACATGGGATGAGTTAGTGCATACATATGGTCCCACCTAAAGATTAGTAGTGGTGCTCAAAGTATTCATCAGTTACTTTTTGATGCCTGACAAAGGCCAACACAGACTCGAGTATGGATAGGGATGGATACTTCAGTAGATGTTGGATAAGTCAGTATGTTTTGAATGGTTTTAGTGTATGCTATCCCACATATACCATGAGATGTATGAGATTGTCTATCATGAGAGGAAGAGCATGGTTGCAGGGGTCTATGTTCTTTAGGTGTGGGCATGGGAGGACTTGCCCATGATGAGGCCCATTTTTGCTGATGGGAGGTAGGACCATGAGCCCTATATTTGTAGATATCATGAATACATGACCCAGATAGCTTTGGATAAGACTAAGTAGTAGAGAGGTTGATTTGATGACCTAGTAGTTGTAGTATGGCAGCCATGGAGAGAGACTGAGGCATGGGATGATGCCTAGGTGGAGCTTAGCCACATGTTTTCCTCCCAACCACTTATTGGTCATTTGATATTTATCATCAAGAGATTTCATGTAACTCACATGTGGGGATAGTACACTCAACCATAGGATATTTCATAGGAGTATTACACATACGCCTAGTTTGCCTTCGATGTGGAGAGGGGATGGTTAGTGAGACTAGACCAAGGTAGATCTATGATTGATGCACACTCTATTGTTGTGACTTAGTGGGATTACCTAGAAATAGTAGTAGATGGGGGGATGACTCTAGAATATTAGGCACATTTTTTGATTCATCCTTTCCCTCAGTTTATAGACCTAGTAGGGATGGTGGTGCCAATACAACCAATATAGTAGCCACAACAACAACCACCACAAAAACCACCACAATAGCATAAAATAACTAGATATCTTACATCACAAGTGCATATTCCTCCCTAATATATGGGATATGATGTAGGTTTAGGTGGCAATACGTCCAAAGAGAGATATTTGTAAGGTGAGATGGGCACTTTGGGTACCATTGGATGAGATGTGTAGATGTAACAAGTAGATGAGAAGCCAACAGAGTAGGCTGAGCCTAGAGTGGGCGATGAGGAGATGTAGGATTAACCTACACTAGATCCACACTATAATTCCTTAAGGAGGACCTAGGAAAGGTTGAGAGTAGCATAATGATAGTTGGGTGAGATGAAAATACAATTGATAGTGCAAGATATGCACCTAAGGGACTGGGAGTGGGAGATCTAGGATCTTTGTAGAGAGCTAGAGTAGCAGTGGGAGGAGACTTGATTGCAAAGTGCTCACACAACTTATTACTATCCAGGATACATTGAAATGATGTCTAAGGTGTTAGAGTAGATGCCTAGATTCTTAGAGCATGCTAGAGCATCAGATGACATGTGACAGCCAACGAGACTAGATGCCCCTCCTCCTCCTCCTCCACCTAGGGATGAGGGAGAAGGGAATAATTAGGTTATATCTTTCAATTTTGTCTAGATATTTAGTAATTGATGTGTTAGAATCATTTTGTATCATCTTGAGCTTGAGAGTGCTCGAGTGATGTTCATTTTTTGTACTGATGTACACTTGACTCCATATATATATGAGATCTTTTGATTCGAGTATCTTTGTATGTGTCACTTTTTCTCTTATAGTTTTTTTTACATGAGATGTTAATGCTATGATTGATTGAATGCAAATTTGATATGATGAATATAGTGTAGATGATATGAATATGAAAATTTGTGTATAAAATGCAAAATCTGAATGATCTAACATCTCACACAGGTTGCAATTTTGTTGATAATGGTAGGTATCTTGTGAAGATCAAGAGGATGAAACAAAGAACTAAATGCTTGTGTAATTGTGAAGAAACATGATACTTTGAATAAACTAACAACCCCTCATGTTGAATGATGCAAGTAAAGTGGTGATCAAGCCATGTGCTTATGTAAATGAAGTATGCAATGCAGCCCTATGCTAGATGCAGCCCTAAGTCTGGTTATTGAGCTCATAAAATTATCATCACTGAGTGTTTAAAAAAATTCAAAAATGTCATAAAATTCCCACTAACATTGCAATCATGGAAATATGAATATGACACATGTCCTAGTTTTGTCAGGATTAAACATAAGAATTTGAGGCATAAGAAGCTAGAATGACAAAAATATTTGTCCCTTTTAATGTAGCAAGAAAACATAAGCATTAGAGCATAAACACTAGGATGACCATTAGGTTTCCTATATGAAGACTCACAAGAGATCCTTCTTATGCTAAGTAATTAGTAAGTATTATATCTACAATGACCCTTGCATTAGTAACCTGAGACAGAAGTCTGCTAAGTATATTTACAGTGACCTGTACACTCACATAGTAGGATGAGTATCAATATTTACTATAGCATAGAGAATTCACTCAAACAAGTAAGTAAAAAGGACCAACCTTAGTGAAGAGTCCATATAAAATGAGTTGAGATACACATGACCATCCAATACAAGATAGAGGCCCTTATAATGGACACCCCTTTTATATGAATGCTTTAGATCATTGGAACTAGACCAGCAAATAGAAAGAAAAGAAGAGTCATGACTTTAGTCCTTGCTTCTCTAGTCAAAAGAGACATACTCGAGTTTCTCAAAGGTAAATGGTAAAGAAAAAGAAAAGAAAAGCTCAGCATATCTCAAACAAGTTCAACATTTTTAGTTTAGTTTTTGTTTTATAGGATTGGTGTCAAGTGTCAATGTTTAGAACATATGTAAAAGAAATCTCTTTAGTAGGATGACAACAATAGGTAGACTCAATTAGGACAACTGGTGACTGACATCATAGAGAAATCATGATTAAGAAGAATCTCTATAAGAAATTAAGTGACAATAGACAGATGTAGTTAGAACAACTAGTGACTGAAGCTAAAGAGATTTTCCTAGAAAGGGATATCTGTGGTGAAATAAGTGATAGTAGGTAGATGAAATTAGAACAATTAGTGACTAAAGATAAATAGATTTTCCTATAAATGGATCTCTATGGTGACTCAAGTGACAATAGGAAGACATGGTTAGAACAACTAGTGACTACCATGAAAGAGATTCCTATGACACTGTAGGGTGTTGCCCCTGAGATAATGACAAGATTCAATTCATGGATGCATGAGTGAAAGCAAAAAACTAAAGCAGGAAAGTAACTATACAAGAGCCATAAGATGCATTGCAAGATGTAACATTTGGAATAAGATGTGCCTATATACCAATTTTCACCTTCTTTGTAGAGATTATTTTTTGCTACCATGATGCCTATATACAAGGTTTTCATCAATGGCACTTTTTTTTGTTCTTTTTTATTTTTTATATTTTTTGAAATTTTCACTTTTTTTGGTATTACCAAGGTGCCTATTACTAGTTTTCACAAAGATAATGATTTTTTCAGGACTTTTAAGTATGCACAAAGAGCTTTTTAAAATATGTCAATTGTAGAACCTCTTCAAATGAGGAGTATTGATCGGCTCCTTGAGTGATTCTCCCCCAGTTGTTGAAAGTTGGTAAGCACCAAATCCAAACACTGTAGTAACTGTGTATAGACCAAGACAGTTGGGTTCAAACTTCCCTTTCTATACCCATTGTTGTTGATTTTTAGGGTTTTCCCTCAAGATGAGATCACCTACTTAGAAGTCATGTGGCTTGATTTTCTTGTTGTAGCTCTTAGACATGCATTTTTTGTAAGCTTGAAGATGATCACATGCCACTTTTCGATGTTCATCTAAAAATTCTATCTCCTAAAGTTGAGATATTCTATAGTCATCATCAATAATGAGGTCTTTCATGGAGATTCTCAAAGTAGGAATCTCAACCTCAAATGGAAGCACAACATCCACTCCATATACCAAAGAAAAGGTGTTGTACCCATTGGAGTTCTGATACTAGTTTTGTAAGCCCATAAAGTTGGATTAGTTTGAAGGTACCAGTCCCTTCTAGATTTGTTGACTATGCAATTTAAGATCTTAAGGATAGCCTTGTTGGATGCTTCTACTTTACCATTACCCTAGGGGTAATAAATAGAGGACCAGTGTTGTGTGATTCTAAACTTTCACACAACTCTTTAAGATCATTTTTTTAAAACTATCCTCCATTGTCAATAATGATGGAGGATGGTATACCATACCTAAATATGATGTAATTCATAATGAATAGAGATATAGTTTTTTCATTTTCTATAGAGAGAGGGATTGCCTCTACCCATTTAGTGAAGCGGTCTATAGTTATAATACTGAACTTATGTCTATTTGAAGAAGACAAGTGAATCTTACCCACTAGATCAAAGGCCCATTGTTGAAATGGCCACAATGTGATAGATGGAATTAGCTCCCTGGCTAGAGCATGAATCAAATTTCCATGGATTTGGAATTGTTTGTAGGACTTGGTGTATTTGATTGTGTCTTACTCCATATTCAACCAATAGTAACAAGCTCTAATAAGTTTACAAGCTAGTGTCAAGTCATTAGAGTGAGATTTACAAATGCCTTCAAGTACATCACTTAATGCACATTTGGACTCATCAAGTTCTAGACACCTATGGAGTGTTATATCAAGACCTCTCCTAAATAAGTCATCAACAATAATAACATACTATGAAGCACTATGGATAAGATGACATTTTTCATTCTAGGTTATATTATCTGAAATTGTTTGGTCACATAGGTATATATGATGATAGCGAGATGAATTGTGTCCTACAATAGAAAAAATAATTTAGGATTTAGGGGAAATATAGGCAAGTTAGAGTAACATCTCCACCAAAAATTTGTGTTGAAGATCATTCTCAAGAATCTATAGCATAGAAGCAACAGTAGCCATTGCATCAACCACTTTGTTGTTTGCCTGAGGAATTTTTTGAAAAGTGACATGAGAAAATTATTTCTTTATATTGTCCACCATTCTCTTATAGGGTATCAAATTTTTCTCTTTCATCTGATACACATCATTGACTTGGTTGATTACGAGTTGTGAATCACCAAATATATTCAATTCATTTGTTCTCCATTAAATTGCAATCTTCATGTTGCTGATTAGGGCTTCATATTCTATAATATTGTGTGTACAAGTAAATATGGTCATGTATTCCTTAGGAAATGAATACTTCTATGGTGTTATGAATAAGAGCCCAACACTGGATCCTTTTTGTGTGGAGGAATGATCTATAGGACTAGAAAATGGGCTAATAACTAACATACTATGAGAAAATCACAAACTCAACAAACATACATTGATACCTTCTAGTCTATCCTGAAAGCCAAATAAACAAAGGAAACAACACAAAATTAAAACGCCCTCTTTCATTTGTAGCTCCCATGTCCTTCTTTCTTCTCCATATGATGTAGCTCCAATTGCCTATAATGAACACAATTAGGAAGCAAAAGCCTATGATGTGATAATGATATGAGAATAATAGAAGAAGTGATTTTAAGATTAAGAGACTAAAGACCAAGATACTTGAAGGGCTTGAAGGACTTGAAGGACTAGAAATGAGAGGATGAATGTTTAATTTATAATCAACATGCAAGATAAGAGCACTGGACTTGTCACCTTGGATATGCAACTTGGCAAGAGATTCCTTTAAGAATGCATCACATATGACACAAGATGCCAAATGTAAGATTGTATGATGCTTGGAAGTAAAACATGGCTTAAAAAGGAAGAGGATCTATGACATGTCATGTGCCACATCAAACCCACTTAAAGCCAAGAATCTATGACAATGGAAGCCAAGTATAGTCATGTGTAAGGAATAAGAATATATGAATTATGAAAATTCTTAGCCAAGTGTAGATGGAGAATCCATGATGTGTCATGATGATGTCAATAATATGTGGAATATTTGAATTAAAATTCCATTATTCCACATAAATAGAAATTAGTAAAAATGAAATTAATGATGGAGAATATGACTTAGGAAATTGTGAATTTTTATGGTTTTGCGAATGATGAATCAATTAATTAATAAAATTAATTAATTGAGGATGTTAATTAGGAAGAACAATTAGTAAAATGACATAAGATTAAATTATGGGTTATTTAGTCTTATAGAGAAAATTAGTAGATGATTGGTGAATTTGAGTAAATAAGTGTGATAATATCCTTTGATGAAAATGTGATGATTATGCATATTGACTGGGATGATGATGGATAGACCAAAGCCATGATCTAACTAATGGATTGGTTAAAATTGATAACATGCTAAGGACACATGAAATGAATTAAGGACACACAACATTTAACTAACATTGTAAATGCTATAGGATTGAGATTGATTAATAGGGTTGATCTTACTAACATTGACAAACATTGTTAATGTTATTAAATTTATTTAATAATGCCATGATCTAACACTAAGAGACTTGACAATGTCAAAGATTGGATGATGTGAATGATAGTTTGACCTAGCACTGAGAGCCATGATAGTAGTAAGGTCAGATTGATAGATTTCCAAGGCACTGAGAGCCATGAAAATTCCTAGGGTTGGACAAATGATGATAGATTTGGGATGTTTGACATGTTCTAGGTTGATTATGGTTGATTCTGGGCAATTTTGGGTTGATTTGATATGATTTTGAGTTGATTTGGAAATGATGCGCAATAGGATATGAATGGTAAAGAATATTGTTGAGGTATAATCAAGTTGGAAAAAATATCAAAATTAGTGGAATGAGAAAATGGGATGAGTTAGTATTAAGAAGTGATGAAACCATAGATGCAAGCCATTTTTGAGCATCTACAGTTTGCCCCTCTTTGATATAATGTGATTCAGAGCATTGTGCCAAAGAACACTAACAAAAAAGAAATAAAAACATGCCCCAATAATGGTGGTATATATTGGTGCCCCCTTGAGAAATTGACCAACATGGGCATATGATATGTTGATTTCATCAACAATAAGAAGACAAAGCCATAGCAATTGACAAATTGTAAATCATAGCTAAAATGTGAAAGTTATGGGCTCTAGAGTGTAAAAAGGCATCATGACCAACATAGAAAGTGCCTCTTGCACATCCATCTAGGTAGAAATAGACTATAAAAGGGGTTGGAGAGGGTTTGAAAGTCATTGTCATCCTCACATTTGGTAGAAAAGAGCTCTGGAGCAAGTAGACTGGACCAATTACCCAAGGATCAACACTATGGTGAATGAGTGCATACCTACCAAAAATTGGTAGAAATAGGACCATTGATGATTACATTGAGGCTATCTTTGTGTTTTTTATGCTTTTCTATACTTTTGATGCATTTAGGAGTCAATCGGGTGTCAAACAGGGGTCAAATAGGGTCTTGGGGCCAGTTTAGGGCATCAAAACACCCCAACTGTGCCTAGAATGCAGCCAACTACATAATGGGAACACTTGGCATGCCCAAGAGTGCACTTGGCATGACCAAGTGTGCCATGGGCATAGTTGGGGGCCCCAACTGCACCCTAGGATGCTCTAAGGCTCCAAATAGTGTTCAGATGAGCCTAGATTGACCCAAAACTTGAGGCACATTAGAAAGATCCTAGGATGATGTTAGAAAAGGGTTAAGACTCAGTCAAATGCAGTCAAAGTGGTCAAACTTGGTCAAAATTAGGGAAAATTTAGGCCAAACTTAGTCAAATGTTGATAGAGAGTGATACAAAGGGCTTGGAAGGGTGTAAACAGACTTAGAATGACTTAAAACTTGGACCACATGTTAAAAAGCCAAGGAAGAGTTAAAACAATAGGTCAAATTAGGTCAACAAGGTTAGAAAAAATTCAAACCTAGTCAAAATTAGCTCAAATGGAGGAAAAAGTTGACATTTGGATAAGCGAAGGGTCAGAATGATGCAAATGAGCTTGAAATGACCCAAAACTTGGTAGACATGTTCAAAACTCTAAAAAGAGTTCAAAACATAAATAAACATAGTAAAACATACTCAAAAAAGTTAAACTTAGTCAAACTAAAGTCAAACTAGTTCAAACTTGAGTCAAAAGTAGGTTAAATTGGATACAAGACCATAGAAGGCTGACATAGGCTACATGGTTATGTAGGAGGATATGCCACTATTGTAGATGAGGAGACATAGTCCTTAGAGCTTGATGCTACATCATCAGATGACTTCTAGTGAGTGAGAGATCTTGGCCAGACTTGTTCTATATCATATCACATTTATGTTAGAGGTGAGGGTGAACAAAGCCCTACTTACAGTGCTAACGGAGGGATGGCATTCAGAAACTAGTTCATTCCATCTACTAATGGGGGAATTGATTATGACCTTGGAGGATGTATGGTGCATCCTTAGGATTTTTTTTCATGGAGAGTTAGCTATGTACGACCTGACTACTAGGCAAGAAGGATTAAACTAGTTGTTTAGATTTTGAGATGCAGAGTTGGGAATCTGTGATTATGAGATTGGATGGGATCTACTGGTGGCACACCATGAGTGACTAATAGTTTTAATCTACTAGGTAGTAGGAAGAATACTATTACCTAATAGGCTTAGACATGGGTTCCCTATTGGATGGGGCCGAGTGCTAGAGAGGATGATCATGGATGGGACTATTTTCACCTGGGGACCATGCATGTTGGGGATGTTGTACTACTATCTACATCAGGTGACATATAGAGGTGGGTTGACATTTAGTATTGGGAGCATACTATTATAGATCTAGGCATATGATCACATTGTAATATTCAAACCACTCGTAGAGAGGGAACTAGTGGAGGACATGTCATATTCATACTATTATAGAGGCATACTGGCATGAGGATCATTGGGGTATAGTCAATTTTTTAGGCATCAGTTAGATATGATGACACAGTTTATCTAGAGACTATATAGAGATTTTCTAGGATGGGATGATGATGAGATCCACCTATCATACCATAGACAAGATTGTTATCTGATAGGGTGCACAGTGATTGGTCACCTAGTGATAGAGATTTACCTACCAGAGTTGGTACATAGACAATTTGGATACATGTAGGAGGTATCGACAGGTCTAGCATTGTTTGCATAGTCTAGAGTAGAGTTTTGGGAGTTGTGAGCACCTATCATGACACAGGTTTCTTACACACAACTATAGGAGCTACAACTGAGGGTATGGGGAGTAGCAGTGAATGTTTTGGATGTGGGCATGACATCAACATATGATAGATGGTTTGTACAACATTTTCTGAGGCCACTGATAGATCCAAAAGTGTCGATACCATGAGCAGGAGCACAATCAGAGTAGGATGAGGAGGGGTATTGAGAGGGGGGTGAGGGAGATGAGGAGGAGGGAGGAGATGAGGATGATGATGAGGAGGGAGGATATGAGAATAATGATGGGGAGGAGGGAGAGAATGGGGAGGATGATGTTGAGGTGGGAGATGATGATGTAGGTGATGATGGTGAGGGTGAAGATGTAGAGAATGATGATTAGGATGAGGAGGGAGAGAATGAGAGAGATGATGAGGAGAAAGAGGATGATGTGAAGGGTAGGGATAGTGGGGGTGGAGGTCATGGTGAGGAAGATGATGGGGATGATTATGAGGAGGGTGGGGATGGGGATGATTATGAGGATGGTGTGGGTGATGGAAATGAGGGAGGCGATGATGAGGATGACATAAGCATGGGTGTGGCAATGATGGATGTCAAGGAGGATCTAGTGGATGATACCAAGGGTATACTAGTATTGATACAAGTAGGATCTAGCTAGTTAGAGCTTATAGAAGTGATCAGAGGTCTCCAGAGTTAGTTGGACTAGGTTGTAGTGGATAGGGATGAAGTGATAGGAGAGAGGGATCAAGATATGGTAGAGAGGAATCAAGCTATGGCAGGGAGGGATGCTACAATGCATAGATTAGAGAGGGAAGTGCAAGAGTCTTGGGAGTTCATTAGTAACATCAGAGATCTAAACTTTTGAGAGATGGCTATGATGATGACCTGGGAACATATGGAGACATAGTATTGGAAGGATCAGCATGAGATGGTAGTGCCACCAAGGCAAAGGGTAGACAGCTTCCAAGTATCAAGATCTCACTCATAGTAGACATAGAGGACACAAAGTAGTATAGCGGTGATGGGACCAATGAGGCCACCAAAAACAACAAAGGGATCATCCTCAAGGTTGGATAGGGGTTGCGAGGCTAGGGATAACATAGGTTGACACAAAAATGCTCATGTATAGAGGGGCTTCTTTATTTTTCTTTTATTTTTGGCTATGCACTTTTATGGTTCATGCCTACGGGCAGTTATTATTGATGTAAATCATGACCATGTACTCTGATACTTTTGTGAGACACTTATGAGATGTACTTATGTTATGATGACCATATGAGATGGATTATGCATATTTTTTATATGTTTTATATGGATGCATTTATACTTCTCTATGTAGACATTTATATGATGATGTCATGCATTGATTTATCACATGTTATTCTTAGGAAATGACATCTTTATTGTTACCACATGTTTTTCTCATGAATGAATGCCTAATGAAATGTAAATGATATGGAATGAATGAAAATGCAATGTAAAATTATATGGAATGAATGAAAATGAAATGTGAAATAATATAAATGCCATGCTTATGCAAAAATTTATTGCTTTGGATTGTTCTAGAGTTTTGACATATGCAGGAATGTAAGATAACAATCTTTTGATGCATCAAAGTATGAGACCTATGCGGTGGATGGAGGAGGAGTAGAAGGTAGAGGAGATGAGATGAGGAATAGTTAGTATGATGTGAAGACTTCTGTTTTTAGAAAGTGTACTATATGTTAAAGGAGCTTTATTTTGATATGATAGAAAGAATGCAATGTGTCATGGCATAAAGGGCCAGAGTGCAAATGCAAACCTTTTGCATAAACAAGCACGATGCAGACAGAAAATGACCTTGTCCTTCCTAAAGCATATATACATACCCCAAACTTTGAAAGGTGCATTTTTTAATAGGAAGAAAATAAAAGATGACCATGAACCATCCTGGCCACTCTCATAGATTAGTTTATATCATTGAGTGGCATAAGAACATGATCAAAGAAAAACAAAGAAAAAATAAAACACTCACTAAATAGTGTGAGCCAACAACTATTCTTATCCATTATTACTTGCCTTTAAGTAGTTTAGGTCTTCAGATAGTGTTTGATAGGTTGATCATGTGATAGCTCAGTTGATGTATTTAGGTGAAAGGTTCATAGTGGATTGTTGGATTGATTATTGGCTCACATTGCTAAGATTGTGTGATTGTCATTAAAGTGTAGTGCTTTGAGTTTCAGTCTATGAAAATGCAAGTGTTTAAGAAAAATGGGTGATTATCCAAAGTGACTATTTATAAGGTTTATCATAATTTTTTGATGGGTTTTGTGATTTTTAGGGTTGTTTGAGGATGTTTGATGTTTTTTTTGAGGATATTTTATGATTTTTAGGATTTATTTTAGGATGTTATATGATTTTTATCAATTTGTACAGAATGTTTTATGATTTTTAGTGATTTGTTCAGGACATTTTATGATTTTTTTAGTGATTTTTTCAAGACATTTTATGATTTTTAGTGATTTTTTCAGAACATTTTATGATTTTTTAATGATTTTTTCAAGATAATATTTTATTTGTTAGGAGTTTGTTCAGGATTATAAAAGCATATACAAGTGTTAGCTCCAATCCGATATGTGATAAGTACAATGGATAAAAAGTTCTTAGTGATATTTCCCCAGTTCAAGTTCAAACTCATGCACTATGTAGGCAATATGCCCCTAGACAAGATGCAAGCTATGTTCAAAGGCCAAAGATAGAGTATGTACATACTTGGTGATGCTTGGGTAAGATAACAAGGGATATTAACCAGTTCATTGTCCATTGTCAAGGATGAGAAATGCCTTGCAATATGAAGGATGTGATCAGGGAATGACAGAAGGGGTAAAAACCAATTGGCATTTCTATAGATGGAGGAGCAATAACTGATTACACATGGTACCTATTTGCTAGGTTTTCACCATGGTACTTGACCAAAGCACTTGTTTGCCAAGTTTTCACTTTTGCACAAAAATTTTCTCTTTACTCAAATTTTCATGCCAAGATGCTTGTTTGCCAAGTTTTCATCAAGGCATCCATGTTTTCATGACTTTTTCATTTTTTCTTTTCTTTTTTCATGACTTTTTGCTATTTTTTTGATATTTTTTCATAATTTTTTGCTTTTTTTTTGCTATTTTTTTAGGACTTTTAGACACTATCAAGTATAGTACTTGTGGAGATGCATGTTGTAGATGGACATGGGTAGTGGTTCACCCTCTGGAGTCACAAGCTAATATACCTAAAACCCAAATGCTATAGTAACTACATAGGGTCATTCTCAATTTGGTTCAAATTTGCCTTTTTTTTTCCTATGCTTTTGAGTTTTGTAGTTCATCTTCAGAACTAGATCACTAATCTCAAAATGATTACCTCAAGCTTTCTTGCTATTGCTTCATTTGAGTTGGTTTTGATAAGCTTGTAGATGTGTCAAGATAGCTCATCTCCACTCATCAAGCATCTCAAGTTCATGGAGTCTAAATACTTTGTAGTGTTCATCATCAACAACATCTTGTAGGGAGACTCTCAATTCTGTAACTTCAACTTCAATGGGGAGTATTGCCTTGGTATTGTAGACAAGAGAGTATGGTGTTATGCCAGTTGGAGCATGCACACTTGTTCTATAGGCCCAAAGAGCTGGATTGAGTTGTAAGTGCCTGTCTTGAGTAGAATCATTGACCATCTTTTGAAGAATCTTGACAATGGTCTTATTGGATACTTCTGATTGGTCATTTCCATGTGGATGATAAATACTAGAATATCCATGGTAGATGTTGTGTTTCTTGAAAATCTTATCCACATCCTTATTTTGAAATGAACTGCCATGATCAATAATAATAGCCAAGGGAATTCCATACCAACATATGATATAGTTCATAATAAACCTTGAAATCTAATTTTTAGTGGTGAAAATTAGAGGGACAACTTCTACCCACTTGGTATAATATTAAGTTGTTTTTATGGTGAACTTATGGTTGTCAGAAGAAGGGGGAGAGATAGCTCCAACAACATCAAATTCCCACTATGAGAAGGGTCATTGAGATATTACAAGTTGTAGCTCATGTGTTGGTGCATGTATCATATTACTATGTATCTGGAGCTTATGACATGTTTTGGAAAAATCATGGGCATCTTGTTCTAGGGTGGGTCAATAATATCCAACTCTGACATGTTTCTTGGCTAGACTCAGACCATTGAAATGACCTCCACATATACCTTTGTGAACCTTGTGTAAGGAAATTTTAGCTTCATGCAAGTCAAGGCATCTAATAAGGGTTTGGTCAAAAGATCTTCTGTAAAGGTTTTCACCAAAGATGACAAATCTAGTGGCTTGGTAGATAAAGGCTTAGTGTTCATTCTTGGATAAGTTAGGGGGTAGGATTCAGGCATGTAGGTAATCGTAAATGTCCTGATACCAGGGGGAATTGGGACCAAAAATTTCACACACAAATTTATATTGAGAGAGTTCAAATGATGGACTCAAAATTTTCTCAACACGAAACTCACAATGCTCCACATTGCAAGGCATATCAATCATAGAAGCAATGGTAGCCATAGCATTAGCTTGCTTGTTGTGTATTCTTGGTAGTTGATGAAAAGAGATATTGAGAAATTTAGATTTAAGAAAGTTTGTCATTTTCTTGTAAGGCATTAACTTATCATCTTTGGTTTCATAGTCATCATTAACTTGGTAGATGACTAACTGGGAATCACAAAAAACTTGTAAATGTTGAATGTTCCATTAGATAGCTAGCTTGAGTCATGGGATCATTACCTCATATTATACTATATTGTTGGTGCAATTGAATGCTATCTGATATGACTTGGGGATTATATCTCCTTGGGGAGTGATAAACATAATGCCAGCTCCTAAACTATTTCTTTGATGTAATCCATGAAAGTAAAGCTTCCATTCATTAGCTATATCCATGTTAAAGATGGTCTCATTTGGAAAGTCTATCAACATGGCATGATCAACTGTCGTAGGTGCTGCTACTAACTAATCTGCTATCACTTGCCCTTTGATTTCCTTTATGTCTACATATTTGATGTTAAATTCACTAAGGATCATTAATCATTTGGCTAAGTTCCTTATGAGAGTGGCCTTTCTTAGGAGATACTTTAGTGGGCCAACCTTAGAGACAAGAATTGTTTTCTAGTGGAGCATGTAATGTCTTAGCTTTTGGGCTACAAAGATGATGGCAAGGCATACTCATTCAATGAGTGAAAAGTTCAATTCATATCCCACAAGTGTTCTACTAATGTATTAAATGGCTCAAGCTCTTCCTTGCTCATCATTTTGTGCTAAGAGAGCTACTAATGTTGTATCTATAGCAAATATGTATAGAATGAATGGTTTTCCTAGAATAGGAGCCATTAGAATTGGTGGATGTAGAAGATAATCTTTGAGTTGTTAGAAATATTCTTCACACTAATTGTTCCATTGAAAGGATATTCCTTTATGTAATAGGTGTTGAAAGGAGTGACATTTATTTGTAGTTGTGTAATGAATTTGTGGATAGATTGTAATCTCCCTTGTAGACTTCTTAATGTTTTTAGATTTGTTGGAGGAGGCATTTCAAGTATTGCTTTTACTTTCTCAAGATCCACTTCAATGCCTCATTGAGAAACAATGTATCCTAGGAGCTTTCTAGAAACAAATCTAACTACACACTTTTTGGGACTCAAACAGAGCTTATAGCTTTCCATTCTATTGAATATTTGATCTAGAATGTCCAAATGATCACTTCTTTTGGGGGATTTGAAAAGTAAGTCATTGACATAGTCTTCCATGAGGATGTACATGAAATCATGAAAGATGGTAGTCATCACTCTTTGATATGTTGCCCCAACATTTTTAAGGCCAAAAGGCATGACATTCTAACAATATGTTCCCCAAGGGCATGTAAAAGCTATTTTGCATTGATCCTCAAGAGCTATTTTGATCTAATTGTAACTAGAGAATCCATCCAGTAGTGATAGCATCTCATAGCCAACTGTCATGTCTATGGTGATGTCTATATTTGGTAATGGTAAATCATCTTTAGGACATGTTTTGTTAATATCATGGACGTTGATGCATATCTGGATGCCCCCAGAGTGTTTTGACAAAAAAGGCAACCTAAGGATGCATCTTTCTCAACTTTTTCTTTACTAGTTTCACTCTTGGTTTTAATGGCAAGTGATGAAGGACTAGCTCAGGATCTAGTCTAGGCATGTCTGTATAAGACCAGGCAAAGTTGATTTGCCTCTCTAGAAAGAATCTGACAAATTCATCTTTTTCCTTTGGTGATAATGAGGCTACAAAATGTATGATCTTAGGGTTGTTAGGTGTTCCCATATTTATCTCTTATATCATTTCCACAAGAAATGTTGATCATTCCTTTAGTAGGGGTATGTCCAATCTTCCATCCTCGAGCACCTCAGAGAGGTTTTCACCCTTGGATTCATCATTTATTTTTAATTTTTCATGGTCTAATGGTGCCTTTTGGTTTTCACCAAGAGATCTACTTTTGTCTTTTTTGGCTATTTTTTTAATTTTGCAACTAGAAGAAAAATTTGACTCCCCAAAGTATGCCATGATGTTTAGGTTAATGGAAAATCCTTACTTATGATCTCCTTGTGAAAAGTCTTCACAGAGCTCAAAGAATTCTATGATGGTGTCATCATTTTCAAACTAGTTAGATGTTGGTGGTCCTTCTTGATCCTAATCAATAAGTTCAAGGTAAACTAGGGAAATCTCATCATCAGTGTTGAATAAGCTTTGGTTAAAGGAAAGCATACAAGTATTGCTATCAAAGGGGTCATAAGCACCATGTTCAAAGGTGGGAGGGCTAGGGTCCCAATTTATTTCATCACAAGATTATGGATAAACTGAAGGGCTAGTAGAATTTCTAGTGATGTGCCTATCCTATATGGGTAGTTCATTAGGATCAAAGATGTGGTCGAGACCAAAGGAGATATCAGGGTCATCAATGTTGTATGTAGGTTTTGTGGGCTTAGGTTAGGTGTTAGATGCATTTTCATCATTCAAAGTGTTCACATTCTTAGACGAGGATGACTTAGTATTAGGGAGACCCAAAAAAAATGGTTTCAATCCAAGTCCCAAGCTACGAGGTCATCCTAATGCAATAATAGGATAAGTGATGCCCTATTTTTAAGGTCCGAGGTCATTGCATCTGGCATATCCCTTTTTCAGCATGATGGTGAATCTAGGTCCATACTTGTTTGAGAATATAGGAGTAGGTTCTTGTTCTACTTTATCCTTTTCAATCCATGTAGATGTATTTTCATAGACATGTTCTTTGTGTAGTCCACCTCCACTAGTGAAAGTCATAGAAGGTTTCTTTTGAAAAGTGAACTTAGGCTTGTTCTGCATAAGCTATGGTTTACTAGATGACTTGGGAGAGGGGAGTTTCCCAATGTAAAAGGCATGTGACATTGAATATTCATTGAAACCTTGGTCTTCAATCTTGATCTTTAAATTGAATATGGATGTGAGTGTGGAAGGATCAACATACTTGGAAGAATCTAGTGGATTTGCTACATGATTTGTCAAGAATTGGTATGTAGTAGTTCCTATAAGACTAGAAGAGAATTAGAATGTATCTAGATCACCAAGGATGGTAACCTCTACATTGTTATAGGAAAATTTTAAGTATTGGTGGTATGTAGAGGGCACTACTTTCATAGCATGGATCTAAGGGCATCCTAGTATCATGTTGCAATTCATTTTGATATCTAGGACCTAGAATAATGTATTTTTTGTAGTTGGACCAACTCTGATGGGTAAGATGATGATGCCTTTGGAGAAGCATTCACCATCATCATAGGCCTTTATTGTGATTTTGCAAGAGGGGTCCACATCTTCTTTAGAATAACCCAAACCATTGATAACTTTAAGGGTATAGATGTTTAGTCCCACTCCACCATCTATCAAAATGTATCTAATCTTGGAATTAAGGATAAAAATTTTGAGGTGAAGGGAGTCATTGTGGTTGGGTTTTCCTTAGGAATATCTCAAGGGGAAAAAGTGATATGTTTTGATGTGGATAGGTTCTCAACCATGACCTAGAACTAGGCTACATCAATGTTAACTAGGACTGCTAACATTTTAAGGGCTTGATCCAAGATCTTCTAATGTTGGGGAGATGCACGTAGTAGGTCCAAGATGGATATTTATGTAGGGGTCTTGCTGATATATTCAACAAGGCTATAATAAAATGATGTAGGAGCATGAGTTCTACTAGGGGGTGCAGGTCTAATAGAGGCTATAGGCCTAGAAGGAGCTCCAGGTAGGGTGATCTTGGTGCGACGCATGGTGAAAATGCAACAACAATCTTCAACCTTTAAAGTGAATGTGGATATACAAGAGTCAAACTCATTGAAATAGTTTATGGTGTAGTCATATCCAATGCATGTTTCATTCACATTAGCTTGTGAGTTTGAGTTTGAACTAGAGCCCTTTTCTTTGTCTTGATTAGGATCTTTGAAAATAGTTTGATCAGAGTTGGATGCTAGCAGTGAAGGATCTAAAAAATTATATTATCATCAATGAGGTCTTGGATTTCATGTTTGAGCTAAAAACATGATGAGGTCTTGTGACCCTTGGTGCGATGGTAAACATAGATTTTTTTATAATCCCACCAAGAAGCTTTAGTTAATGGTTTTTCTTTGATCGGGGGTACGTATAGGAAGTTATTACTGAGTAATTGTTGTAGTACAGTCTCAAGAGGGTATCCCCAAGAGTGTGATTTTCTTGTCTTTGGTTCTTGGATGTCTTCAAGGTCTATCTTGTGTGGAAGTCTCAATTTTCTATTGTTGAGGTGTTCTTTGATTGTGAGTTTGTGAATTTGGAGGGTCTGCACCTTTTAGAATCAGTTGAGGTTGTGCTATGCTAGTTGTTCATGCATCTACAATGCCATCATTAGTTACATTCTTATTTTTTGAGAAAAATTTTGCCTTGTCATTAGAAAAGTTGTTATTAGTGTGATTTTTTTTTAAAGGATTCCCTTATGGATGAGGGCATCTTCAATACTACCCCCCTTTTTCATCAATTTGGAAATGGTGCTTGGAATTTTGATCTTGAGTTCATACATTAATTTGGAGAATAGGTTTTCAATGCACAAATTAACTTTTTATTCTTCAAGAATGTTTAGTGAGCATTGACTAACTAATATTCTCCAGCATAATAAGAATGTGATAGATGATTCTCCCATCTTCTATTTAGTTGAGCAAAATTCAGAGAGTGTCACCTCATTTGTAATGTTGAAGGCAAAGTGGGAGATGACTTTGTCTACCAGTTTCAACCAAGATTTATGGTATTGGGAAGTTTGGAGAACCATTCAAGTGTGGGTCTACCTAGAGAATGAGGGAACAATCTCATGAGATAGGTGGGCTCATCACTGAATTTAGTAAAAGAGGGACAAAACTCCCTGATGTGATCAATGAGTTTCCTTTTCCTCAGTATTTTTTGAAACTTGGAGCCTCAAAATGTTTTGGGAATGGAGGCATAGATAGAATTTTATCAAATGGATTAGGACATAAGTCCCTTTTTGTATATAGAGCCTATTTCTTCTAGACTCCCAATGCCTCAACTTGTTTGGAAAGTTGTTTGAATTGTTGTAATAACTATTCATTGGGGTTTTTCATGTTAGTCTTCTCTTCAAGTCTTTTGTGTCTATAAGTAGATTCTTTTCTATGATGAGAACTATGTCTACTTAGTTCTAACATTTTTGTGTCTGAAAAGTTGAGTGATGTGTCACTAGGTGGTGGAGGTATGTTGGCATCCCTTAGAAGGAATTGTCATTGTTGTGGCACTTGTTGTGGTACTTGATTGTGATTTTTGTACCATAGGTTGTTGTTGCATCACTTGGTGTGGTAGTTGTTGTGCCATTTTTTGTGGTTTTTGTTGAGATACCTATGTTGGTTGCACATGAGACCATGTGTGTGATTGTTGTTGTAGAGATATCTATTAAGGTTTTTGTGGCACATGTTTTTGTTGCAACAAGTGTTGTTGATATGCATTTTTTTGCTTAAGGCATGTTTGGTATTCCAACTATTGTTTTAGTTTCTCTTGTTGTTTAGCAAACATGGCTTGTTGTTGTTGGAATTTCTATTAGAATTGATATTGATACATTGCATGTAAGTCAAGTGGATTTATATTGGAGTGTGTGTTAGGGACATTGTTGTTGTGGTTGATGTTGCTATTGATACATAGAATGTGTATTAAGTATATTTAAACTCGATTGTGCATTGGAAATGTTAAGTCCTTGTACCATTGTTGTCTTGGAAGTTATTTATGCCATTGAGAGTTGAACATCATGTTTGCATTTTTGTTTTGATACCTTTGTGTGTTAGATGTCTCTCCTTGGGACATCATATTGATTTGGCAATGAGATGCATTCTTTTGGGGGATGGGTGAAATGTCAATAAGGCTCCTCCTTTGCATGTCAATAGGAGTTGTTGCAATTAATGTTTCATATGGTGTACTCATGGGAGGCTCCATAAAATTTAATGTCATAACATTTGGTAAAGTTAGAAGCAAGGGTGTGCTTTGTTTATTTTCCTCCAAAGGAGGTATGTTTGACATCACTAGAGTAAAAGTCCCTTTAGGCACATCTTGTTGTTGCATTATGTGATTGAGAACAAGTCTTAATATTCTTTTGGGATATTTAGGAAGATTCTTGTTTCTATTGATAGATGGAGGTTCATCAAACAAGGGATTGATGTTGATGTGTTCAAACATACATTGGAGGATTTCAATGGTTGATTCTTGATGGGATCTTATAGGTGCCATCATTGTGTTTGATAATTCAAAAGGTTTTTTTCCCTTTTCTAAGTCTAAATTGATCATAGGTTGTATGTGTTAAAATTTGGGAACATCTTTATGTTTAGCCTTAGGTCCCTCCAAGTTTGGGTTAAATTTGATAATTTCTTAGGCTATGAAAAGTTTAAAGTTTTTGTGAAAAGTATTTTCTTGGCAAGCCCTAGCCATTTCTTTGTCATTGATGCCATAATTAGTGTTAGAGTCATCACTTAGGTGTATATTACCTTTTTTTTTGTTTTATATGTTAGGGTTGAAGGTAATTATGTTGGATTTGTTGAATTTGAAGGAGTGTGTTTGTTCATCCTCAGGTGTGGTTGGTACACCACCACCTCCGGGTGGTATCAGTACAAATATAGGTTCAAAGTTAGGGTTCCATTGAACCATTCCATGTATAGGATAAGTTTTTGAAGGAAACCTCATAGTAGGTGTGTTGTTTAGGGTTTATTGTGTCATCCCTTGATTGTTGTGATCTTGTAGATACATTCTTAAGGGGTCCACAAGTAAGGGTTGTGATGCTTCAATTTGGTCTTTGTCAAATGTTTGCTAGATTTTCTTGCTCTTATTTGGTCTTGGATGAGGTCTTGGTTGTATTTGTACCTTAGAAAACAAGGGTTGTTATACTTCTTTGGATCTTTGAGTTGATTGTGTCCTGGTAAGTGTTGGCATGGTACCTAAGGATGTACATGTAATGGGGGGAAACCTAAATGGACTCTCTGCCTCCCAAGTGTGCAACTAAACTACCAAATGCACTCCAATAGTACCAAGTGCATCCTTGGTGCACTTGGGGACCTAAATGTAAGTATTTGGTGAGCAGAAGGTATGCAACTGGTAAAAAGAGGTGTTAGGATGACTAAAATCCAAAATGTGAATGATTTGAGTGTTTTTTGGTGTTTTCTAGGGTTTAGGGATGCAATGCAAGATAAGGAAGTGAAGATTAGGGTTTTGGAACCTAAGATGAAATCCATAATTACCAAGTGTGCTCTAAAACTACCAATTGCACATTGAAACTACCAACTATGCACTTGAAGTGTGTAGTTGGTAAAATAGGGGTGCAATTGGTAAAATAGGACAAAACTTGGAAATCTAGAAGTAGGTATGTAAGATACGAGTATTTTTTGGTATTTAAAATGTTTAGGGATGTTATGTAATGTGAAGAAGTGCCAAATGAACTAGGTTTTTGGTATGAAAGGTGCAAATGTCCTCGGGAAATTATGCAAATGCAAATGTAAAGTGACATTTTGGAATTTGACTAAAGGAGATGAAAATGACTCTATGGTATGCAAAATGACGATTAGGGTTAGACTTTGGACTTGGGAATGATGTTTAAACTTGATTTATGCAAGGTGGACTATGCAAGGGATGGTGTTCTATGGTTGATAATGACATTTGGGATATGAAAAATGAGGCTAAGTGATAAAAGAGACAAGTTGGTTGATAGACAAGTTGATAGGATTTGATAGTGGAAATGATGCTAGGGTTTTGAACAATGCAAGATGAAGGGGATATACCACTAAGGTAAGTAAAAATGACTTTTAGGGAGACTAGGAATATGTTAATGCTATGGCAAGGGTATAAGTAAGATTTTGAATTTAGGTGAAATCTTTGAAAGGTATTAACCTAAGAGTTTAATGTTATGACAATAGACTTTGGAACTTGACCAAAAAGAGACAAAAAGTGAAAAGATAAAAATGACAAGGTCAAATCCATCTTGACATAGATAGATTTTGACCAAAGAAAATTATAAAAGAAAATGACAAAATGACCATGGTCAAGATCCATTATCTGTTGACATAATGAGATACTCTAGGGTCCATACTTTTCTTGAGATTTTTGACTAAATTCAAAGGTTTTGGGTTCAAAATGACATTTAGGGTCATCAAAATGATGGTTATTCTAATTGGGTATGCAATATGCAAAGGTCCTAATATGAAAAATGAAGTTTTGGGTGCAAGATGTTGTTTTGGGTTATATGCAGAATGATGACCTACAGAGGCTTCTACATGGAACTTTAGGGTCCCAAAATATAGTTTGGATGCCCAAAATGGTCATGTAGGTACCCAAGTATGCCCTGATAGTACCAAGTGCACTCCAATAAAACCTTATGGCATACTTAGGGTCAGTTTGATCATAGTTGGTAGTTTCATGGCGTAGTTGGGAGACTTGGTTGAATGTTTGCTGATTCAGAGTTGGGTGATTGCCAAGTTGGTATACCAGAGAGCTAGGATCTTGGGGATGATGTTATGATTAGATAGAAGATGTAGAATGAAGATTATGACCTAAGTAATGAATATCTAAGTGAATACAATGAAGGTTAGGACATGTAGAATGTAGATCAAGACAAGCTAACACAAGGGGGTCTATCCAGGGACATAAGCGCACTTCTAAAGTCTCAAAATGTTGCCTGGAAGTCCAAATTGGGTTCTCAAACTACCAAGTACACCTAGAAAGTACCAACTACACCCATGATGTAGTTGGGGCCAGTTAGAGCATAGTTGGTAGTTTCAAAGCACAGCTAGTAAGCTGGGTTGAAACTAAGGTGATTTTGGGTGTTGAAGTTTCTAAATCAATGTGACAATGAGAAAAATAGTAGAGGATAGTGCTAAGACCAAAATGAAGGTTCAAAATGATAGTTAGGACACCCAGAATGATGGTTAAAGTGTGATAGATGGATTTTGGGTAATTCAATAATGCAAATAGGAGATGAAAGATGCAGATTTTGAGGTTGGAATGCAAAGACTAAGGGATGCAAAGTGAAGCCCAATGAATGTACTGTGAATGACGATTGATGCAAAATGAGGACTAATAAGATGCAATATGAGACCTAGAGGATGCAAATATGAGGCTCAGACTAGGGTGAATACAAGTGGATGTTATGCAAAAATGTAATCTAATTCATGCCAAGCATGTTTAAGGTTACAAGTTGTCATGTTTTCCAAGTTTTGAACATTTTGGACCAAGTTTGTAATGTTTTGAAAAAGATTGTAACATTTTGACAAGGTGTAATGTTTTGATAAGGTTTGAATATTATCTAAGGTGTAAATTTTCAAGTTGGCTTTTATCTTGATTAATGTTTTACACACACAAAAGACACAATAATACAAGAATAGAAATTGTTAAAGTGAAAAGACACATCACAACCTAGGCTTTAAGACTATATCCACTAAATTCCTACTTGAACCAAAGTTTAGCAATACTAATCCAGAGTGGAAAATCTAGGATCTTGGTACTATAGTCTCCCCCTTACACTACACTCACTTCTTGAGGCTACCAAGATCTGAATCCCAAGGGTCACCACTTCCCAAGGGATTGTTGCCTCTACTAGGACTACAAGTATGTAGGATGTCTTCACGGGCATGGGTGACCCCTTGACCTAGTGGATAGAAAGGTGTTTGGCCTCTAAAAATAAAGTATTTAGTGTGGGCATTCTATTCAGCAAGTGAATGATAAACTTCCTCAGAAGGTCTCCCAACCTCAAGAATCAGGGTTTGATGCACCACAAGAGTACTAGAGGAGAGCTATCACATAGTAATAAGGCCAACACAATATTAACTATATCAAGTTTTATATAGTAGCTAGAACATTGACCTAGCTTTGTCTTGTTACCAATCTGAAGTCATCCCCTGGCATACCCAATATTAGATATCTTGGTCTAGGGTAGGCTTCTTTATAGAAGTTACATGGATTTCTCTTAGACCCAAGATCTATGAATGGTGAGGGGAGAGGATATGTCCATGAAAATCCTATAGCTTTATACACTGTAGAGACACCAAGAAGAATAGAAAAAGTTCATTTTAATGCACCAAACAATGTGTAACTCAATATAGGAAATCCACACACATAGTTTAGACAAGCACATAGGGTCTTTGACAACATCATGCAAACAAGTGTTAGTAGTTTGTGATGATTATGTATTTATCCAATGATTTCCATATGGTGCAAATAGATCATCAGTAATATGAAAAAATCTAATCTAGGTCCTAGAAGGAAACAAAAACCCTAGATGTAGATTCTTAGTGAAATGTGTTCTTTTTGTGAACCAACTACACTCTGATAGAGTAGATTGTGCCCTAGAAGGCCAGAGTGACCCAGGATGCCCCCAAGTTCACTCACATAGTGCTAACTACACTCATTGTGCACTTGGGGCCCAAAAGGGTGTAGTTGGTAGTTTCTAGGTGCATTTGGGAGACTAGTAGTAGATTGTGGGGGAATGAGCCCTAAACAATACCCAAAAACTAAAATTTTCAAATCTACCCTACCAAGTGTCCTCACATAGTGTAGACTATGCCCCTTGTGCACTTGGGGCCCAGAAGGGTGCAGCTAGTGTTTTTGGAGCACAATTGGTTAGATGTGAACAACTACTAGGGTTATGGTGACTCCTAGGCCCCTAAAACTACTTCTTTGAGGTCCCAAGTGTACCCTGACAGAGTAGAGAGCACCCTAGGATAGCAAACTAATAGAATGCATAAATGAAAGATTAAAAAAATGTTACTAGGCTCCCTAATTAGACTAGGTGTGATAAGAGAGAGAGAATAAGAATTATCCCCCTCCAAGTGAGATCCTTCTTGCACCTATGAGCATAAAAACATGAAAAATTGAGTTAGTTAAGCATGATCTTCATGTTAGGTTCACCAATTGTAGGGTTGTAAAATGAGCTAATATCTAACATACTATGAGAAAATCATAAACTCGACAAACATACATTGATACACTCTAGTCTACCATCAAATCCAAATAAACAAAGGAAACAACAGAAATTTAAAACCTCCTCTTTCATTTGTAGCTCTCATGTCCCTCTTTCTTCTCCATATGATGTAGCTCCAATTGCCTATAATGTACACAATTATAAGCAAAAGCCTATGATGTGATAATGATATGAGAACACTAGAAGAAGTGATTTTAAGCTTAAGAGACTAAAGACCAAGCGACTTGAAGGATAAAAAATGAGAGGAAGAATGCTCAATTTATAATCAACATGTAACACAAGAGCATTGGACTTGTCACCTTGGATATGCAACTTGGCAAGAGATTCCTTTGAGAATCCATGACACATATGACACAAGATGCCAAATGTAAGATTGTATGATGCCTGGAAGTCAAACATGGCTAAAAATTGAAGAGGATCTATGATGCATCATGTGACACCTCAAACCCACTTAAAGCCAAGAATCTATGACAATGGAAGCCAAGTATAGTCATGTGTAAGGAATAAGAATATATGAATTATAAAAACTCTTAGCCAAGTGTAGATGGAGAATCCATGATGTTTCATGCCCATGTGTCATGATGATGTCAATATTATGTGGAATATTTGAAGTAAAAATCCATTATTCCACACAAATAGAAATTAGTAAAAATGGAATTAATGGTGGAAAATATGACTTAGGAAATTATGAATTTCCATGGTTTTGTGAATGATGAGTCAATTAATTAGTAAAATTAATTAATTTAGGATGTCAACTAGGAAGAATAATTAGTAAAATGGCATAGGATTGAATTATGGGTTATTTAATCCTATACAGAAAATTAGTAGATGATTGGCCAATTTGATTAAATAAGTGTGACAATATCCTTTGATGAAAATGCAATGATTATTTATATTGAATAGGGTGATGATAGATAGACCAAAGTCATGATCTAACTGATTAATTGGTTAAAATTGATAACATGCCAAGGAAACATGACATGAATTAAGGACACATAAAATTTAATTGACATTGTAAATGCTATAGGATTGAGATTGATTGATAGGGTTGATCTTAATAACATTTATAGACATTGTTAATGTTATTAAATTTATTTGATGATGCCATTATCTGACACTGAGAGACTTGACAATGTTGAAGATCGAATGATGTGAATGATAATTTGACCTAGCACTGAGAGCCATGATAGTACTAAGGTCAAATTGATAGAATATGTGGATTGATAGATTTCCAAGCACTGAGAGCCATGACATTGCCTAGGGTTGGACAAATGATGATAGATTTGGGATATTTGACATGTTTTGGGTTGATTATGGTTGATTCTAGGTAATATTGGTTTGATTTGATATGATTCTGAGTTGATTTACAAATAATGTGCAAGAGGATATGAATTGTAAATAATATTGTTGAGGTATAATCAAGTTGGCCAAAAGATCAGAATCAGTGGAATGAGAAAATGGGATGAGTTTGTATGAAGAAGTGATGAAACCGTAGATGCAAGCCACTTTTGAGTATCTACACCATCAAAGAATATCACCTAGGTTTGATGTGTTAGCATTAAATGAGACTCATCAGGAAAGCCATTGTTCAGTAGAAGAAGACTTTTCTTTGGTGCTTCTGCTAATTGATCAGCAATTTTCTATCCTTTAATAGCCTTTCTTTCAACATAGGTGATATCAAATTCATTTATTATCATGACCTATTTGGTTAACATTCTTGTTAGCACTGCCTTGCTAAGCAAGTACTTCTATGGATCAATCTTAGCAATGAGTCACATAGTATGAGTAGGCATGTAGTGTCTCAACTTTTGGGAAGAGAAGAAGACTACCAAGAAAGATTTATCAATGATGCTATAGTTCATTTCATAAGAAATAAATGTGCAACTTAGATAGTAGATAACTCATTCCTTATTATCATTGTCCTCCTTAGCTAGCAAAATACCAAGAGATGAATCTGTTGCTGAGATGTATAGAATGAGAGGCTTCCCATAGATAGGAGGCATCAGGATTGATGAATTAACAAGGTATTTATTTATCTAAAAAATATAATTAGAATCTTTATTCTAGTCATATTTCATTCCTTTATGCATAATCTTAGTAAAAGGCTATGATCTATCTATCAACTATGAGATGAATTTGTGAATGGATTGGAGTCTTCCTTGAAGCCCCTCATTTGATTGATATTACAAGATTCACTTTACAATTAGAGGACACCTTTGAGAAGAAAAATTCTCCTGCTCCAACTTTATGTATGTAGAAATTTAAAAGGTTGCAAATTAAATGGCTTGGATAAGAAACAATTGCTTGATACAACATGAAACAAAGAACATAAACATATAGCATGGACATGTATTCTTTGAAATGAATGCATCCAAGAATGTAAGCAAAAGTAGAACTATTGAAGTGTAACATGCCTCATTATACACTCTTGATATTGCCAAAGTTGATAGAAATTTTTTCAATTGTGAATAATGATATAGTATATATCAAAGTAAAAAATGAATTTCATATTCATGACAATCAGTTTTCAAAGTACAATACAATATAGTACATAAGTTGATGAAGAAAAGTATCCTAAACTAAACACCACTATATGAAAATTATGCATTTTATCCCACAAGAACTTCAGCATTGGAACAATTACTTTTGAAGTTTACTGTGGAACAACTACTTTTGAAGTTTACTTGTGCAGTCATTTTGCTCTTTTTTAGAATTTAATGACTAAAGAGTACTTTAGTTTCTTTAAATTATTATGGAAATCATAGCTGCACTTGTCCAATGTATCCTTTTTCTACTCCTTAAGAAACACTCTCTATGAACTCCTTTACATCAAACACAAAAGTCATATCGTTCTTTGTAATGATGCCTTATTTTACACGAAACATTTTAAATAATATACACCAAAATATATATCATGGTTGCACTTGTACAATGTATGAAATGAAGGAAACCAAGTTTGAGATCAAATTGTATTTTTTTTTAAATGATAGTTTATTCACAAAAGAGTAGATATGACAATGCACCTTTTTAGTTATAATGGTTGAGATAAGATTTATAGGGGTAATATCAAAAGTAGGATTTCAAATACAAATCCTAGATGGAGCTACTTGTTGACCTTGGCCAAGCATGAGTTAGTTCTTTTGGTGACCTCTCTTCAATTATTATATACTCACTAAAGGAAATTGAGAGATCCACTAAGGTTAGAGGAGCAGCTACATAAAATGGGATATGATGGTGGAAAGCTAAGAGTGTCAAATTATATGTACCTATTTTATTTGTTGTGTCACCTATGAAAATATAATACCAACTTAGCAAGCCTTAACATATAAGAACAAATGTTGTTGAAAAAATTTTGTCAGCCAAATAACTAATGAGATTTAATTTGATGAACATCAATTTCAAATATCATAGCAAAGAAATTGTAGGATATTAATAGTAATTTTGCATACCATTTGTTGCAATGCTATTTGCTCCTACAACTATAACATCTACACGACCTAACTTCTACAATGCCACTATTGCAGAATCTACTATAAGGACTGCAAGTATGTGATCATGGACCAATTCATATGTGGTGAGACTTGATCCCTAAAAGAAATACAAAAAATCTTCAAGTTAATATAAATATTGATATTGAAATCATACGCGATAAATTTGTTCAGATATGGAATTTCAATAAAATGCAGAGTTGGATCAAAATGTTCAGCACTTTTCATGTTTCATCAACTTTGATGGATACAATAGGGAAGTTTCTTGGGAAAAATGTTAATAAAAAACTTATGTTTCTTTCGAAAACCAAAAATAGTAGCACAAGTAGGACTAGCTGAAATAAAATATTGTGAAAATTTCCACCTAATCTCTTCAATAATTAGTAAGCCTGTGAAATTGCCAACCATCAATACACTCTCTATGTTTAGAGAGGACGTTTGATCAAATAATAACTAGAACAGTCTCTTGACATCAAATGAATAGTTGGCAGGTGGGAATCACTATGTATGCTAAAGTATATGACTTTTTAAATTGAAGTAATGTATGATAACTTTTTGAGTCAAAATTGTTTATGATAATTTTTCAAGTTACATTAATTATTAGAATCTAGATACAAACAACATAGAATAATTTGCTTGAATATTTTTGACATGAAGTGAATTCTTATACACTAAAATATAGAGTTTGGTCACAGAAATTAACAAAGAACCATCCATAGTACCTCATTGAATGGTCTTGTCTCTATGCAAAAAGTAGTCTCTAATAGTCCCTCAGAATGAAGTGCACAAATCATGCCAAGAGCAGTCCATATCCAGCAGTTGCAAGACTGGCCAAACACATCACTAAGCTATGTTAGAATCATGTAGAGTTCACAAAGAAATGGATACATCAAACATATTATTGAAGTTCTATCACACTTTCTAGTGTTACAATGAGTCAAAACATTAAGGTTCTAAGTTTTTTTGGTCAAGGATAGAATAAATTTAGCCCCATGTAAACTAATTACTTTGTTAGAATTGACATCATCTATCAACATTCCTTCAGTAGCTTCAATATAGGCTTGCACTCAAGAAATTTAAAAATTCCATTAGAAATTTAGAAGTAAATATATACAAAAGGATTTGACCTGAGTATATATAGATGGTTAGACCTCAACAATACTTCATATCTTTACTAACTCAAAGTGCCTTCTTCATATTCTTCACTGAGTCCTTTGCTAATCTATCACAACCATTAGTTTCTACATTAAAAATAAATTAGTTACTGGTTCCCTCTTTGATTAGAAAATATGGATTTTATACCAACAAATTATATAGATTCATGTGAGGAAATCACCCCTAACAACCATCAATATACAAAATTAGGAAAACAAGACTAACAGATGTAGTATAGGGTACTAGATATAAAATAAAGTGAAATAAAAGATAAAACCTAAATCATTTGATAAAACAAGAAATTTTTTTAAAAATCATTTGATAACTATTCACAAATGAAAAATAGAGAAGATGTCCTTCTCTCCATGGAAGTTTGATGTTCTAAGTGTAGATATCTATAAGTTTGTGTGTGTGTGTGTGTGTGTGTGTGTGTGTTTATAAAGAGAGATAACATCAACAACACACTCTTCTCTTGTGTTCTCAAGAATACCTTTATGAAAATTTAAAAAAACTCATATAAAATATCATACACATTCAAGTGGTGAAAAAATATATAGTATACCCCAGTGCTAAGAGATTTTGTACAGATTAAAAGTGTGTCTATGATATTGCAACCATCGCATGGAGAATTTGACATTTGCAAGGATATGGATGTATTTTAGGAAAATTAATACTTAGACACTTCAAGATTCCACAATCCATAATGTTATAGAGAAATCACAATAATTGATGATAAGAGAATCAAAATACAACACATTTTTTGGTCCATTAGCAGGACCTGACTTTGAGATAACTATGGTCTATTATCTCTGTATTCAAATTTCATTCACACTCATTTGAATTTTTTATTAGTAGTTTTCCTAAGATAGATTTTTTGGTCCTTTGAAGAATTGATTAAGAGGTAATAAAAGGGTATTTCAACTACTACATATTGCTCCTTGGCTATAATTTTATTAGCAAAATATTTACTTTCAAATGCATAATGATAAAAGTGCAGCAACAAATTAAAGTCATGGTGATTGAAAGATAGCCCAAAGATAGCATATTTGACTAGCTTGAGATCCAATGATAATGCCATAGCCTAAACCTATTATGGTTCAGGCATCGGCTACTCTAACTAAATAAGTTGTGAAAGCTATTAGAAAAAAGTTGGGAAAGGTAATGTGAAGTTGAATAGTTAACTTGGAATTAGGAACAAAAAAACCTAATTAACCATTAAAATGACTTGACTGTCTATGAGCATACATTAACTATAATTCTAAGTCATCTGATATCTCTAATCTTTTAAATGAGAAAAATGCCCATCGTAAAGAACATGTTATCTGACTAATGTATGGCTTTTTTTTGACTTTGTTCAACAATATTCCTTAGTCTAACCAAGGTTTCCATGGGATCTAAGATGTTATTTGGAACAATTTGAGCATGTCTAAATTGATGGTAAGGATGGGTTCATACTTGATTGCATAGTTTCTTCACAAATAGGGCTACTAGAAGAGCCCCAATTAGGCCTCCTTCCAAATTCGTAGGGCTTATAACTCCTTCCCCTCAAAGATTCAACTCGCCTACTCTAAAGAAAATTTTCTACATTAGACCCATTCTCAAGGATTTTTGAGGTCTCAAGTCTTCAAATGATTGTATAGTAAAGCTATTAAGAATGAGGGTTTTTCAGGGTTTGGGCAACCTCCCTATTGTCCCCACTTTTTCACCACATTCCATAGCTTGTTAAAATTCCTCCTTCACAACATAGGATTTATTTTCACGCCCCTTGAATCCCTCAAAAGGGCAAGTCATGAAATTGCTTCTTTTTCTCTTAAGAGCACTTTTACTATCAACAAAAAAAATCATCCCAGCCTGATAACAATTTCACACTATTAAGATCAAATAGCATCCATTTCATGGGTAGATCTGTTAAATAATGCACATAGAAGCTCATCATACAAGTTGAGTTGAGGAAGGTCTAGATGATCTTTGTCATCATTATGGCTATGATGCCATTATTGATTATGAGGAGTATCATCAGAAATGCTACCAACAACATATGAAAATGGGTGTTGGTTATTACAATTTAAGGCCACAAGGGGTAAACATTCAATAAAAATATTAAGCTTCCTTAAAAATAAGGGAATTTGAAAGGTTCCCTTAGCCTTAACATTAGGTTTTAAAATGGTACCCAAAATCTTTCGTAAGACCAAGGTCACCCCCAAAGTTTAACTGCTCCCTCTATGTGAACCTCCTTTTCACCTCAATATAAAAGAGCCCACCTCTTTAGGAATAGAAAAGGAAGGGATTGGAAGAAGGGGGATATCAAACTTCCAACCCTTACTCCAAAAGCTCTAGTAAGAAGACCACTTACAAGCATCCTCTTGCATAGAGCAAGTCTCCCCCTCCATCGAGAAAATGTTGTCATATAATTGTTTCTTAAATTTTTGGTATTTTAGTGTAATAAGTTGTCAAGGTTTATGCTAAGGGAATCAAAAGAAATCCTTGATCTAATTAAAAAACCATTCACAGGCATTCATTATATTCTATCACCCTTGTCCACATGATGTCTGCTTTGCAATCCTAACCTTTGGCACTATAATTAGATAACCATAAATTAAATGTATGGGTTGGAACAATGTGGGCCTAAATAAATGATCTACTATCTCAATTTACAACAATCTTGGTGATGCCATTATGTTTCATACATGTGATTTTTCCAACAGCTCAATTTCCATAACTAAAATCATATATAATAAACAATAAACAAAAATTAAACTTCTTATCATATAGAATATAATGATGTAACAACATTTTTAAATTGGGACATATAACCTAGATTCAAATGTACCGAGTCTTTCAATTGAAAAGAAACTTTGGAATTTATAGCAAACCATACATTTTTTTTTCTCATCTATGTATATATTTCATGTAGGCATATTTGATGTCAATATTGTCATTAACTTTTCTAGTTACATCCCCCAGTTCAAATAGAAGCCAAATCTAACATTGGGGTTGCATGTCAAATGTTTAGGATTTACTATTGAAGAAATTTATCCCTACAAAAATGCAGACACTACAATTTTCTAGGCTTTATACATTGCTGCAATAATCTATGCTAGCTTGGATGTGAAAATGGTCTAGGCAAAAAAATAGTAAAAGTAGTTGTCATTAGTTATGAATGAAATGAACAGACAATAAAAGGCCTATTCTATCATATATGTGTGGTTGTATAAGATTCCTATCTAGAATTGAACCAAAATATACAAAACTTCTTGTAAGGATATTTTGTCAAACACTTAAGCTATTGCAGTAGTCTATGACAACCTCTCTAAAAAAATGCTCAAGCAACAACCAAACACAACACAATAAATTGTACTCCTCTTCTCACTCCCAAAGGCCTCGATAAAATTTTATGGAAGATACATTATTTTGTAAACATACCAGTCTCAATTAAAGCATTTTCTCATACAATTGTCAACAAAGTTTTGTTTTTTTTTTAATTTGATACCACTGAAGTAATAATGACAATAACTTAGCAGACTATCCCTCTTACTCCAAGTTATAGGACAAGTCATCTAGAACCAATATTAAGAAAATCTTTAAGCGTCAAAAATCCCTAGAATTGTAACATTATAGAAGTAACTATGTTGTCATGAATTTTTGATACATATAGTGAAAAGGAATGTTCATGAAGTGTTAGGATAAACCACAGACAGAAATAAAAACTACATGCAAATATAACCAATAACAAAAAATAATAGAACACACAGAAATGAACACAAGGCACCAAGATTTAACGTGGTTCACCTAATCCCTAGGCTACGTCCACCAAACAGCAAGTCTGATCTTATTACAATCTAGTGATTACAACTTGATTATAATCCATAATCCCTTACAGCTCAATACCGCCACAAGAACCAATTTCACATCACAACATAATGAAAAAATACCCAACCCTAAGCCCTTTTATACAAGTATTAAACCACTTTAGGGTTATAACGTGTCGGCCATATGTCAGCCATAATATGTCAGCTACCATGTCGGCCACGGCCCAAATTTTTTTTTTGAGGCGATGCTCCGAACCCCACTATTTATGAAGTATGTATAGTACTTTCCTAATCAGTCACCACAATCTAACAATCTCCCACTTGGGGACTGATCAGGCTCCACACTAAACAACAATCTCCCACTTGGAGACTGATCCTATAGCAATACAACTACCATATGGGGCTCCCACTGGATCAAACCACCCTGGACTCTACTGTTCTTTTATTCATGTTTAGGCTAAAAGACCAACCGAAGCTGAAGAGGAGTTCAGCTTCTCCCTTGTTACAACCTTTGTCAATATATCTGTTGGATTGTCATTGGTATGTATCTTCTCTAGCTTTAACTGTCCATCCTCCAAAAATGACTGAATGAAATGGTACTGCAACTGTATGTGTTTGGTCTTAGAATGCAGAGCTAAATTCTTAGCAAGATGAATGGCACTCTGACTATCTCTAAACAAATAATTATCCTTCTGAGGATGTCCCAATTCTTCCAAGAAGAACTGAAGCCATATCATCTCCTTGGCTGCCTCTGTAGCAGCAACATAATCTGCCTCTGTAGTGGATAAAGCATTAATCTTCTATAACCTAGAAACCTAGCTCATGGCTGCCCCACCAATAGTAAAGACATAACATAGTAGTACTTCGCCTGGTATCAATATCCCCTGCCAAATCTGAGTCAACATAGCCTTGTAAATCAGTAGTAGAGCCCCCAAAGTGTAAACACTTATTGGATTTAAGCTTCCTATAGCTGAAGCATAGGGTACCTTGGACATCTTATCCTCCTCTTCCTGTGTCTTGGGACACATCTCCTTAGTCAATTTCAAATGACTAGGTAAAGGTGTGTTGACAGATTTAGCATTCTCCATACAGAAACGTTGTAACACCTTTGCAACATAATTAGCTTGAGATAGCGTCAAGGTTTTGTTCTTCCTATCTCTACAAATCTTCATACCAAGGATTTGTTTTTCTGCCCCCAAATCCTTCATAGAAAATGCATGTGCTAACTGGCATTTTAGCCCCTTAATATGATCCATGTTAGACCCATTTATAAGCATATCATCAACATATAGACATAAAATAATGTAGCTATCATCATCCAACCTCTTAAAATAAACACAATAATCTGAATGACACCTGTTATATCCATGCTCATGCATAAAACTGTCAAATTTTAGATACCATTGTTGAGGTGCTTGCTTCAAGCCATATAAACTTTTCTTCAATTTGCACACTAAGTTCTCCTTACCTTTGACCTCAAAACCCTGTGGCTGAGCCATATATATTTCTTCATCCAAATCACTATGAAGAAAGGTTGTTTCAACATCCATCTGCTCTAAATGCAAATAGTCAGTAGCCACAAGACTTAAAATAGTACGAATAGAAGTCATGTTAACAATAGGAGAAAATATCTCATCAAAATCAATTCCCTTTTTCTGTGCAAATCCTTTTACAACTAACCTAGCCTTAAATCTTTTCTTACCTCCTTCCTCTTCTTTCAACCTGTAAACCCACTTATTCTGTAAAGCCTTTTTACCCATAGGCAACTTGCACAAATCCCATGTCTTATTTTTTAGCAAAGAGTCCATTTCATCTTTCATTGCAGACTCCCACTGAATCTTAGTATCCACCTGCACAGCTTCATCATAACTTTTAGGTTCACCAGCATTAGTAAGTAAAATAGAATACAAAGAGGGAGAAAACCTTTGTGGAGGTCTAATTTGCCTTGTTGACTATCTAACATTTATTGGTGTGTGTGGTATTTGTTGTTGCAGTTGTTGCACATCATGAGGAATGGCTGGAACATCAGCTTTTGGAGTATCATCCAGCACTACATAATCATCTTCTTTCTTCTCATGTTGCTGCAACAGATCTTTGTACAACACTTTATCATTGAATATGACATCTCGACTTCTAACAATTTTAAGAATTTCAAAATCCCAAAGCCTATAACCAAATTCATTAATGCCATATCCAACAAAGACACATTTCTTTGATTTAGCTTCTAGCTTGGTTCTATTTTTAGAGTCTATATGAGCAAAAGCTTCACAACCGAAGGTCTTGAGAAAAGAATAACTCACCTTCTTAACAGTCCATGCTTCCTTTGGAATACCACAGCCCAAAAGAGTAGAGGGACCTCTATTAATCAAATATACTGCAGTATTGACAGCCTCCTCCCACATGTGTAAGGGCAACCCAACATGCAACCTCATGCTCCTTGCGCGCTCCATTATAGTCCTGTTCATGCATTCAGCCACTCCATTTTCCTGTGGAGTCCTTGGAATAGTTTTCTGTCTACGAATACCATTAGTGGAGCAATAATCTTCAAATTCATGACTGCAATATTCACCACCATTATCAAATCTGAGACATTTTAATTTCTTACCACTCTCATTTTCAACCAAGCATTTCCATTTCTTAAAAGTTTGAAATACATCAGATTTCTATCTAAGGAAATAAACCCATACTTTTCTAGTTGCATCATCAATAAATGTAACATAATAATGAGAGCCACCAAGGGAAGATACTTGAGCCAGTCCCCATACATCTGTATGCACAAGCTCTATTTCTCCTTTTTGTTTTCCTTCCCTATCTTTACAAAACTCACTCTCTTTTGTTTTCCATACACACAACTTTCACAAAAATCCATATTCACACATTTCAGACCTGGTAAAACTTTGTTTGAATGAAGTACTTTCATACCTTTCTCACTCATGTGTCCAAGTCTATTGTGCCACATCGCTATATCAAAATCTACAGCAGTTATTTGTTCTCCCTGCTCAACTGCAGCAATTGCTCCTGAACATTCATTTGTTTCTAAAACAATCAAAGTAGAAGGAACAATATGACCTGTAGAAAGATATAAGGTGCCTACTTTCACACCTTTTTCTACTACAAGGGAACCTTTTGAAACCTTCCAATTTTTATCATTAAAAGTAACTACACAACCCTCATCACTGAGTTGCCCTACTGAAATTAAATTCCTACTTAGTTTTGGAACATGTCTTACCTCATGTAGTAGCCAATGATTCCCATTCTACAACTTAATCTTAATTTTTCCCTTTCCAAAAATATGATAGGGTTCATTATCCCCCAAATAAATAAGCCAAAATCCCCTTGGACATAATCAATGAAATAACCTCTATGAGGTGTAGCATGAAATGAAGCACCAGAATCTAAAACCCATGAATCATCAACACTCTCTAAAGATAGAATCAAAGCATTCTCTTTGAATTTGTTACTTACCACATTTGCCTCCTTGTCTCCATCTGATTTATCTCCTTCATTTTTCTTTCGATTCCAGCAATCTTTCTTTTTGTGCCCTGGTTTCCCACAATACCAGCAATCATTTGGTCCTCTCAATTGAGACCTCTTTCCCTTTGACTTTCCTCTTGATTTCCCATGATTTCCAAAGTTACTTCCTCTTTCAGTCATTCTACCCCTGCTTTGTGCATTTAAAGCACTTCCTGATGTAGATCCACCTGAGGATTTTCTACAAGTTTCCTCACTTAAAATAACACCGATCACATCATCATATTTTAGGGTACTAGATCCAGGAACAAAATTACTCATAGCCATTACCAAGCCATTCCATCTTTCAGGTAAAGAACAAAAAATCAAGAGAGCCCCAATTTCTTCATCAAAATTGATACCCACAGAAGATAATTGACTAGTAATAGTATTAAACTCATTTAAATGATCTGCAATAGATCCACCTTCTGCCATTTTCATATTAAATAAACGCTTCATGAGAAATACCTTGTTTGAAGCGGAGGGCTTTTCATACAGTGTCACTAGGGTTTTCATCAAATCTTCTATCGTCTTTGCTTTTGTAATATTAAATGCCACCGATGGTGCTAAGCATAATCGAATGCTTCTAAGTGCCTTTCTATCTAAGAGATCCCATTCAGCCTCTGACATAGTTCCCTGATTCTTGGCTTTGTCTTCCAACGGCTTCCATAAATCTTTCTGATATAGATAGTCTTCCATTTGCATCTTCCATAATTGGAAGTTCTGCCCATTAAACCTATCAACCCTCAACTTACCCTCATCTGCCATCGCTCCCACTCAACTGTGAGACTCCCACTTAACTGTGAGACTTTCCTGCAAAGGATAACTGAAAGACAACCTCGCTCTAATATCACTTGTTAGGATAAACCATAGATAGAAATAAAAACTACATGCAAATATAACCAATAACAGAAAATAATAGAACACATAGAAATGAACACAAGGCACCAAGATTTAACGTGGTTCACCCAATCCCTGGGCTATGTCCACCAAAAAACAAGTCTGATCTTATTACAATCCAGTGATTACAACCTGATTACAATCTGTAATCCCTTACAGCTCAATACTGCCACAAGAACCAATTTCACATCACAACATAATGAAAAAATACCCAACCCTAAGCCCTTTTATACAAGTATTAAACTACTGTAGGGTTATAATATGTCGGCCATATGTCAGCCATAATATGTTGGCTACCATGTCGGCCATGGCCCAAAAAAAAATTTCGAGGTGATGCCCTGAACCCCACTATTTATGAAGTATGTACAGTACTTTCCTGATCAGTCACCACAATCTAATATTAAGATTTTATAATAGAATGTTGGCCCCTGATACTACACTCATTATGTCCTCTTCTATTATCTAAGTGAAGGATGACACTTAGACTATTTTACACCCCAATAGGCTTAAGTTAGTATGCAAGGGATGCCATGAGGGTGGAATTATTAATAGAGTTCATATTTTGTTGATTACATTGGTTGCTTGCATTACAATATTCAATTTGGCATTGGTAGAATTGATAATGAAATAAAGAACTATTGGAAATCTCATTTGAGCAAGAAACTCCACCACTATTCCATCCTTAACACAACCCATCATTACAAGGCACATTCTTATGTGTCACCCATCACAGAGATCAACACCTTAAATCCCTTCAATGGACTATTAGAATGTGGTAAAATGGGGGACTATGTGGTGGAAAATACACAATGGGAAAACTCATCTCCTTGTATAGGAAAGTTCAAAAATACTAATGTGTTCAGTCAAAGTAGCAATATTGTAGATTCTGTAATCACTCAATAGTTTTCACATGAAATAAATTTTCTAAACAAAAGTGGAGACACAATAAACTACCAAACAACTAGTAATATGAATAATATAACCTGGGTTTTTTGTTCTATAGTAGATGAAAACATTGCATACTCTTTATAATGCCAAATTAAAGATTTTAATGTAGGAAACCAATATAATCAATTCTATAATGCACGTGAAATAGAAGCTTCATGTTTTGGACCTATGATCAATTAATATCATAATACATTGATTAAAGAAGAGAAGCTCAAATCACATTCTATGGTCTACCATCACAATGATTATTCAAATAATTTTGAAATGAAAAGTGATATCATATTCAGCCTACATTATTCATTATCACATTTACAGTATATTGGTGGTAGCACTTCTAATGATACTCCTCATAATCAACAATGGCATCATAGCCATAATGACAAAAAAGATCATCTATACCTTCCTTAGCTCAACTTGTATGATGAGCTTCTATGTGCATTATTTAACAAATCTACCCATGAAATAGATGTTGTTTGATCTTAAAAGTGTGAAATCATTATCAAGCTAGGATGATTTTTTCTTTTTCATAGAAGATGCAATGGAAATATGGCCAATATAGAGATAATACCAATGGGAGATGTCCATATGGCCAGATTTCCATAGGTTGTAGGAGGAAAGATGCTTGAAATTCGTTGTTGCTAACCACAACTTTGTTAAAGTGAACATCATGGGAGATGTCCCAAAACCCTCCTCCTCCTCTATAGGAACCTTCTTCTAACACTTATGCAGAAAGAATCTGTGCCAACAATAGAGAAAAGGCAAGAGTTCCTACCATAGGAAGTAAAATTAGAAGGCACATGATGGATTTATGGCTTCTCCCTCACTTAGTTTTCACCCAGTCTTGTAACTCAAAAGAAGAAGCAAGAATTAAAGCTTGGGTAAAACTCTAGAGTGCCAAAGCTAGATCTAAATCAAGAAAACTTGAGCTAAAGTTGTGCTTTCTTTTTCAATTCATTTATATTACTCAAAATTTGAGCATTAGTTTTCCAAGTTGGCATATTTTGAGCATATGTGTTCACTTCCATGAACATAACAATGAATACCTATTCCCATGTGCATCAATGACATAGTAGATGGAATCAGGAATAAAAGCATCATACTCTGTTATGTTCTCATTGTAGATGTATTAGATTTCTCAATACAGAGATTCATATTAACTTCCATTTTTCACTTGAACAAGAGTTCATTCACAACCATCTGCAAATGGGTATTACACCATTTAAAACCCTAATCCTCTACAAATCATAATTTTTGGTGTCTGGCAAGTGAAAATGGAAAAGATGAGATCAAGTTTAGAAGAGAAATTAATGAAGAAAATGTTGGCATCCCACAAAAGAGTAGAAGAATGGAGATCAGTAGCAAAAGTACAACATGTAGAGAAACTCCTAAGAGAATGAAGAGGGAAGGAACATTTTCCTTGTATACTCTTCCTACCTGAAATGGCTACTTCTCATCTTGTTGATCCTAAAAATACTAAAAACAATTGAATTCCACCAATTAGGTAGCCCTTTTTTCTCTTGATCACCAATTCAAATTGTAAACTTAGATATTTAATTTTGTAAAGTTGCAATTAGCATATGATTATTTCATTTAAAGGTTACAATTATACTCATCTAATCCATACAGGGTTGATTCACAAACATATCCAAATATCTTTCTTACAAAATCAAATATCACATTTGCAACTCATTCAATCTATAAAGGAATTCTCTGTATTGAAGACAATATAAGATTCTTTGTATTGAAGACAAAGATAAATGGACACCCAATTACTTAGAGTTAGAAATATGAACAAACCTTGAAATCTTTGAGGGGTGAATGTCGGTTACATATTTTTCCCAAGCCCTAATTAAAAAGAACTTTGTAGTTCATCATCACATAGATTTGGCATCTAAGAGCATTCTAGGTTAGAAAATGTTCATATGAAAAACTAGTTAAGTGTCTCTGTACCTCTTAAAAAATCCATTATCAATGTATTTTGAACATGATTGTATAATTTTATTTGTTTCTAGATTTGGTTGTATTTTTCTTTAGCATCAATGTTTTGGATCATATTTCATGATCCAAAACATTGATTGCAAAGTGTGATCCAAAATGTTGATGCTTAAAAAACATACAAAATCAAATCCAAATATATATATATATATATATTTCAAAAAAAATGTGGAAATTTGATAGATTAACATGGTTGTAAAGTGATTTAAGGTACTTGAGAATTGGCTTCTCTACAACCTTCAGTAGGGGCCAAGTGTTCATTTATTATTTTTTTCAGGGCATGTTCTCTAGGTTCCTCCATATTGTAGGACAATCTCATTTGCATCTATGCTCACTTTGAGTGGGGAAATTGTGGATATGAAAGTTTTGAATCAGAAACAAATAGCATACTTGATGGTTCATGCATCTGCATATGCAAAAAGATTCAAATATTACATTTATTGAATATTTACTGCCATAATACATTGTAGGGATAAAAAAGAAAGAATCTTTTATAGTTCATGATACCCGATTATCTGCATATGGATCTATAAATGGCTTATAGAACATTGATAAGTGGTATTAAAAAAAGAGCTTTTTATGAGGATTATCTCAAAAAAAAAGAATTTTTCATAACCACTCAACTAAGACTCTAGGGTACTACATTTTAACCCCTATAAGAGCCCATATCACAATGAATTTCTTAACTACATGTGAACTTCAAATTTTAGATAACATATAATGATCACCAACTTTCAACACTACTTTTCAAAACTTAATTAGTATCCTATCATGCATGTCATTTTATGATCATTCCATGATAGACATATCAATACAGTCATGGAATGATTGCTTTCTATAAGAACTCAAAAAAATTATTAAAATGCAATGCTTTTAACCCTGTCAACAACAAGTGAAATGAAAATGCTTTTAAAGTGTCTTCAAATCATGCAATGCTTCTAGGAAAGTATACTAGTATTTCTTAATCATTAGAAGTTCATAAGAAACAAATGAGCAATCAAAATCACAAAGGAAAAATACAAAAATTAATTGCTTTGTAGCATTTGAATCCTAGTCCAATCTACACTCCCCTTCATCCCATGCCTTCCAAAAATCAATTGCTATATTGCATTTGAATTCCAATCCAATCTACACTCCCCTTCATCCCATGCCTTTATCACGCAATGTTAAGTGTCTCTTAGTTGTCCCAACCAATCCATGTAGGTTTTGATTCATTACAAACTCAGTAAAGGCCTTAAATCAAGTTTCCCTTGTAATCTTGAACTATTCATTAGATTTCTAAAATTTGAATTTCTAACTCTTATTTAATTTCTTTTACAAGCATTCTAAAAAACCAAACTTTGGACTATGATTGGTTTTGGATCCACCTATCATATCAAATGGTTTATAAGCCTATAATAATCCCTCAAGCCCTATTCAGATAAGCCACTTACAACACTTGAAATATATTCATTAAATGGATTGTGAACTAAAAAAGGAATCATTAAAATATAGTCTATTAATGAGACTAGCAAAAAACATGCAAAATGTGTCTCAATATATTATCATTCACAATTCAAAAATCAATATGTCTAAATGTACAAGGTTATGTGCATTCACTATTCAACTAACATCTTGATATATGTTCAAGGCCAATCATAAGGTGTACCAGTCTAGGTATATGCTTATATAGGTCAAAATTTATTGAGTGAAAAATCACATGGATAGATGGGACATTAACAACCCTAAGCATGGTTACCTACAATAGGTTTATGAAAAAATGTTGCTATTATCAAAAACAAAAACAAAAACACAACTAGATTTAGGTTTCTAGAAATTTGAGTTACCTCATTTATTCTCCAATAATATTCAAAAAAACAAATTCCCTTTTTAAAATGATAGAAGTGTTTACATTTTCCTCAACCAATCCTCTTGCAAAAGTTATGGAGATTATTTTTATTGCAATGTGGCAATCAGCTTATGGATGCATAATCAAATGAAAAAATGCCATCTTCTATGGTAGTAGAGGAAAAAACATTTTTTCCTACTTAGCACTACTACATAAATGTCCTCAATCTAGAAATACCCTAATTTCATCTGCCCAATTAATCTCTTGGTAATATATCATAGCTCGCTTGTTATGGATTTAATAATATCATTTAGCCTTACCTCACATGCGCAACTAAGCTTGGTCAAATACTCAAAAACCTAAAAACACCCCCACAACCACCATAGATTTGATTAGCATCTTAATGATTTAAGTTTAAGATGTCATTTGAGTTACTCAACATATACAAGAATCTCAACCCTTGCAACTACCACAAATTTGATCAAAAGTTTATGATGTCATTTGAGTTACTCAACATATTCAAGAAGTTCAACCCCTGCAACTACCACAAATTTGATAGATTTGATCACACATCTACTAATGAAGTTTAGGATGTCCTTTTGAGTTACTCAACATAGGAAAAAAGCACAACCATGCACATAATGAGTTACTTGGCATAGGGGCCATCCACAACCATGCACACAATGAGTTACTCGACATAGGGGCCATGCAATAAAGGTCATTTCATGTTTGATTTAAATACCAACCCTCATCCTCTAAACATGAATCCTCTTATGCTTATGGATGTAATGATTTAGCATTTGAACCTTACATCACCTAGGCAATTAAGAAATGCCAAATACTCAAAAACCTAAAAAACATGGTGCACAACAACCAAAGGTTTGAATAGCATCTTAATGATTATGTTAAAGATGTCCTTTGAGTCACTCCTCATAAGCAAGAAGCTCAACCCCCACTACCATAGGTTTGATTAACATCTTAATGATTAAGCTTAGGATGTCCTTGAGTACTTAGCATAGGCAAGAAGCTCAACCACTTCAACTACCAGATAGGTTTGATTAACTTCTTATTGATTATGCTTAGGATGTCCTTTGGGTTACTCAGCATAGGCAAGAAGCTTAGCCATGCACACAGTGATTAGTTGTAGGGGTCAAGAAATAGAGGTCATTTCATGTGTGATTTAAATTGCTCTCAAAAATTGAAAATCACCATTATGCTTACCAAGTCTGCCCTTCTTTCTTCTAAGCTAGTGTCTTTATCTAAAACATCAACAAGCAAACAAACCATATAGAACTAGATTTTGAAGCATGTGAATTTAAAGATAAGTGTATCCTAGCCATGTGCATGCCTCCTTTGCATTTTGGACTATATCTAGAAAAATTTCTACATTTAAATGATCTACTAATTTTGAGATAAATTAGCTCTCAATTGGTAATTGTTGATTCATAAGGGACAAATAATATTGCAGCTCACTTTGAACTATTAATATTATTCCTTCACCCATTTAATTTGACAAGAGAACAATGTGGCAAAGAATATCTAGTTAATGCATACAAGTTTTGGTATGTGGAGAAAATCCTAAAAGTTATGGTACTTAAGAGTTCTATTACTTCTAATTTCTATATTCATATTTGAGTTTTAATTTGCAACTTACTAGCAAACTTGTTAAAGCTAAAAAATTGAAGAATGTTTCATATTGAGAAGCTCCTTCCATATGGCTCTGCAGTAAGAGAAAACTAGAAATTAGCTTTGGATAGCCAAGAAATTTCATACCATTAGGCACCATATAATACCACCAAATAAGTGTTCAATAGAAAGTGAAGGCATGTTTTTCAAAGAAATTCAAATCAACTATTATGAATTTTAGAGACACTGCATTCAAGTAAAATGAGAGACAAAGAAGGAAATGACATATGGCTTTATGTGACACTACCTTCAAGTAAAATGAGAGACCAACAAGAAAATGACATATGGTCATGCCTCCTAATGAGACCTATTGACAAAACAATAAAACATGTTATTTCTCTCCACCGTTGAATTTTTGTTACCAAATGACACAATAAAAAATCATGATAAGTGCAAGATTTTTCTCACCATAAGGAGAAGACATCGACCAACTTTTTCCATTAGGCATACAGTAAGCCCAGTTGTGAGCACTTGTAATATTATCCTTTATTCATAAGCAACATGAGACTAAATCATGATAGAAAATTTTTCTTAAACTAAAATTGAATCAAAGAAACTTCAAATAGAAGTAAATATGTTTCCATAGATGATGGAACTCAATAACCATGGACATTCTTCTTATTCAAAGCAAGGAAGGGCTTAGCAAAATGGATGTGATGTTGCTTGCTTTTTCAATGTATATAGTCCTTTGTACTCTTGTCATATCTTTCTCTCTTGTGTCATCCTCTAAATTTTTTCTACCTTTAAGGTCTCTCTCACTTCCTCCTTAATAAGTTTTGTCCCAAGTGTCCACCACTTGGTTGTTTAAAGATGTTTCTCTATTTCTATTTGCTTCCTGCTTAACAAGTCTTAAGCTTTCTCTTATTTTAATTTGTTATTATGATATGGGAGTAAGCCTTCATTCCAAAACTTTCTGATCAGTTTAAAAAATTGTATTGTGCATGCACATATCTCACTCCAACTATTCAACAACTCATAGAGTTTGCAAAGAAACTTTTTTTTTAAATTACAGGATTGACCTATTATAAAAATGTTGAAAGACAAACCATGTGTTCATCTTATTCACTCACTTTTCTTATTTAAAATACCATAAGTGCTTAATATATGCCTTACTGAATGAACAATGATAAGAGAGAAGTCGCTTTAAATCAGTCAAGACATTTAGTTTTTGTTCTTAATCTAAAACATATCCAGCAAATATCTAACCTTTCTATAACAACTAATAAATGTTTTATTTGAGCTTCATGGAAGCAAAAATGCCTTAAGTGGCATCATGAAAAAATAATCCCTGTCATCCCAACTGTATAGAGCATTTGCAACCAAAAAGCATTCATTATGGTGAATACAAAAACATGCTTCAGTGATCTTTTAAAAGTTTTAAACTCATTTTATGAAAAAAAATGTTTCTAGATATCATAGCAATTGAAGAAGGATTTGCACACAAGAGAAAATATAACATCTTAACATCATTCCCATTTGCCTAAAGATGGAAAGATTACATATACAGTAATATAACTAATATTAACACTTAGGAGAGATTTCCATTTACAAAAATGAGTAACCTGGGATTTAACTTGGTATTTTCTCAAAAGGATGAAATTGTTTAATTCAATTGATTTTTTTTAATGTTGGATGCATAGATACAATTTATTCATTAAAAAAAATGACATTGAAAAAGTGGTAGTAAATTTATGCATCTGGTGCAGAGTCTAATATGTTAATTCTGTCATTTTTAGCAAAGTTGTCACAAACCTGTATCATGGGTATCAATGCATTTTAACCCAGAGAAAACTTGGTTCTCAAGAATAATATTATAATATGATATGTATAACAAAGGTGGCAAATTTTAAAAAGATAATAACTTACATCAGTAAAATAAGAAATTTGTATGAGAGATATTAAGAAAATGACAAACAACAAAACACTTTCTCATATGATGTATTAGATCCAACACACCACATGATCTCTCTAGAAAGTCATTAGTTATCCAACAATGTCAAATATAGAGTGAAAATAATTGATATCTGAATGCATAAAATAGGGTACACATACTTTGTGCCAGACTTTGCAAGAACATGGTCTTCCTCCAACGATCAATTACTGCCCCAATATTACCTGTGAAGCCCCAATACCTAAAAATTTCCATGATACCTACAAAGCCCTAACACCTGCAAATTTCCATGATGCACGCGAAGCTCCGATACTTGAAAATTTCCATGATACCCTTATATGCAGGAATGAAATAATGATACAACTATAAGCCCACACAAATACAAGATTAAATTTTAACATACTTTTCAACCAATATATTATATGATACTTTTAACATATTAAGATTATGACTCGAGTTGGTCAAAATTTTGACCAACTTAGGAAAATATAGGAAATTTTTGACCAATATAGGAATGGAAGCCAAAAAATAAAAGAAATCATACCCTTGATCAAAAATCTTGGTAGAAAAACAAGTGCAAAATACTAGTGAACACGGGGAGAATCAATAGTATTGTCAGAAGAATCACTATCAATATCTGCAGTGCTGACATGTGGTAGAAAATCATTTGATTCTATGAAGAATTTAAAAGATCAAAAGGAATTGGATAAGGATAAGTATCCAGACCATTAGAACTATCCTCATGATTATCTGACTTAGTTTGTGACTCATGTTCAGATGAACTCTCAAATTCTGGTATAAATTTGTTAATCCCTAGATAAAATGGGATCTTCTTAAAACCTAGGCATGTTGTATCTTGAGACCTTCTAGTGATTGCTTTGATAGGATAAATTAAGAAATTTTTGTTACATCCAATTGGAGCTTTCCCTTTGTAGCTAAAGTATTTCATGATTATAAGACCTAGACCATACTTTTAAAGAGTAATCTCATGAGACTGTTCTATGAGATCCACTAGAGTTTCCTCTCTCTATATCCATGTAGTGATGACTCTATCTTAATCTTCCTCTTCTAGAGGCACAATATCTTTGGAAAATGTACCACTGAACTTATTTTGAGGTGATAGCATGAAAGGTCTCTTCACTTTAGACAGTCTCCCATAATGCTGGGGAGATTCAGGAAGAGATGTCAATGATAGAATAGGTTCTATGTGATATTCACCCATCCTAGTTTCTTTCAAATTCAGTAAATTTTTTATCTATTTCAGCTTATCATCATGATGCTCCATAGATTCCCTATTAGTAGGTACAAAACGTTCAGTAGATTTTAGCATGTTACAGGTGTAACTAGTTTAGCAAGTATGGTGACTTTAGAGCCATGCAATGGAAACGTGTTGCATTGATGGTGCGTTGAAGGAACCACATGCATTTGATGTATCAATGGTTTCCTAGCAAGATATTGTACGCTAATGAAATGTCAAGGACTTGACAAGTAACATCTCTTTCTACAAGACCAACTCGAAGAGGCAACACAACAAGACCTAGGGATTTATGAATGACTTCATCAAATGGCTTGATGGTTATTTTATGACATGGATCAATAGACTCTTCAGAATAGCCCAATTGCCTAAGAAAAGTAGAAAAACATATGTTTAAACTAGCTCCATTATCAATGAGCACACAATACAAACACTTTTGATGTGTCATAACTTCAATGTGCAATGGTTGGTTGTGCAGATGACTCGGTGAATTATCGTGCTCTTCATAAAAGGACAAGTAATGAGGTTAAGTTAGGTGACCCACCATAGATTGAAACCTGTCAAGATCAAGATCTTGAGGTGCATTTGCCTCATTGTGGGATTTTTTGATAATCTATACATGAGCAAGAAAGATTTTGAGTAATTTAAAGATTGTTATTTGAGCATTTTCCCATTGGAATTGGTCAAGGATACTATAAGTGGTAATTGTACAAGATGTTGCAATTTTCATACCTTTGCCAGATGAACCAACAAGGGGTTTTTCTTTGTGTTGATCTAATTTAGGAGTAGAAGGCATAGGGCCTTTGAGTACTATCTTGGCACAAGAATGCATAACAACATTGGTAGAATATTGTGACTATTCTTTGTTAGTTGTAGTAGATGTAGCACCTCTTAAGACAAATGGCATCTTAGATTTTGTGTTGTCTTGTTTTCCCATAAGCTTGATGATGTCACAATATTCAAAATCCATAGGTTCAACCATGTTGATCACATCATCATCATTAGTGTATGTATAGTTGACCTTGTTATAAGCCTTATGTTTAGATTTTTTGTATTTCTCATAATGTTGAAATGGCTCCTTTAAAGCCCTGTGGTCTAAATTCTTATTTATGTCCAGCCACAACAATTTCACCATTGTCAATTAAGTCTTGAAATTTATGGTGTAGGTTGATGCAATTATTCATTTTGTGACCCTTTTTTTGATGGCATTCACAAAATGTAGTCTAATTCCACCATAAAGGTCATGGTTGAGGATCATATGGACAAGAATTATCCAATGGAGAAATAATCTTGTTTTCCAGCAAGGTCTTGTAGACCACCTCTAGGGGTTCACCAAGAAATGTATACTCTCATTTTTGGTGTGCAGCCCAATATGAGTTCTTCATTTTTTTTTTCCAAATGTCTTTTCATCAGGAGGAGATTTGTCAATGCTTTTAGATGCATTGATATTGTCTATGAGATTAAGAGTTGTTTTGACAGGTTTAGGAGTAATGTTATTAACTACTCCATCATGTACTACCTCTCAATTCTTGTTCTCATAATTAGATTAATCCTTACTAGAGGTTAATCCTTTCTTAGTATATTTTTGAAGGGTTATCTTACCCTTTTTGACCATGAACTCTTGTATCTAGAAAGCTTGTGTGACCATATCTTCAAAGGTGTGTGGACCTTCAAGTTGAACTTTATACCCAAAGTTAGGTAAAAGATTATTTGTGAAGATGTCAAGTTTTTTTGTCTCAGGAATCTTTCATGAGTATTTAGTGTACAATTGTTGCCACCTCTGAAGGAATGTGAGGAAAGGTTCCCCAACTTTTTGTTTAAGGTTACACAAGTCATGTATGTTAACTGGATGTTGTATATTGTGTGAGTATTGCTGAAGAAATAGGTTAGAAATCTCATCAAATGTTTTGATACTAATAGGCAACCTTGAAAACCATTCCATGGCCTAACCTCCTAGACTTCATGAGAATAAATGCATGAGATATGTCTAATTGTGCATGAATTCCATGGATAAAGCACCATATTCCCTCAAATTATCTTTGGTATAGGAGGTTTTGAAGTATTTGTCATACTAACTCCTCTTGGAAAAGGAGGCATGTCTAAACTCTTGTCGATAGGAAATGGATAAAGAGTGTCTAAGGTGTATGTTTTTGTTGGTTTATCGTTCTCATGCATCATTTGGGCCAACTATTCTTGCATGATCTTTAGTTGTTTTTTTAACTTGGATGATTCAATTTTTTCTTCATGTGTGATGATTGTTTCAATATTAAAATGATGAGGTAGTTTTTCTCCTTCTTGAGTGAGTTTGAGAAAGTATTTCTCTTTCTCTTCATTAAGAAAGATCTTCATCACTTTCTGAAAGAGTTTATCCTTATGACATTTTTCTATGTCTTCAAGAGGTATTTCTTTAGTTTCCTCATTCTCATTAGTGTAAGGTTCTTTCTATATTTAATTTCTTTGGTGATCTTATCCCCTACTATGTTCTCCATTTCTTTGGTCTTGATTAACCATTCTAGGAGTGTGGTAGGTTTCAGTGTATGTTGGTTGAAAAGGTATTATGAATGAGAATTCAACTATTTTATTTGAAGACATTGGTATTTTGCTAGTTTCAAGATTCTCTTGATAGAAGGGATTCTTAGTTTGTAGAAAGTTTATGGAAAACATTCTTTGAACATGAGGTGAAAGAGATCGTAAAGACTCCTCATTAGATTCACTGGATTCAAACCGTGTATAAACTAGGAAGCAACCTCTGCCACAATTTTGAACCCTAGCTCTAGTTCATCTAAGTCTATGGGGAGGAAATGCATTTCCACTCCTTGTTGCAACAGTCATAGGTAGTGATGAAAAGAAAAGCTTAGACAAGGATCACACTAGAACATAGCCTTAAAGTAAGTAATCCTATTGTATATCTAGGTATGAATAGTCTAAGAAGTGGCTAGAACAACCAAGAGTCATGACTATCATGATGCAAGGTATAAAAAACACAAGAGAACAAAATAAGATAACTAGTAAGGAGATTAGTTCATGTGTATATCACAAGTTGTCAACTAAACAAGAAGTCAAAGTTAGACACTATTACAGATAGAGGCATGACCAAGTGTTCCAGACACAAATCAGAATTCGATTGAGTTTTGAAGAGGGAGCTAAAAATAACTCATTGTTTCCAAAAAATTTAGACAAACTTGCATAAGGAAATGACTCCAGGGTGAGGAAATACAAATAACCAGGTGAGAAAACACACCTAGCAGAGTAATTTTGATAGCTTTAGGAAAAAACCTCACACAAAGATTCACAAAGAATTATGTGATGAAGTACAATGAGCCAGGCAAAATTTTAGAACAACAACTTTAGACCTTCTTTGTCACATGAGAATGTGGATATAGTTGCATGAGGATTTGACAGTATTAATCAAAAAGAAAATTTTTGGAAAAAAAGACAAAATTTCATGTGAGGATTTGTAGTCAATTGTGCGAGGAACTACAGAGAGCTCTGTGAAAAAATGTAAACAAAAAATTTTCTTGTGTGAAGTTTTGCAGAACTAGATGCGAGAAAAGGACCAAACTGATAGGTTTTGACTAAACTTGAAGACGTTTTCAGTGGTTTTGACAGTTTATGAATAGAGGACTAATAGTGTTTAAAAGTTTTAGGCAGATATCAACATTATTTTTAGATTGTGGACATCATTTTGGTTTGTAAGTAGATTTTTTTTTAGACACGAGAAGCAAGCAATAGTCACAAACAACCCAACCAAGGACAAAGCAACTCAAAAGGATGGGGGAGTCTTGACCTTTTGTTTGTTTGGAAGATTTGGACAAGCTTAAAGACTCAAAAAAGACACTCTTTATCCCTATAACCAAAAATGGTAGAGCAAGAAAAACCTTTTTCTCACAACCTATGTGCATGTATTCACCTCATACAATCATGTCACCCCACTAGAGGGCACTCATGTTTTTGGTGGATTCTAAGGACTCAATAACAAATACACTAAATGAGCACCCTTTTACTAGGGGTCAATCACATATACCACCTTCACATTAATCCTCAGTGGCTTTGCAAACAAAGTTGAGGCTAGAAACCCACACTAGCATTTGAAAGTGTGCACACTTGACAAGAAAGACTGGAGGCAACATTGCCTAGTGCAACAGATAGAGCCTCCTCTTGATATGTGATATCTAAAATCAAGAGGAAGAAATTAACATGGCTTTGGAGTCTTTCCCTCTACAAATATTTTTTATTATAATGAGTTGGAATCATTGGCAAAAGGTGTGTGCTTACTTGGGTCATTCCCAGAGGTTGGATCGCTCTAGCAAGCTCTCTAAAGGTTGACTCAGATTGGTGGTTCAGATCTAAGGGTCAAAGTTTCTGATTTCCCCAAAAGGAAAAGAGCATACTCCTCTACCTCATCACCTTACCCAAACACATAGAACATGTTCATCACTAAGTTAGCTTATCAATCCCAACTTGTCTTTTCCCAAGATTTTGATTTCCTAAAAGGAAGTCATTAGCTCTTCACAAAAAATACTCATACAAGAGAACAACTAACTTTCTTGCCTCCCTTGGGTACCATCTTCCAAAGGTGTCTAGGTTTCTAATTTACTCTTGGGCATCACTTCCAAGTAACAAAGAGCATACTCTTCTATTCCTTTGTCTAGAGCCCTACAAAGTTCACAAGCCCTATTAAACTATGTGTGTAAGAAAGTAGTAAAAAGACACAACATTTAAGTAGGTTTAAATACATTCTCTGACATGCAATTCTTTGACTAATCATCTTGCAATCAAACTATTAGTACTATTTATGATTTTTTAATAAAGCGTCTTTGACAAGAAACCTGCACACCACTGTTAGGTTGTTTAAAATTAGAAACTGAAAACAAAATACTTTAGAAAAAAACATCAAATTTAATTAATATTATGAAAAATAGAATCTAAAAAAATACATTTTATTTTACTGATGTTGAGTTTCCCACGAATTTTTGCATCCCCGCGTGAGAAAAGGATGTGTACCTTGTGATAAACCATGCAATTATACACTTTTTCACATGAGATGGTGTAGAAAAAGGAGCAAAACTTCAGTTTCTTTATGCGAGAATGAGATTTTTCATGCAAGAAACTAAGGAACTCTACGGACATAAATGATAGTTAATAAAAATTTTGCCAAATAAATAATAGACAAGAAAAGAAAAATTATTTCTCAACCCCATGGTGGGTGCCAAAAATGTGAGTGCTAATTATGGCTTAATGTAATTAACCACACTTCAACATGATCATTATGTGAAGAATCATCCTGGAATGAACATGGGATTGTTCATCCAAAATAACTCGAAAAGTCAATTTGTTTCCTCCCAACTAGATTGATTTTGCTATTCACTCTTAGATTGAGAAGCTAGCAACCAAACATCTAGAATGAAGGATCTTAAATCTAAATGAGATACAATAGTTAAGCTATATGAGATGCAAATTAATCTAGAAATAAAGAGAGAATTTTAATCTAAATGAATGTATTATTAAACTAGACAGGATTAACATGTAAGAATAATAACATGATGAGTGCAAGTATTTGAGTCAACAATTCAACTTAAGTCCGATACTTTTTTTATGCATCCTTTGAAATGAGGAATTGAGGGTTTCTTAAATAGAATTCTAGAATTGATCAATGGTCAAGATCAATTCAAATGAATGATCAAGATTGGAAATGAGATTTAGTTAGAATGGACAATTCCTATGCAAATGAATTTAATTGATTTACTTCTAAGTGTGAGAAATAGTTAACTGATTCAATTCCTTTTCCAATTCTAGTTCACTCAGTGTTTCCAATTCTGAACTGAAGAGAGAATTTTAAGAGTATATTTGATTTAATAAAATTGAATATGACCTCATAAATAAATAATCTTAATTAATTTAGTAATTAAAATGAGGATATATTTAATTAAATCAAATATATTTAATTCCTTAATGTATATCAGTAAAAGGGGTAAATTTAATTTAATTAAAGTACTAGGACTTATAATTAATTAAATTAATTAATAGGTTTACCTTTGCTAATTCAATTAGACTGAGGAATTAAATAAAGCATGTAATTAATGTAGATTAGGGATTTTTTGCATTTGACACATAAGTTAAGTAGAGATTGTCAAAATCAAAATTGCCTAGTACAATAAGACATAAGATTGATTAAATAGACTAGAATTGGTTTAGCATGGCAACGTGCCAATCTTGGGGTATTACAAAAACTACATCTAACCATCTGAAACATAGAAGCAAAAGAACAACTGAAAGCATCATCGTAGTGTATAGAAGCAACATCGCAATGTACAAGAATAAAAAAAATTATGTGTGGTTCCTCCCAACCATAATAGCATCATGAGACCTGAAAGGTCCTAGCCATCCCCCATGCGTAACATCCCAAATTAATGACCAAATTGTGAGAGCTATCTTATGAGGATGCCACTACTAAAATGTAATACATCATAAGAATAAGGAAATCTAACATGCTAAAAAGTAAAACATTAGATATTCTAAGTAATCAAATCACATCATATAAATTCTATGTTAAAAATCATAATAAGGGAATACATCAAATAACCAACATCATTTAGACATGATATCCAAGAATTTGAATGAAAGCATAAATCACAAGAAAGCATACCCTAGAAACTAAAGTGTAAAGTGAAAACATCAAGCAATGATCACACTGGAACAATAGACCATCTCTGTACATCAGTCCCCAACACTAGTGAAGGTAGCTACACCTCTTAACCATGTGCAACTAGAAGGTCCACTCCTACTATGTTGATGGACATAATGATCCAACCACACTCACATAAAATAAACATCCATGGCTAACACTCATGCCAAACTATAAGAGGACTATAACCAAGATTATGAGACAATGCAAGTACAATAGGTATTGGTCAGACACTTAATGGGTTACTATGTAGGGACTCACCTTGAGAGAAAATAGCTTGGAATCAAGTAGCCCAAGCTAGTGGGGTGCTAATCTCTCTTTCCAACAAAAGGCTCAATTACTATGTCCTCAAACTTAATCAGCTGCACAAACATTTTAATTATCTTAAGTTTTATTGCCACTGAGTGTTTTATTTAGTTATCACAAATTAAGCCTTATACCCATAAACCTAGGAAAAGTCACCATAATTGTGTTAGGAGCCCCTCCATGAAGCTCATCCAACAATGAGCACCTGTAGGCATGCATATTCCTAACCCAACCCCAAAGATATAACTCAATCGTAATACTATAAGGAGTTTGAGCCTCATAAGTCACCTGATAAACACACACATGTACTCGTGAGTTGGTGCACTACCATCACAAATATCAAAACACAAGGGTTGGATGAGAACACAAGCAAGAAAAACACTCAACCAAATAATAGCTCTGGAGGATGGACGTGGCATGCATCCTAATGCAACATAAATGTGTAATAATGATCTAGTTGGCATCCCAATGGATGATCCAGGTCCACAACTAACATCATGCCAATAAAACCTAAGAAAATAGGGCAACACATAAAATGAGGTAAAAAATTCAAAATTGGAAAACTTTAAAATTAAAACCCATTTGGTCTTTGGGTACAAAAGTCATGAAAATCTAATTAAATTTGGGTGTGGACATCGTATGCTAAAATAGTCAGCATAATAGTGTGAAACCCTAAAATCTCATCTTGAAAATTGGTAGAACATTCATACCCAACCAATCGGGTAGAACTAGCAACTAGAAACAAAGGGGGACACTAGTTCTCAGCTTCCTAACATACAGATACCAGAAACATAACTAGAAATGGAGCTAAAACAAAAAAGATGGGAGAGCCCTACCTAACAACAAAAGGGGCAGAAACAAGAACTAGCCCAATAAAATAAATAACCTATAGAAGCTACCAAAAATAATGGCAAAGAAAGGTCTCCCTAAATTGGATCCAAGGAGATTGACCTCACAAAGATCCCATGCCAGTAGCTCTCACAATGAACAGAAATGTAATCCTCTAGAAGAGGATTTTGGAAATGGCTCTCAAAATTGTGATTTAAAAAAGTAAGAATTGAGGAATTAATTTTCTCTTTCAATACTTATTCACTTTTCAAGTGAATAATCAATTAGGGTAAATAACTAGAAAGCCTAGTTAAACCCCAAATCAACCCAAACCAAAATAGGCTATTTCTAGTAATAGGAATTCATCTATGAAAAAGCTTCCAAAAATTAAAAATCAATAGAAATAAAGTCCTAAAACCCAAAATCATAGAAATTCCTTAACATATTTCATGACAAATGTGAACCTCTAAATGCACAGACACGTTCATAGGTCTAGTCACATAATGCAAATGAGTTCGAATTTAATAATCACTGAAAGGGTTGATTTAAACAATAAAATAAGGATACATCAACCATACAAGGATGAAATTGGAAAATATGAATATCTAAATCACTAACTCCATGTGCAATTGCTAGGGATATAAATCCTACACACTAAAACACACAATCAAGTGTAATTGCATATAATAACATAGCCGAAGCAATAAACACATTAAAGCACCTAATTAAAAAAATTATTCAATCATACTAAAATAATCCATTTACATCACTCATGTTCACATAAAGCATAATGAAGCAAGAATGAAATAAATAACCATAGCATTAAATCCATCACATAACATAATCAGAGACATGTCCAAATACTAGATGACTAGCTATCAACACAAAACATACTGTCATCTAAAAATGGCATCATCATGCAGATATGATAAACTAAACAACATAGTAGCATAACATCTATGATACTGAAATCTTGGTATACATCCAATCCTCAAGTCATCTCAAATGCAAAATAATAACATGAGTACAAGTATCTCTTGAATCAAAATATAACAAGGTACATGCTGCAAACACAAGAGGCACTACATCTTCCAACACTAGCATACGCAAAAAGATTGGGGTATAATCCTCTCAATTGTGTAGTATCTTCCCAAATAGCAGAGGTCTCATTGCTTGGGTCCCATTGGACCCTTACCTCCTCTATATCCCAACCTCTCAAAGTTAGCCTCTAATGCTGAAGAAAATGAATGGGCTCCAAAGAAAATTTCTTTTCCTCCACCTTTACAGTATCCCTATCAATAACATGGGTCACATTGAGAATATATTGTCTCAAAACATAAACATGGAAAACATCATGGATGCACGATAGGCTAGGTGGCTATGTTAGTTGATAAGCAATAGGACCAATCCTCTCAAGGATCTCAAATGATTTGAAAAAATGTGGTGCCAACTTAGAGCATTTCCCATAAATGGGGCTCTTCCTCAAACGCACTCTCAAAAACACCCTATCACCAATAGAAAAGTGATGATCAAACCTATGGGCATTTGCATACTTGTTCTAGCTATCCTAAGTGGTAACCAAATGCTCTCTAATATGAAAAACCTACTGCTCCATATCCTAAAGCATCTTTGGACCTAAAAGTACTCACTCCTCCAATCGATCCCAACTCAAAGAGGTATGGCATAATCTACTGTACAAGGCTTGAAAAGGTGACATGCCAAGAGAACTATGATACCCATTATTGTATGAAGACTCAACTAGGTATAAATAATATTCCCACTTCATCTACTTTTCTATCACATACATGCAAAACATGTCTTCTAGAATATGGTTAACTCTCTTAGTCTAACCATCAATCTTTGGGTGATAAGTTGAACTAAAATTGAGTTGTGCATCTAAAGCATGCTGGAGAGACATCCATAGTGCCAAAGTAAATATTGGATCTCTATCCAAAATAATCTGATGATGGATCCCATAAAAATGAACAATATCTTCCAAGAAAACATGCGCTTCAGAAGAAGCTATGTAGGATGCTCTCATGGGTGAAAAATGTGCTACCTTGGACAACTTGTCCACTATCAACATAAAAGAATCATGATGTTGTGATGACATAGGTAACCCAGTGATGAAATCCATAGATATCATATCCCACTTCCACTCTAGAATGGTATGTGGCTACAAGACTTGTTGGATGCTAATGTTCTTCCTACACTCTTTGGCACTCAAGACATCTAGCAACAAAATTAGCAACATTATGCTTCATCCCTACTCAAAAGTACAACTATTTTAGGGTGTCATGTAGCTTCTTGATGCAGGGATGTGTGGAATATAGTGTACGATGTGCCTCCAACAACACCAAGGTATGAAGATCAACTGATAGTGGTACATAGATATTCCCCAAGTGTTGCAACACTCCATTGGGCTCAAGAAAATAGCTTGAAAACCTCCCCTCAAGGGTATGTCTAGACTTGATTTTTGCCCTAACTTCTTGATACCAAGTGTCACTAGGCAAGGCCTCCAAGATATGGCCTCACAAAATCACCCCTTATGAAAACACTGATATCTAAGGTCACCTCCTACTCAAGGCATTTGCAATGGCATTCTCCTTCCCTTTAATGTAGTGAGCATTAAAGTCATATTCACATAGGAACTCCGTCTAGCAACATTGTTGTGCATTCATATTTAGTTGAATAAAGATATACTAAAAGCTCCTATGATCTCTATGCAACTCAAACATGTCTTCCAAAATGACATATCTCCAATGAACAAGAGCATGCACTACAAGCGTAAGTTCCAAATCATGTGTGGGGAAGTTAAGCTCATGGTCTTTGAGTTTTCTAGACTCGTATGCAATCACATGACCATCCTACATCAACACCACACCCACACCTTCCAATGAAGTATTTGTATAATCATGAAGTCACCTATAGGATTAGGCACTACAAGGATTGGTGCACTGGTCAAACATTCCTTAAGAGCATTAAATTTTGCCTCACACTAATCTGACCAAACATACTTCTTCCCTTTCCACTAAAGTAAAGTGATGGGATGAGTTATATATGACAAATCCTTCATGAAGCAATGGTAATAATCCACCAATCCCATGAAACTACTAACCTCTCAAACATTAGTGGATATCGGCCAATCCAAGATAGCTTAGATTTTCTCCAGATCCACTGCAATACCATCACCAGTGATTATATGCCCCAAATACTTTACCTTTGACTAGAAGAGTCCATATTTTCCCAAGTCTTCATACAACTAATGATCTCTCAGGCACTACAATACTTGGTGTAAATGGACCTCATGCTCCTCAATAGTCTTCGAATAGATCAATATGTCATCTAAGAATACAATGACACATTGATTGAGATAAGTGTGAAATACTCCACTCATCAAACTCATAGACACAAATGGTCCATTGGTCATCCCAAAGGGTACAACTGTGAACTCATAATGCCCATATCATGTACGAAAATCTGTCTGATGAATGTTGGCCTCTTAGGTATGAAGCTAATGGTATCCTTACTTAATCTCAATCTTTGTAAACACTCATTCTCCCTTATTTTGATTGAAAAAGTCATCTATGCTTGGAAAAGGATATCAGTTCTTCATTGTCACCTTATTCAACTATTGGTAGTCAATGCATAAATGCAATGATCCATCTTTCTTCTTCACAAAGATGATGGGTGCACCCCACAGGGATAGACTAGGACGAATATGGCCCTTGGCCAACAATTCCTCCAATTGCAATCTGAGCTCACTCAACCCCTAAGTAGTCATGTGGTAAGGAGCTCATGAAATTGGCTCCACTCTTGGTACAAGATCAATTTGAAAATTGATGTCACACTTTTGTGACATATCAAGTATCTCATCAAGAAACACATCTACATAATCATGAAGTAGTGGATGATCATCAAGTGTCACCATATAGCTCTTGACTTCCTCAAGAGCACTAACAAATACTATAAACATCTGACATCCCTTTCACATACTCTACTTCAGCTAATTAGTTGAGATCATTTGAAGTGAGGCTAGTCTCTAGACCCCTAAGAGTTCCACTTGCCCACGTGTGTCATCAACACACTATACCAACTTATGATGATAATCTATATTCTCTTGATGGTCAAGTAAACAATCTATGCCCAAAAAAATGTCATACAATCCCAGAGGTAGGATACAAAGATCCACTATGGTGGTGAAGGTACCCAAGTTTAAACTACAACCACTGACTAAGGATTCTCTAGCCACTTTGGAACCTATGGCTAACTCAACCTACCACCTATCAACCTAATGTGTTGCCACTAGCTCACATCACTAAACAAGAGATTGTAAAACAAAAGAATTTAAAGCATGTGAATCAAAAAATACTAATGATGAAATATCATGCAATGTACTTGTAGCCTTGACTATTGTACCTTGATGGTCAGCTTGATGATTATCAACTGCCACAAATACTTGATGATTCCTACCAGCATCTCCCACTATAGGCTTAGATCTAGTTATTCCTCTACCAAATCTTGTAGATGGTTTAATAGGGCATCCAAAAGCTTTATGGCCAGGCTGGCCACAAGAATAATAGTTTTCCCCAAAGCTGGATCTAGTCCCATGACCACCCTAAGTAGAACTAGAATATGGTGCACTACCCTTGCTATAATTTTTTGACTACTCTGTTGAGGGTGATCCTACTAAGACTTCTAACTATGACCTTGGTCATCTCCTTTCTTCCCTAAGGCACTAAGATTATGTCCACCCTTAGCTCACTAAAAATGGCCCTATCACTTATGGTGCCCTTGGCCCACTTGTGAGGCTGCCAACTGAGTTTGACCCTTTCCTAAGGACTAAGTAACCTAGGCATCATGACCTGATTTTCATGCACTATGGTTGTAAGAACTAGATTTTCCACTGAACCCTCTAGCCAAATTACTCTATGCAATTTCTGCCTTCTCATAGCAAGAATAAGAGTCCTAGGTTAGTGCATATCAACCTCTCTAATAAGGGCACCCTTAAGGCCTCGGATAAAATGCTAAGTCAGGAGTACCTCATCATGATTATAGCATGAGGACTACCTAAGCTTAAAGAATCTAATCTCATATTGGTCCACTAACATGTTCCCTTGTCTAATCTCATGGAACACATTAGCATGACCTTCTTTGAACTGAGGAGATAGGAATCTCTCTTGAAACCTCTCCTCCAAGATCTCCTAGGTGAGATCTATGATCTTGATCTAGAGCTTCTACCTCTCTATATTCTACCAAATGGATGTGTGGTCTCTCAGCTACATAATTTCACAATGGGCCTTTAGATTTGTTTTCTATTGATACATGGTAAATCAACACTCCATGTCTAATAACCAAGTCTTTGCCTTGAGGTCACCTCCTTTGCCATCATAGAATGGTGGTTTGGAATACTGAAGAGTCTTCATAATGTCCAAATGGATGGAATCTTCATCATCATAATTCTTACCACCTTGATGGTGCCTTTGGCCACCTGATGGTGTATAGGAACATTCACATTCACACTCCTCCCTCTAGACTCAAACATGTGGGAATCTCCATGATGAGATCCCTCTTCTAGACCATTTTCTAGTTGGCATTCCTCTACACAAGGTCCCAATAGATCATGAATCTCTTGTGGAATGAACATCAACACCTCAATGCCACCCTAATTGTTATTATCCTTTTCTCCCCCACTAACTTGACATTCTTCCTCTTAGTGTTCTTCTTCATTAACAACTCATTGGTTACCAACCCAACCACTAGGTCTACGCACAGAAGGCATCACTATGGAGCAACAATATAAGGTTAGAATCACATGTTAGAAGCATGAACCATGAAAGGATATCACAATAATAAACATAAGATGACAAATGCCATGTAGAAACAACTCATAGTGGAAGCATAACAGAGAGATCCAAATGTTACAACATGGCCTATGATATGAGATGTAATGCCCCACCTAGAGATCCTTGGAAAAAGAATTCAATACAAGACAAGATTATTTTTTTTAAAGCAAGTATAGATGTACATGACACTCAACATACAAGGATCACAAAGATCACAATGGAAGACTTAACCACAATCTTGACCACTAATGAATCTCCAAATGCAACTACCAAACTAACACACTCAATAGAGAAATGAAGACTAAAGATGACAATAGAACAAAGAATCTCAGATCTATCAAAGCATGGAAAATTAAGTAAACCCAAAGGGTACTATTAGCCATATTTTTCCTCCTGCCAAAATTTGAGTTTTTTCCTATCAAACATGTCCAACGGTCATATTTTCAAATATTCAAACAGTCCATGTTCTAAAAGATATATTTAAACCATGGGTTGCACTTATATCCTAAGTCTGAGGCTTTTTATGCTTTATTTCTTATAGACTCAAGTCACAATCATGCGACTACCCTTCATCACCCTGTTATTGCAGTCTATGGCTTAACCATTAGGGGAGGTGTGAATGTGCAACACAATATTTTCAGCAGTCAGTGTGGCTAAATGGTTTAGAAGGTTAACATCCAATTTTAAGAGATAATGTAGCGATCTCTCTTTATCTCTTGGTTACAAGGTTATGATCTTGACCCAAGGTTTAAGTTGTGATGTCATGACCCTTCTTCATTCACATGATCACAAGGATTTTAGTGTAAACCATGGTTAGGATGATGAAGTCACAAATTACCTTAGGCACATGGTTGCTAGGGTCAATGTTGGGTTAAAAAATTAAGCTTTAAAATAGTAATAACATGAAATGAGCATGACTTTGGTGATGTGGCAGTTCTTGATTGGTTAAGAAGTTGAACTATATAGGAGGGGTCCTAGTTGTATTTTTGTATTGTTGGATCAAAAGAAATCAATGCATGTCACTATGTTATTATGGAAAATTGTACTCTCAATTTATATAGCAAGATAACAACAATGCAACACATGTCTAAATGAACCCAGGTGAAGAGCAAAGCAATGGTGGTTAAGTCCATTTTTGGATGGTTGTGGGTATTTCATGTTAAGTGAAGGATCATGTTGTGACGGCGTGAATGGTATGTTGGCAGTTAGGTCCCAATGGTTCTCAAGGTCACTAACATTTGGTGTTAGCCAAGGAAAACCATGGTGATGATACAAAGGCTTAAAATCATGTAGTCACTAGGTCACAATAGTTGTGAGAAGATGTTAAGGACAATATGTGAAGCAATGATATGGTTTGTTCACAGTTTCACAAGGAATAATAGCTAATGAAGAAAGGTGGTTGTGAAGCTGTGATAATGGGTAATCAACATGAAACATAGGTTGAATACTCGCAAGGTGACAGAATGATAAAGTATGATTCATCCATGTGGAAAGGCCTAAGGGTTAACTCCAATTGATCAATGACTTAACTGACTTGGTGTACTAATAAAAAAGGAAGAAACTCTTTGATGGAAAATATAATCTTTTTGATCTCCCTCAACCTCTCTTCGATGTTCCCCATGCTTGATAAATGTAAAGGAACACTCCATTGCCACTTGGTGATCCATCTAATTAGTCAGAACATTGATGGTCATTGTTTCTATCTTCTTAGGGTTATATTTGGCAAATAAGTGATTTTCCTATGTCTAGATGTGTGCCATGATCAAATCTCTTCTAGATTTGTAGTAATTGTTCTATGCTATCTTGAATGCAATTGTTGAGTTTTGCCTTAGGGTAGAAGCTATCTGAGTTATGCTTGCACTATAAAAGAAAATTTTGTAACCCTTCTTAGGGTTGATATTTTCTCTAATTCTATAGTTATTGTATGTTTATGATCTGCAACTGTAATTTCCTTTTACCTCTACGTAAATATATTCCTCTATTGTATCTCCTTCCATTAATATATTGTGCAATACCTTCTTGCCTTTCTATTAATTTATTATCTCATTTCTTGACTGTATGATTGTATCTTCTTGGCCTTTTGAATGATATAAAGTGAAATCTCTTCCTTATAGAATTCTATTGGTTTTTGATCTACATATGGTTGTTCAATTAAATAAGGATTGAACTCATATACTTTGAGGTTGTATTGGTGAACTGTGCATTCTTGGGCAGAGATAAGGTTGAACATACTATTTGGTGTATCACCTCCTCTTAGATTATTTTAGGTAGTTTAATTTCATGTATTCCTTCTCCCTTTTCCTCTTAATAAATAGTTAGGCTCATCCTGATAGTAAGGAAATAGGAAATCTTTAGAGACTCAATCTCAAGTCGCAAAGTCCCACACTTTCAAGATTGTTTCCACATTACATGAGGCTACCTTTAGGTAAGACTTTAGGCAAGGGTGCAAGCCTTTGTGTCATTAGTTTTTGGCATGTCCACTAGGACTAACATTTGAAGCATTATAAGTTTACTAGTGTCAAAGAAGAAAAGCTCCAATACATGTTGAGAAGATAGTGTTCCTTTCGATATTTTTAGGCCTTCAAGAAGTTCATTTTCAAGTACTTGGTGACTCTATCCTACAATACATCTAGTTTCTAAACCAAGTTGTTGTGATGCATGCCCAAGGCTCATACAAGGGCATCTTCTAGACATAATTTTCAATACATTGAGTTTTCATTTTCAAACCCTAGAAAAAAGAGAAATAGATTATCTCTATCACTAGTTAGGAGTGTAGAATTAGCACATACATCTGCAAGATCTCCCTCCACTCCTCCTGTCAATAGAGCACTACATAGGTTGCCATATTTTCATATAAATAGGTCATTATTCCATATGGCACAACCTAGAGCACATGCATTTTCCACCTTTAATGGTGGGAGTCCTTTCCTTTTGGCCTAAAGACATGATATCCAAGTGTTATCTCTTAAGAGTATACCTAATTTCACTAGTGAAACTTCCATCTCCCCTATAGACAAATATTCAAGAAATTTCAAATGTATGTAATATACATGGTATTACAAAGGATGATGTTGTTGTTAGGATTCTAGCTTCATCCTAACGGAAAAGTATTAAAATGGTATAGAGGTTTGCCTGGGTTAGGAGTAGGGCACCTATCACTTTTAGAGCAGCTAACAACCATCAAGAGAGGACCCCATGAATATATGATAAATTTCAATTACATACTTTAGAAGACATGGGATAGAATACCTACTGCAGTAAAGCCTTCCTCTAGTAATGCATTCTTGTATTACCTCAAAGCCTTTAATAGTGATATTGCTACCACTCTACAATCTATGGGAGGGGACACCTTACCAAATTCTTATAAGATAGCCATCAAGGAAGAAAATATCTTGATACAATGAGGGAAGTTAGCTCCAAGGCCTCCACTGCCTTTCTTTCCTGACATGCCCAATCATCAACCTACAATAGACCCTATTCCTACTTCCTCTACAAGTTAGTCCCTTATTGTAGTCCTAGTGGCTTCCACATCTTCTAATGGAGTTGATAATATTGAGGCCATGATGCAAACACTGATGCAAAATATAGACAAAAAGTTGAAAGATCAAGAAAAGAAGATGGAGGACAATGGTATAGTGATGCAAAAAATGAATAATGAGTTGGTGACTATGAAGAGGCAACAAGCTCAAAATAATAAGCCTCCCCAACCTTAGTATTAGGGTCCCACAAATAATAGAACCCCAAACCAGAGTTATGTCCACTAGAATTAGAATAGACCTATCGACAACACCCCTACTACAAATACTAACCTAAATAGGGATTTAGTCCCTCAAAATAATCTTGCCCAAGATCAAGACTTCTATACTTCTTGTAACTACTCCTATGGGTATTATATGTGTTATAGGGAAAAGTCTTACTTAGCATTAACTATACAAGAAAAAGTAGTAGAGTAGCAACACAATGCTAATCAGCCTACTGATGCTTCTCATCGATGATAGCAAGGTGATTGCTCTTTCATGAACCATCATTCAAAGGAACATTTCCATGCTAATCATGATTTCATAGCTCACAACACCGGAAGCAAGAGAAGAGCTATTGAGGATGTCACATCTCCCTCACCTAATCAAGCTTCAACTTCAGATGTTTCTCCTCATGTGCTAGTGATGAATACATAATCCAATGTTACTCCTCAACAAAGACAAATATGAGCAACACAAAGTCTACTAAATCTCAGACTTCTCAAATTCAACCACCTACCCATGCAACTCCCAAGACTTCAATCAAAGTAGCTAATCCTCCTTTCAATGTGGTAGATCAAATGAAAAAGACTAATGTCAATCTCTATATGGGATGTTGTTGCTACTAAATCATCATAGAAGAAGCTACTACAACAAGAGCTAGAGAGCATAGAAGTGAAATATTAGCCACTTAAAGAGGAGAATGCAACACTCTTGATGCAACCAATTAAAGAAGGAGAAACAAATAAGAAAATCAGGCCTCCTCCTTTCAATGCCTCTTTAATCATATGAGATAAACTAGTTCATACTTGTATGATAGATTTAGGGGCTAGTAGCTCTATAATGCCTAGGTGTGTAGCCAACCTCATGGGTATTAAATATGGTCCAATGGTTAGGGATGTGCTCCAATTAGATGGAAGCTCTGTCAAGAATATAGGAGTCTTAAAAATGTAAAGATGGCATTGCATGCTTGCCTTGGTTGTACTATAACACAAGATATATTAGTAGCTGAGGTCAAACCACACTTTTCCATCTATCTTTCCAAAGAATTTATTGCACAAATAGGTGGCTATATTTCATTTGATTGGTCTTATATGTTTTTAGAACAAGATATTGAACAAAAGTTTCCATAAGAGTAGAGCCTTTGGCCCTCAATCCTATATAAACCTACATCCCTAGTCCCATAAACATGAATTGCACTATTTTTGAAGGAGAGGATGGTGACATAGCACATGAGCCTGCTACTTCTCTGGCGGAGGTGCTTGACTTTCTTTTGGACGAGTGGGCCACCACTTATCAGTTTGATCTAGTACAAGAAGCTCTAAAGACAAGCCTTGGAACATATTGCATATCAGAGGAGGATGCTCCTATTCCTAATCTCATAAAAGGGAAAGAAGATATTGATGGATTGTGGAGCATGTTCTTTGATGGATCAAGAAATAAAAATGGCTCAAGGGCTAGCATCATGCTCATTTCCCTTGAATTGGAGAGGTACTATTCCTCTTTTAGGCTCCAATTCAGTTGCACTAATAATGTAGCAGAGCATGAAGCTTTGATCTAGGGTCTTCAACTTGCACAAAAGAGAGGAATCAAGTCCTTGAAGGTATATGGGGATAGTGAGTTGGTTGTTAATCAAGTAAGAAGCTAGAATGTTTCAAAGAACAACCTTCTCAAATCATACAAGCATAGAGTTTGGGATCTGCTTGATGGCTTCTAAGTATTCCACATCCAAAGTGTCCCTAGAAGAGAAAATAAACATGTTGACAAGCTTGCAGCAATTGGTGTTTCTTATGATACACAAAAGCATGTTGCTGATGAAAAGGAGAAACAAATTAGAATTGTTATAAGGCTTTTTGTTCCTGATAATTGCACAAATTGGCAAGTTTTTTACTCTGATGTGCATATTGTCATTTTTTGCAAAATGAAGCAGAGTTCTTTGCTAAAAATTAGTCTAAGCTCCAAAGTCAATATGGAGACTAGATTTTGGACCTGAACTCCAACAAGCTACCTAAAAGTCTAGTCACCTTGGAGGGCATTTTCAACTCTGATGATCAAGCAACAGGAAAGAGTTCAAATCTGATTGCAAGCAAGGATGATTATACACTTATCATTATTGTTGATGGAAGGACTCTCAACTTGGGAAATGTATGCACTAATATTGAACAAGAGGTCTTTATTAAAGTATGTCAAGAATTCAATGATTTTATTTATTGCACATATTAAGACTTAAATAGTTTTGACCTAAAATTATCTCAACACACCATAGATTTAGATGATAATTCCAAGCTTATTAAGCAAAAGCAGAGGCCAATTAACCCTAAGATTAAACCACTACTGAGAAAATAATTATCAAGATTCATAGAGGCCAACATTATTTTCCCTATCAAGCACTCCTCATGGGTAGCTAGCCTTGCTCCTATTATGAAGAAGAGTGGAGAGATTAGACTATGTGTAGACTTTAGAGACCTTAATAGGGCTTCTCTTAAAGATCACCACCCCCTTTCCTCCATGGAACAAGTCCTATCCAAGGTTAACGGTTCAAAAAGGTTTTCTTTCTTAGATGGTTTTTCAGGCTATAATCAGGTGTTAGTATAAGAGTTTGACAGATATAAGACTACCTTCACTACCAAGTGGGGCACCTCTTCTTATTATAAGATGCCTTTTGGACTAACCAATGTAGCTGCCATGTTTTAGAAGGTAATGGAGATGGCTTTCAAGGTTATGTTGAAAAAAATTGTACTAGTGTATCTAGATGATATAACTATCTTTTAGAAAGTATGTAGTAGATCATTTTGATCATCTAAGATAGGTATTTGAAAGATGTAGAGAATATGTTGTGTCCCTAAACCCCAAGAAGTGTGTATTTTCTACTGACCAAGGAAATCTCTTAAGGAATATTGTGTCAAGAAATGGGTTTAAAATAGATCTAGAGAGGGTAGAAGCAATTCTTGCTCTCCCACTTCCCACCCATAAAAAAGGATCGTAGAGTTTCCTTGGTAGGATCAACATTTTAAGGAGGTTCATCCCTGATCTTGCTTCTATGGTAAAGCCTCTCATAGCTATGTTAAAGAAGAACATAGTGCTCACTTGGACCAAAAAGGGAAAATACTAGTTTCGAAGAAATCAAGCAATCAATTGCATTTGACCCTACTCTTGTCAACCCTAAATTTGACAAATATTTTATCCTCTACTCCCTTGGAGGAAAGTCAAGGATTCTAGCTATTATTACATAGTTAAATGATGAAAATTTGGAGCAGCCCATTGCTTTCTTTAGTGCAAGGCTTAATGATTATGAGGAAAGATATAGTTATGTAGAGAAATAGGTCCTTGTTGTTGTGAGGGCTCTCAAAAAATTCAGACATCTTTTTTCTCACAACAAAGTCCAACTTTTAGTTCCACATGCAAGTGTAAAGGATTTCATCTTGAACAAGGATATCAATGAGAAGAGAGCTAAATGGATTACCAGAGTCATGGAATATGAAATAGATATTAAGCTTACCAAGTTAGTTAGAGGTAAGGGACTGTGTGAATAGATGGCTTCATCTTTTGAGACACATGAAGAGGTTGCCCTTTTAATCCAATGAGCAACCAATGGAGAATGAAGATCAAATTGATTGGTTGTAGGATATGATTATCTTCTTGAAAAAAGTAAGATGCCCCCAAGGCCTAGATAGAGCCAAGAGGAGACAATTATATTACAGGCTATTCCCTATGTCTTAGTGGATGGACTATTGTTGAGAAAGAATTATTATGGAGTTCTACTAAGATGTATATAGATAGATTAGGTTAGTAGATTGCCGATGGAATTTCATAATGGCCTTGCTAGTGGTCATTTCTCAGGCAAAGTCACTATGATGAAGATAATGAGAGCTATCTATTATTGGCCCAACCTATTTAATGACTACCATAAGTGGGTAAGGAAGTGTGAGAAATGTGATTTCTTCTCAAGAAAGTAAATATTGGCTGCTCTTCCCCTCCATCCCATTCAAGTTGACCAACCTTTTTCCCAATGGGGCTTGGATTTTATTGGTCCAATAAATCCATCCTCTAGTGCTGGTCATGAATGGATCTTGGCAGCCACAAACTATTTCAAAAGATGGACTGAGGCAGTGGCTTTGAAGGATGCAATATATGACTTAGTAGTTGAATTCCTTGATGGAATTGTGACAATATTTGGTGTTCCCTCAACTATCATATTTGATAATGCCAAATCTCTTGTTTGTGATCATATATGATCTTGGGCTCTATAATATGGGATATATTCAAGCACTTCCTTGAATTATTATCTCCAATTCAATGGCTTGGCCAAATCCTCTAACAAGAATCTCATCAACATCATGAGGAGGAAAATTGAAGACAATTAGAGGAGTTGGCATGCCAAGTTGAAAACAACCCTTTGGGCTATTAGAATTACAGCCAAGAGAGCAGTTGGGAATTCACCTTTTATGCTAGTTTATGGAAGAGAATCCATGCTTCTGTTTTCACTGGAATTCCCCTCTCTTGAGCTGGCTCATCAATTGGAACTAGAGGAAATTTATCCCATGAAAATCAGTTTAGTAGAACTAATTGAATTATAAGAAAAGAGACAACAAGCTATGTATGCACTTTAGATTCATCAGTAGTAGGTCAAAACAAGCTTTGACAAGAAGGCCAAGGCTAGAATTTTTAGAGAAGGAGACCTTGTCCTTAAGTTGGATGTAGATAGACCTAGGCTAGGAAGGATCTCCAAAATTGATGCTATCTAGAGTGGACCTTATGTGATCACTAGTTGCAAGAAGGCCAATGCCTTCTAGCTATCCTGGCCCAATGGTGATGCTCTACTCATTCCAATTAATGGGATTTACCTCAAACCCTATTTCTAGAGAGGGTTAGGGTTTTTTGTATATATTAAGTTAGTTCTTTTTTTTAATAAGTACACGAGCACATGTTGTTTCTTTCGAAGATGGTAGGTTTTAAAGTTTTTGTAGTTATAAAGAAGTTAGAGGCAGAGTTATGGTTTCACAATGCATAAAATCTCAGTTTTTGTGACTCTACAACCCAATGAATGCTTAAAGGTCATTGATCTTATACTTAGTAGGCTAGTATTCCCTTTGAGTCACCAAAATTGTTAGCCATATTTTCCCTCCCGCCAAAATTTGAGTTTTTGCCTATCCAATGGTCATATTTTCAAATATTCAAATGGTTAATGCTTAAAAGATATAATTAAACCATAGGTTGCACTTATATCCTAAGTCTTAGGATTTTTATGATTTATTCCTTAGAGCCTCAAGTCACAATCATGCAGCTACCCTTCATCACCTAGTCACTATAGTCTATGCATTAACCATCAGGGGAGGTGCAAATGTGTGACATAGTCTTTTTAGTGAGTAGTGTTGCTTCACGATTTAAAAGGCTAACATCTAGTTTTGAGTGATGAAATAGTGATCTCTCTATATTTCTTGGTTGCAAGGTTATGATCTTTACCCAAGGTTTAAGTTGCAATTGTAGGGATTTTAGTGTAAACCATGGTTAGGGTGATGAAGTTGTGAATTACCTTAGGAGCATGGTCACAGGGGTCAATGATGGGTTAAAGAATCAAGTTGTGAAACAATGATAACATGAAATGAGGATGATCTCAGTGATGTGGTAGTTCCTGATTGGTCAAGAAGTTGAACTATATAGGAGGGGTCCTAGCTATATTTTTTTATCATTAGATCTAAAGAAGTCAATGCATGTCACTACGTCATTATGGAAAATTGTATGCTCAATTTATATAGCAAGATAATGACTATGCAACACGTGTCTCAATGGGCCTAGGTGAAGAGAAAATAATGATAGTTAATCCATTTTCACATGGTCATAGACATTTCATGTTAAGTCAAGGATCATGCTATGATGACTCGAATGGTATGTTGGCAGTTAGGTCCCCATCGTTTGTAGGTTCACTAACATTTGGTATTAGCCAAGGAAAACCACAATGATGATGTGAAGGCTTAAAATCATGCATGATATTAAGGACAAGCTGTGAAACAGTGATATGGTTTGTTCATACTTTTGCAAGGAATAACAACTAATGAAGAAAGGTGGTTGTGAAGTTGCGATCACAAGTGGTCAACATGAAACATAGGTTAAATATTGAAGGGTGGAAAAATGATAAAGTATGATTGGTCCATGTGGCAAGGCTTGAGGGTTTACTCAAGTTGATTGATGACATGGTTGACTTGGTGTGTTGATAATAAAGGAAGCAACTCTTTGATGGTAGATTCGATCTTTTCTATCTCCTTCAACCACTCTTCAACATTCCTCATGCCTAATAAATGTAAACGAACACTCCATCGCTACCTAGTGATCCATCTAATCAGTTAGAACATTAATGGTCAACATTTCTATCTTCTCAAGGTTCTTTTTGGTGAATAAGTGATTTTCCTACATTTGAATGTGTGCCATGATCAGATCTCTTCCTAATTTCTAGTAATTGTTCTCTATAATCTTGAATGTAGTTGTTGAGTTTTGCCTTAGGGTATATGCTATCTAAGTTATGCTTGCATATAAAAGAAAATTTTGTAACCCTTCTTAGGGTTGATCTTTTCTTTGATTTTGTAGTATTGTGTGCTTATGCTCTGCTACTGTAATTTCCTTTTGCCTTTGAGTCAATATATTCCTCTTTTGTATCTCCTTCTTCCATTAATATACTATGCAATACCTTCTTGCCTTTGTGTTAATGTGGTGTCTTCATTTGTCCATTGTATGATTGTATCTGCTTGGCCTTTTGAATGATATAAAGTGAAATCTCTTCCTTGTAGCATTATATTGGTTTCTGATCTAGTACATATGGTTGTTGGATTAAACAAGGATTGAACTAGTATACTTTGAGGTTGTATTAGTGAACTATGCATTCTTGAGCAAAAATAAGGTTGAACATACTATTTGGTGTATCACCTCCTCTTAGATTAGATTAGGTAGTTTTCTTTCATGAATTCCTTCTCCCTTTTCCTCTCAAGAAATAGTTAGGCGTATCCTGATAGTAAGGAAATCAGCCTTCTCCAAAGACTCAATCTCAAGTTACAAAGTCCCACACTTTTGAGATTGTTTCCATGTTACACAAGGCTGCCTTTAGGTAAGACTCTAGTAAAGTGTGTAAGCTTTTGTATCAACAGGTACTCAAAACACCAATTTGTGTTCCCCAAAAATAAGCGGAGATGCCCCCTATTTTTCACATGAGGAAACATAGCTGATATATTTTTATGTGAGGATGTACACTGTGCCATGTGAGGATCTACCTTTTGTATGAGGAAATGCTTGGTCCAGTAGGAAAAACACCCTTAACTAGTGTGGAGTTTTGTGCAAGGAAGTACTATGAACTGTGCAAGGAAAGTCAACACACAAAGTGAGCTTTTGCACTCTCATGTGACAAAGTACAAATTCATGTGAGGAAACAAATCAACAAGCCAAAAAACATTAAAGTACGAAGCTAAGAAATGAATTTCCTCCACACTAGGGAGTGTTAGATCCACAAATCAAGGCATAGAAACTCGAACACTATAACTACAAGATGAAAACTACATCTAACCATCTGAAACATAGTAGTAAAATAACATACTAAAACCATCATTGTAGTGTACAAAAGCAATGTCGCAATGTACAAGAATAACAGAACTCATATGCAGTTCCTCCCAACCATAATAGCATCATGAGACATCAAAGGTCCTAGCCATCCCCCACAGATAAAATCCCAAACTACTGACTAGATCGTCGAAGCTATCTTATGAAGACGCCATTACTAAAATGTACTACATCATAAGAATAAGAAAATCTAACATGCTAAAATGTAAAGCACTAGATATTCCAACTAATCAAATCACATCATCTAAATCATATGTTAAACATCATAATAAGGGAATGCATCAAATAACCAACATCATCTAAACATGATATCCAAGCATTTGAATGAAAGAATACATCACAAGAAACAATAATCTGAAAGCTAGAGTATTAAGTGAAAACATCAAACAACGGTCATAGTGGAACAATATATCATCTTTGTACACCAGTCCCTAGTAGTGGTGAAGGTAGCTACACCTCCCAACCATGTGAAACCCATAGTACACTCTGGATGCGTTGATGGAGATAATGATCCAACCAAACTCACATAAAGAAAACATCCATAGCTAACACTCATGCCAAACAGTAAGAGGAATACAACCAAGATTATGAGACAATTCAAGTACACCAGGTCTTGGTCAAACACTCAATGGGTTACTATGTAGGGACTCTCCTAGAGGGGAACTAGCTTGGCATCAAGTAGCCCAAGCTAGTGGGGTGTTGATCTCTCTTCCCAAAGGAAGGCTCACACACTGTGTCCTCAAACATAATTAGGTGCTCAAACATTGTAATTATCTTAATTTTTATTACCACCCAATGTTTTATTTACTTATCACTAATTAAGCCTTCTACTCATCAACCTAGGAAAAGTCACCAAAATTGTGGTAGAACCCCCTCCATGAAGCTACCCTACCCTACTCATACTCATCCAATGATAAGTGCTCATAGACATGCATATTCCCAACCCAACCCCAAAGATATAACTCAATTGTAATACTACTAGGAGTTTGAACCTTGTAAGTCACCTAATAAACACACACACATGTGCTCATGGGTGGCCACACCACCATTACGAATATCAAAAAACAAGGGCTAGATGAGAACAAAAGTAATAAGACACTCAATCGAATAATAGCTTGGGAGGATGGATGTGACATGCATCCCAATGCAACATAAATAGACAACAATGATCTCGCTAGCATCCCAATGGATAATCTAGGTCCACGATAACATCATGCTAAGAAAACTTGAGAAGATAGGGTGCAATACAAAATGAGGTAAAAACCCCAAAACTAGAAAACTTTACAATTAAAATCCATATGATCTTTCAGTACAAAAGTCACGAAAATCCAATAAAGCTTGTGTTTGGACATGGTATGCTAAAACAACAAGCATAACTATTCAAAACCCCAAACCCTCATACCAAAATTTGGGAAAACATTCATACTTGACCAACTGGGCATAACCAACAAATAGAAATGGAGGGTACAACACTAGTTCTTAGCCTCCTAACAAATAGCTACCTGAAACATAACCTGAAATAGAGCTAAAACACAAAAATGGGAGAGCCCTACCTAATAGCAAAAGGGGTAGAAATAGGAAGCAACCCAATAAAATAAATAACCTATAGAAGCTATCAAAAATCACGACAAAGCAAGGTCTCCCTAACTTGGATACAAGGCTGACCTTATGAAGATCCCATGCCCATAGCTCTCACAATGAACTAAAATATAATCCTCTAAAAGAGGATTTTGGAAAAATCTCTCAAATTTGTGATTTTCAAAAGTGAGAAGTGAGGAATTAATTTCCTCTTTCAATACTTATTCACTTTTCAAGTGAACAATTAATTAGGGAAAATAACCCGAAAGCCTAGTTAAACCCCAAATCAACAAAAACAAAAATAAGCTATTCTTAGTAATAGGAATTCATCTATGACAAAGCTTCCAGAAATTGAAAATCAATAGAAATAAAGCCCAAAAACCCAAAATCACATAAATTCCTTAACATCTTTCACGACAAATGCAAACCTCTAAATGCACAGACACAATCATAGGTCTAGTCACATAATGCAAATTAGTTCAAATTTAATAGTCATCGAAAGGCTTAATTTAAACAATAAAATAAGGATACATTGATCATACAGGGACAACCAAGGTAAACTTTAAGCGACCCCCTTCAAAAAAGAGATATAAAAATATTGACAAATCTTACATTATTTTGAAAATAAAAAATAATTTCTATTATTAATTAGGAAATCTTTAACTATTTAAATATTTTTATAACTAAATTTAATAAAAATGTGGTGATTTTAAATATTTTTAAGAACTAAATTATTAGCCAAAATTTCCTAAAATTAGCCAATTAGCGAATATTAGCCACTAAAAAATACCCTAGGGATGACATTAGCAAATATGAACAGCTGAATCACTAACTCCATGTGCCACTGCTAGGGATATAAATCCTACATAGTAAAACACACAATCAAGTGCAATTGCATATAATAACATAGTCGAATCAATAAATGCATTAAATCACCTAATTTAACCATTTATTCAATTATACTAAAATAATCCATTTACATCACTCATGTTCGCATAAAGCATAATAAAGCAAGAATGAAATAAATAACCATAGCATTAAATCCATCACATGACATAATCAGAGACATGTCCAAATACTAGATAACTAGCTATCATCACAAAACATACTTTCATCTCAAAATGGCATCATCATGCAAATATGATAAACTGAACAACTTAGTAGCATAATATCTATGATACTGAAATCTAGGTATAACATCCGACCCTAAGCTCATCTCAAATACAAAATACTAACATGAGTACAAGTATCTCTCAAATCAAAATATAACAAGGTATAGACTACAAACACGAGGGGCACTACATGGACTATAGTTAATTAAATTAATTAATTAACTAGGGGATGCCAATTAATTAATTAATTATTAAATATTTAATCAATAATGTCCTAGAAGATGACTAAATAAGATTACTTAATGATGTAATCAGATTTAGGTGTTTACATCTATAAGTGGGTGGATGAAAGAGGGATGATAGTCATGGTAAATGGAAAAGGAATGATGGGTGTGGGAGATGGAAAGGTTTTAGGACTAGCAACTTCACATGATGTAATTCGATGACATGACTCATCAACTTAACTTGGACATGGATATTCTATTGGCTTCCTTGTAAAACTCCTTAGAGATTCGGTGTTCCTTGTAAAAAAATTAAGAAACAAAATTTACAGAACTTTGTATTGTTAGTGTCATATAAATCAAGAAACAATATTTTGAAGCCAATGTATTATTGTACTTTTAAGAATATTTAAATTTGTTTACCTTGGGTTTTCTTTCTCCTAGCTTTACACCTCTATTAGAACAAATACTTTGTGGTGTTCTTTTACTCTTGTCGCATGCTACATTTGATATTGTTCATATATCAATCTAGAGTGTTTTATAAAAGTAAAAATTATTTACTTGTATGATATTTAGGTGATTAAATAATAACATGTCAAAACTCAAACAAATAGACCTGTGTCTCCTCTCCATCGAAGACCATCATTATCAAATCATATGTGAGTGTGAAATCCCCACCTTTGTATGCATAATAGGTCTTCCCATAATGTACACATGGATGAGATGATAATCCATCCTTATTCACCTTACTATCCACCCCATCATATATGCACTAACAACTAAAACACAAATGATGACTAAACCTCGAAGATTGTAATGATACATGCGATGACGATGTAGGTGGCATAAGAGGGGATGGCACTGGTGGTGCAGGTGATGATGATGGATTTTCCACAGGTTATGGTAAACCTAAAGGTGTATCTGACGATGGTTGAGGTGTTGCAGGTGAAGTAATAGCACCTAATTGTGAGCCATGCTTAATGATGGAATATGCTAATGATACAGGTGCATGAAGAGTCTATAAATCAATGGACTCCTTTATGATTGTTGGAAGCACAATATGAGGCATGGTTTTTCATGTTGTACATCTCCTCTCATTTTGTGGTACCACCCTATAAGCCCCAATTATATCCTATGCAAAACCTCTCCCTCTACCCTAGAACTCACAAATGTCAAAGTAATTTGGCTTCTCACTAAGGATGAACTCACAATATAGCTTTGTCAAAAAATATAGAGATAGCTCATAATTATTACATGTTGTAGGTCAAATACCATATATGACCTATCTTAAAAACATGATCTCATCCTAGCATGAGTGCACCAATGAATAGGAAAATTTTTGGTTGTGTCTAATAGGGAGTTCTCATAAATAAGATAAAGGAAAAGAGCACATATACTACCTTCCTTATGTCCTTATCTTTCACTTGTTGATATGATAATCCATCAAAATAAAATGCACGACACCGATCCCTCCATGAACCCCATTTCATAACCTCCCTAAACACCTCATTCAAATTTTGGTCCATGTGTTGAAGTGTATTTGCCAAGGTTGAGTAGTGAGAAAGAGTAGATGATGTCAACCTATTGACCATTTGGGTAATGTGAGAGATATTTTTTGTGAGGCAATTTATGAATTCCTCTTGTGTACAGCATTTACATGATGTAATGGTATGCATGGAGGGTTTATAGGCCGTGATGGTTATTGAACAAGAATATAGAGTGGAGGGTTTTGTGCTTGTGTCACAGTGGGTGGGCGAGTTTTGTGTTTGTGTCACAATAGGTGGAGTATTTTTTGGTTGTGTCATAGTGGGTGGAGGGCTTGATTATGTTGTTTGTGCTAGAAGTGGTCTTTTGGCTCTACCCTGGTTTCTTGGATTCATTGATGCATCTAATATTGAAAATTCAAAAAAAAAATTACAAATCTTACAAATTATGAAAACAAATTAAAAATCTTACAAATTATAAAAGAAAATTAAAAACTATGATGGAAAAAAAATAAACGATAAATAAAATAAATACACACCTTGTTTGTAGAGTGTCATGTAAGAAAAAGCTCAAAAACACTATTTCTTTAAAAAACTTGATCAAGTTTGTGCTTTGCATAGTTGCTTCCTACCATGGCTCTGCATTTTGAGGGTATAAAAATACCCTCAAATGCAAGAAACAACAAACAATTATAATTCTTAAAAACATGACTTGGTTTTTAAATAACTCGATTGGGTTTTATAAAACCCGATAGAGTTATGTTTATATTAATATAGCCATGCTTGGATACCAAGCCTGACCACCATTTGACTTTTTGAATAACCCAATCGGGTTATCAAGATTTTTTTCTTGATTGGATGTCCATTAATTTATAAACAATTTTGGTGCACACACCCTAATAGCATATTCAAATACAAATAAATAAATTTGTGTCTGTTGTTTAGAAAGAACCATCACCGTGAGGTCATATATGAGGGCCACACGAAAAACATTGAATGCTTGACACCTATTCCCACAATGTGTACATGAATGGATGTTGAACCACCCTTATTCACATTACTATATACCCCATCACATATACCCCGATAATTAGGTCACATATGCTCAATGGGTTGGGTTGAGATAAATGGAACATTTGATAAAAGATGCTTAACAAAAGGTAATAACCCAAGTGGAAAAATATATCCTAAATCTATAAGCTTCTTTTACCAATTCAAGGATGCAATTGCAAGAATATTCTGCAAATATATAGACTCCTTCACAACTATCAAGACCACAACATGAACCATGGGTTTTCTTGTAAGATTCCTCCCATGCTCTAGTTGTACAACCCTATGGACCCTAGCTATATCCTATGTAAAACCTCTCCCTTTACCCTAGAACTATTGGATGTCAAAATGACTCAACTTCTCACCAAAGATAAACTCACAATATAGCTTCCCCAAAATATATAAATGAACCTCCCGATTATTATAGGGTGGTTAATAAAAGTCCATACAACACCTATCCCAAAATATTTCTCCCATTCTAGCATAAACACACCAATGCATAGAAAATTGAGCAATAGTTTCTTCTAGGGTGTCATTTCTAATATGATCGGTGAAAAATACACATATTTCACCTTTAAGTATCCTCTTCTTTTTCACCTAATCATAAGACAATCCATCCATATAAAACTAACTACATTATCTCTCCATGAAATTCATGCAATAAGCTTCCTAGATACCTCAGTCGCATTATCAATCACTCTTTCTAGGATTGTGGTGAGGGATAAGTGGTGCAAAAGACTATAGGACCTCATCCTATTAACCATTATGGAAATTTGGGTACTATTTTGTTGTACAAGAAATTAGTAAGATCCTCTTGTGTGGTATCAACACAACTTATTAGAGGATGCAAAGGGTTTGGGTTTGGATTTTCTTGTGTCTATGGCCATGGGTTCCGATTTGGATTTGACCTAGGCTTGTTTTTTTGTGGGGTAACCTCCTAAGGGTTGTTTTTTTGTGTAGGAAGAGGTATTTGTTATCTCTTTTTTGCTCAGTGATTTTTATGATTCTAACATCAAATTAAAAAAAAATCAATTTAACAATCTCTAAATTAATTTTATATTGAGATAGAAACAATAAAAAATTAAAATCCTTACTTATTTGATGGTGTAGCTATTCGGGTGGGGTTGTCATTGCACCAAAAGATAGATATTTCAATTCTCAATACAACCACTCAATTTATAGTACACATGAGGTGGTTAAGCCCTTATTATGAATCCCAAGGAGAGTGTTAAACATTTTTCCAATAATCTCCCCCTCAACATTACCAGAGGGGCTAAGGATTTGAATCTATGACCAAGCTCTGATACCACTTGTTAGAGTAGTGTTTTTGTTGCACCAAAAGACATATCTTTCAATGCTTGATACAACCACTCAATGCATAGTATACATGAGGTAGTTAAGCCCTTGTCATGAATCTCAAGGGGAGAGATGAACATTTTTCCAATAGTGGTGTGGTTGTGAATCGATGAGAATGGAAAGTAAATCATGCTTTGGACTAAACACGTCTAGTTTATGGTCTTTGGGCTTCTTCCAATGTCAATGTTTAGTGCAAAAGAGCAATAATGTCCGAAAGTCAAAGGTTTTTAAGAAAATTATAGTTCTTCAAAATGTGTTTGCAATTTAAAGAACTTTACTCTTAGCAAAGGCTTGACATTTCCTAGCCTAATGTTTTTAAGTTTACAAAATGTGATTGGGTTATGAAAAATCAACATTTTTTTTGCATGTGACCACTTTTTTTATCAACATCTTGGTGCACTTACCCTCAAAACTAATAGAAAATTACACAGTTGTGCTTGAAGAACACTTGAATCAGCTTGAAGAACTCTTAAATCAACAAATACATAACCAAAACACACTGAAAGAAAGAAAATAATCAATCCTACAAACTTTCTTTTAACCCAAATTCAATATTTAGATGAGAATACACTTTTCAATTTAAGTTTTCTCATCCTTTGACCACCCAAATCTTATGGGTTTTCATCTACAAGCTTTCTCCTTCAACAAGTTTATGTTTACTAAAGAAACTATTTATAAGTTATGGAAATATAAGAAGAGAGATAATAATCAACATGTATCCAAATGAAAACTATATATATAACCATCCAGAACCTATTGCCAATTGAAACACCTAATTATTGTGTTTCTCCAAGCCCCTTTAATCTATTTTTTTGAAATTTAGGCTACATGACTCCAAAGGGCACATATATCAATATTTGTATTGAGTCACATTAATTTATTAAAATCTATATTTTACTGCCCTCTTGTAATCATAAGTAATTGGACAATTAAAAATACCAAAATAATTATTCTTCCTATTCTTATTTATTAATACATGGAAATATAAAGTGGATATTATTTTTTAAATTCCATTTATAAACAAAAGGGGACATGGAAACTAGTGTCAAGACTCAATTTTTTGAGTCCATCTTACTCCTCGACTATCACTTAAAGGGTGTGTTGGTGTGAAAAAAATTTTCTACCTATCTAGTTTTATTTTCCTAATACAACTATTTGAACTACACTTAAGATCACTTGGAGGTTTTTGTTGGTGTAATTAAATATTCACTAATTATACTTTGCTTAAGCTTACTTAGTATAATACATTGCATAGTAGTTTTTCATTGAGACATTTAGGAGTTTGCACCTCAAATAAGCACATGGTGTAAGAGAAGTCCACTCTTGGTGGTGATAGTTGTTATGTCAATCCACCTTTAGTGCACATATCACATTAATCCTCATCATAGCACGTATTTCATTGCATAATGGAGGATGATCCACCTTTGTTACTATTAAACTTCTAGAGATCACTACAAATGTAGTTGTATTGTCATATGGTATATGCTTTCCAAATGGAAGCCATCTCTCTAATATAGGATGAAGTATGGATAGACATGTCTCTTCATGGGTCATGTCTATTCATTAGAATGTAAATATAATGACAAATAAATATCTCATATATATATATATGTACTATAGTTTATCCAACTAAGCTACCACTCATTAACACTCCCTCTTAGCTAGGGAGGTTAAACAAGATTCATACACAATATGAATAACATATTACCTCAACATAAAAATGGTTTATGGAATGTCAACTCATTTGACTTCCTAGTTTATTGAATGCCAACTCATTTGACTTTGAATATCAACTCATTTGATATTTGAATGTCGACTCATTTGACATTTGAATGTCAACTCATTTTTCATTCACTAGGTGCCTTTGAGTAATGGCCTCTTGAATGTTGGCAAGATATTCACCAAGTACTATGAGTAATGGCCTCATTAAGTCAACTTATTTGACATTCACCAAGTACTCTATGTAATGGCCCCTTGAGTATCAATTTCCATACCATTCACCATGTACTCAAAGTGTTTATAAGGTATGTGCATTCACATTCTCATAATGAATGCCATATAAACTTTCACCATGCATAGTATCATCTATCATGATCTGCATAGATATTGCAAGATATCTATCATAATAGGTTAAGTTATTAAAAGATCGTCACTTTTCAATAACTTCTATAAAATACAAGTGATAATCATTTGGAAGTCGTTACTTCTTCATGATATAGACAGGTAGGGCCATATAGTTTAGAGGAATATTTAGGAATCACAATCCTCTTGATTGCTACAATTTATTGATTACTAGAGAATCCATCTTCAACATGGTCTACTCCCTCTTAATCAACATGTTTGAGATCACTAAAGGTTGATTGAATCATATCTTCTATTTGATATCTCTCTTTCAAGGTTGTCTCTAATGGAATGTCACTCCCTCTTTTTCTTACATGAACATTCTTGAAGGAAAAGATCAAGGCAAATAGCTCTTATAGTATGCATTGAAAATATAAACAAAATAGAGACTAATATAATACTTGATATAAGATTTTTCCAATAAAATGTAGATAATTATAAACTGATGTCATTTCCTCTTACTTATATTGAAAATAATCCTCATCATTCCAATATAGATAGATATCTAGTTTATATATATACATTGAAGATATAAATATATACATTCCATATGTATATATCTTAATATTTTCAACATAATATTACCACATAAAAAAATTAATGTGATCAATTTATTAAAGCTATATATATATATATATATATATATATATATATATATATATATATATATATATATATATATATATATATATATATATATATATATATATATATATATATATATATATATAACCTTTTCATAAAGTAAAACTACTTTCAAATAATAATTTTGCATACCTCCTTTTACCTTGTACAACGTGGGCTTAGACTATATCCCTTAGAAGTTGGTTGACTACTATATGAAAGCTATCGATACTTGTTCAAGTTTGATCCTTACTTTCTTCTAATTCCTTCTTACATACAAACGTGAGTACGAGCTATGATACTATTTTTGAAGTAAAGGTTCTATTCCATGGAGGTGGTTGTTGCAATGGAGTATCTTCATAAGAAGGGGATCATGTACATAGATTTGAAGCCACAAGAACATATTCCTCCAAGATAGCGGCCACATAATGTTCACTAATTTCAATTTCTCTCTCTAGCTACCTCTCTTCCATTCATGACCACAACAAATAATCTGATAAACTTGTTCCCAAAGATTCTAATCATGAATGTAGCTCCCAATGATCGCATTCGTTTGTTGGAATGAACGAATACATGTTGCTAGATATTCTATGGAGCACCTGACATGCTTTTCTAGTAGACTGGTGGTCACTTAGAATTCTTGCATTTGTCCCATTTATGTTCTTTATTCTTACATCAAATTGATAGTGCATATCACTTTGTTGGGGCCTAATTTCCAAAATACATAAACCCTTAATGCAATAAACACATATTAAATCCAAATTGATTCTACTCCATTAGACACATAAATTAGAATGATTGTAGAAGTATTCTATTTGCTCAATTCGGTCTTAGATGATGACCATCATTGTACAGGCTTGATGCATGTGTATTATTCGTCTGTTAGGCTCCTCTACAGAATATTATTCTTATGTCTTTAACCAAAACAAATAATCATCACAAAGTCTCAAATCCCATTCAAAACTTCTTGTCAAATGAGCACATCTAGTACAATATAAATGTCATTTGTATTTGATTGCTTTATTACATTATATCTCAATTATATATATATAGTTTATCCAACTAAAGCTACCAACCATTAACATTTAGCTTTGGTGGATATGTGATTCCACCTTGTGTAGGTGAAAGACTATCTTCTCCTTATCATTGTCTCTTATCACCTTTCCTATATAATGAGACCTATTATGTACATTTTAATGGAGTCCATTATCAATAATATCATTCTTGCATCTTAATGCAATTGACTTTCCAACCTCTTGTGGAAGGTATCTCGGCATTTCATTTGATCCTGGGGTGTTGTAGGGTCATCTAAAACTCTAACAATTTTCTATATTTCTACTACATTTCATAGAGACTTTAAAATTCCTCACATTTGTCTCAAGTTCTCTAAATTTGTCACACCTTTTTGAAAGTTAGTCAACTTTGAACTTAGTCTACGTTAGTCAACTCTCAACTTTGAACTTAGTCTACATTAGTCAACTTTGAACTTAGTCTACTCTTACCTATCTCTTTCTCCTTGTCTTACATATACAAGCAACTTACCATACTACAATGATTGATTTTTTATGATGTGCACATTCATTTATGAAAGTTTATGGTTTTTATAGTCATCATATTGCTACTCCCTTTAAAATATCATCCCTTCAGGATGCCCCTTTGTGAAATGATCTGTCTCTTGTGTTGGTACACAATAGTTATACTTGTTTAGTTTACTTTTGCCTAACTCTCAAGAGCAATTGTCTCCTTAAGTATCAAATTTAAAGGGGGGTGTTAGTGTGAAAAGTAGTTCTACTTGTCTAGTTTTCTTTTACCTAATAGACCTCTTCATCCTACAATTAAGCTCACAAAGAGGTTTTCTAAATCTTTACCTTGCTTTATTGAGACTATACTGATGTTGTTACATTTGTCTCAAGTGATCTATATTTTACACATCTTTTTAAGGGCTAGTCAATAGTCTACTATTACCTTCCTTTTTCCTCATTGTCAGACATAAATAAGGAGCTTAATGTATTATATTGATTGACACTTTTGGATAGTTTTAAACATCATTATATGCACATCAATTTACAAAAGGTTTAGTATTTATGCTCGTCATTGATACTCCCTCAAAAAAATCATCCCCTTGAATAGCCCCCTTTCTTATCCAATGCAACACCCAATACTTAATGATGCTCACAATATTCCACATTGTTTGATTTTGAATTATGAAAGTTTTTGCTCACATTTGATGAGCCTCATTGTAGAAAACTTGTAATCTTGAAAAATTATCTCAAGTTTAAATCTCAAAAAATTAGAATATGTAAACACTTTTATAGAACACTGTCTAAAACACTAAACTAAAATGCACCATCTTATCAAGGGAACACTTGAATTTTTTAAAACTTTTTGAAACTTTTCTTATACACCCAAGTACTAATGTTTTAATTTAAGATTTAGCCACTAACCTTTTATATCACTAAGAATTGTACAGTATACATCCATTAAAATTGTTCAAATAGACATCTAACTATTTCACAATCTATATAAAATACCTATAAAAAAGTATTTCCAATGAAATATACTTTTATTCATAGATGGAATGTTCACTCCCATTTATCCCACCTCATCTCTTGCAGCTCAACCGTGTGGGGTTGAGAAATATGAAGCTTGTGGAGAAGAACACTGCAGCACATAAGTAGATAGAGCGGATGGGGACCTGAGACGAGGTTCCATATCAAGATAGAGCCAGGAATATCAATCACACCGTTTTGCAAGCTTTCCGTCTCCGTCATGGGATCGAGAAAATCTAAGAGCAGCAGAAAAATATCAGTCTGTATCAGTCACAAAGTGCAGTCAAGAAAGGCAAAAGAGGGCCCCCGGGAACAACAATAATACAGGGGGCAGAGAGGGATGAATGAATGAGAAATCCTTTGTGTTTCCGTCTGGTGAAGCCACTTCCCAGGAATTTTCGCGAGAGGGTAAGGATTCCCCCAAGGGCGGAAAAGGCAGTAATTATGGAGCTTCTTCTCTCTTCCATTATGTTGTTTCCACCAATGACTCCATTGGATTCCCCTAAAGTTGCCGAAAGGGCGGATGAGAACCACCTGACTGAATCTGAATTATTTAGCTTCCATATTCGAAGACTCTTTTCGGACTCCACTGCTCAGATCCCACATTGCCGGGGCCCTATATAAAAGGGCAATGGCGCAGAATGAAAATTTCAAACAAATCCTCTTCATTTACAAGCCCTACATTTACAAAACCCCTCCATTTACAAATACCCTCCATTTACAAGCCCTCCATTTGCATTTGAGCACGACCTCGGAGCAAATGATGAAGGCAGCGCCTCAATCGAGTCTCCAGAGGGTTGTAATGGGAGCTTCGAGGCTGAGGGGGCAGAAAGTGAGCACCCTGAGGTCTCGAACTCAGGACGCCGTGAACGAGCTGATGCAGGCCATTATCGATCGAGACGGCTCAAAAGAGGCGTTTTATGTTGTAGATCTGGGCGTTGTAGTGGATCTTTGGGACAAATGGCAGGAAGCGCTTCCCGGCGTGAGACCTTTCTACGCCGTGAAGTGCAATCCGGAGCCCCTTCTCCTCAACTCCCTTGCGATCCTCGGCGCCGGATTCGACTGCGCGAGCCGCGCCGAGATCGAGGCGGTTCTCTCCCTCGGCGTCTCGGCGGATCGGATCGTGTACGCGAACCCTTGCAAGGCGGAATCACAGCTCAAATACGCCGCAAAGGTTGGGGTAAATCTTACGACTTTCGACTCCAAGGAAGAGATCGAGAAGATCCGGAGCTCGCATCCGCGGTGCGAGGTGATCTTGAGGGTGAAGGGCCAGGAAGACGGAGGAGCGCGGTGTCCTTTGGGGTCGAAATACGGAGCCCTAGCTGAAGAAATCGGGCCGCTGCTCCAGGCGGCGCAGCGGGCGGGGTTAACTGTTGCCGGCGTCTCATTTCACGTCGGCAGCGGTGCAGAGCACGCTAGGGCTTACACGGCCGCCATTAATGCCGTCAAGAATACCTTCGACAAGGCCTCCAAATTAGGGCTTCCAAGGCTCAAAATTGTTAACATTGGAGGCGGTTTTACGGCCGGTCCAAGGTTTACAGAAGCCTCCACCGCGGTTCGAGACGCGTTGAGTAGCTATTTCCCTGGAAATTCCTCTGCAATTTCTGTAATTGCCGAGCCCGGTCGGTATTTTGCAGAATCCGCGTTTTCTCTGGCGACGAACATCATTGGGAAGCGGGTGAGAGGAGATCTGAGGGAGTACTGGATTAATGATGGGATTTATGGATCTATGAATTGTCTTCTGTATGATCATGCTGTTATAACTGCGCTTCCCTTGGCTTGCATGTCTCGTCGACATAATCCTTCCTGTAATGGCGTTCCCAAGTATCGTTCGACTGTTTTTGGGCCGACTTGTGATGCTCTGGATACTGTTCTTACTGACCATTGGCTTCCTGAACTTCAAGTGGGTGACTGGCTTGTTTTTCCAAACATGGGTGCTTATACGGCTGCTGCTGGCTCTAACTTCAATGGCTTCTCAACTTCTGCTATTTGCACTTATTGTGCAGTTTCTTATTACTGATAGAATTCACCATTCACAAATCCCTCTTTAAGCTTTGATGAGGCCGAGTGTAGAGAGTAATGGCTGATGGTTGGCCATTTTTGTTGAATGCTTGGTCTTTTTGTATGTTTCTGTATGATCTAATGCTATTAACAGCTTCTTATATTTTTGTTGCCTTCGGAATGTGACTGGAGATCATCCTTTTACTTGGAAAGTTTGTACTTTCTGTGTTCTTTTATGGTATTAATGGGGTTTGTAGGTAACTGTACTTCTGTTCTTGAGCAGAAGTTCATTTTCATACAACACAATTGAGTATCTCTACATCTATATCACAACTTTTTGCCAAGTTCAAGGGTTTATATTTTGTTTAAAATGGCATTATTACAATTAAGCCCATTTAGTATCGTCCATGCAATGAGAGAAGCACTTAATTACATAGATCTACACATATTCACAAAGACAGTTAACTCCCAGTGTTTTCAATCACACCGTATTCTATCATCACTTTTTCCTGGTACCTTGATAAATCATAAGATTATTATAGCTAAATTAAATCTTATATATTTATCTATTTATTTTATGTTTATTTTTATGTTAGAACTTGTTTATTGAAAGTTGATTAGAAACAAATGATTTTAATTGTAGTTTGAATTTTAGTGAGATAGTTTTTAAGTATCACAATGTTGTTATTAGGGAGAAATTATATATAAATATAACTAATTCATAACATTTTGAGTCACGCTTCATAATCTACATGACTTTATTTCTTCTTCTTTCTCAACTTTATATTATATTGTGACATTCTTAAACAAAATTATGATCAAAATCCACATATTTCTCTGTTTACGAAATTTTATCTATTCAGTAGAAGACTGAAAATAAATGAAAACAAATGATTAATTCTCGAAGTTTTCATATAATTTTTTTAATGATCAATTATTTGTTACCACTCTTATTATCTCATCCTAATCATAGACCATTTATAAATTAATATAAAGTACTCAAGGTAATATTACCATCTGTCAAAATTTCATACTTTGATCTCTACATGTATACTAAAACTTTTTAAAATTTCATCAGAAACAATATTTCTAAAACTTAAAAACCCTGATAGGTCCTGTAGCATGCCATTTTCCTAACGTCCTGATCGCAAGTAAGCTCAGTTTTAATCCATTTTTCTGTGATTTTCAGGATTATTTCAGTCTGTATGGTTTTGCTTTACGCGTCACAGCATTATTCGGCAGTTAGACAAGCGGTTACATCAGTTGCATATTGATAGAAAGACCGATAACTGATCAGAAACGGACTGTAACATGAAATGTAGTTAGTTTTTGAAAAACAATAAACCTGGAAGCAGTGCTTTCAATTAAACTCGGTGCGTTGTAACAAATTCAATGGCAACTCGAATTTCAAAATTACTGAACATTTAACCCGAGGAACGTCTCATAGCAAACAATGATTAACGTACATGGGTTTACATCGTTAACGTTTTTATAAATGCTTGCATGGGTTTCGAAGATGCAAATCCAGAGATTGATGACAAGGATAAGTGAGTCAAATGCTGAATGTGTGATCAAAGATATCATGAAATATCTATTGCTTCATGAGATTATACGAGTTATAAAGCTATTCAAACATCGTTAAACTGAATCCTGAATGAGTATGAAATAATGGAACAGCTGGGCCCCTTGGTGATTTTATTCTGTAGAGGTGTTTCGAATGGTATATATATATATTGATGTCAACCCATTTTAACGGAAAGCGAAAAGAGGAGAACATGTTCATGTTCTTATGCCTTTCTACAGATGTTGTTAGGTATCTACTTGTTACAAGCATATACCATCAATTATTTAACTGTAGAGAAGTTGAGAAAAGAGAAGTAAGCATTGACCTTCATGAGAAGGGAGGCATATAAGACATTCTCTTGTCTGTGAATTCCAAAGCCCATTACGAGAGCATATGGCGACAAGTTGATACTCTTTGATTTCTCTTATGACTTCCACCAATGCCCAACTCCGAAATATAACAATCAAAATATCTCAAATCTTGCTTTTGAAAAGAAGATTATATTAGTCCCATGTTTTCCCATTAGGAAACTTCCATGCAATGCCCCTCCAGTGGGATCACATTCCTGGTTACTGTTTGCTTTGCCGTTTACTTACAAATAAATCATCAGCATAACATGCAACCATGGACAAGCCAATCTTTTTGTAAGGATATAAGAAAGCTCGCTGCTGATGCATCTTTTTGGGTATCAAAATGTCTGATTTGTTCGTTTAAATTAGTTTAGGGTTTCAATGTGATTGAATAAAATATATAAATATATGAATAATGTTTTAGTCAAGAGTATTTTTTTATCAAATTTTCCTTTTCTTGGTCTTTTATAAAAAGGATTCACAAATTAAAAATACTATTTGATAAAATAAAGAATATTATAATCTTATTGTTCGTTCTTATGATAGTATTGTATAACTTCTACTTTAAAATGTACTAACAATTATGACCACCCTCAAATTGAATGTAAATTTTAAGCTACTAGTTTTTTTTTTTTTTGTCTTGAGTTTCTAGAAATGCAAATTTCATTGACACATTTTGTGCTGAGCTTCTAGATTTGGCATCCTTGCGCCAAACCCCATAACAATCCTAAGTCTCGTAAGAATCCAATAAGTCATATTATTATCAAATATTTGATATATATTATATATTTCATGTGTTTAGTATATTATTATACCATATAATATGTCATACAGTACATAATACTCTATTTATCTTCTATTATATGTATACACATACACACACCATATTATATTATGAATAATACGTATTAAATATATAATATTATAATGCATTTTAATATAATAAACTAAAAATTATATTACTATTATGTGTATGGAGGTATATCTTTATTTAATATAGAAATTTTATGTAATATATTACATCTTGGTGACAAAGAGGTTGCAAGGCCTCAATGATCGAAACATATATGTTTGTATGGCCAAATGCCTATGGGGATCAAGAGAAAGAAAGCTCCTTAGGAGAAGTATTTTGAATGATGTCTAGAGGAGAAAAATATGAAATGTCATCAAGGATGACAAATGCATAGCTGGTGAAGTTTGTGAGAGAACAAAAGATAAAGCATGAAGCCTAAATAGAGAAGATGTCCAAGGATATGGAAAAATTGTTGGAGAAAATAGGGAAGAAGAGTGGTGGGAACTCTGAGGAAATAATAGAAGGGAGTGATAAAGATCCCCTTGAGCAAGAAGAGGAAGAGGTTCCTGCTGATCAAAGGCTTCTCTTGAAGACCTTGAAATCCATGGAGAGAAGAACCATGGATACTAAGTTGGACTTACCAACCTATAATGGGAAGATGGATCCAAATGCTGCTATGGATTGGGTTGATGCTCTCACAAATTTCTTTGATTGTGAAGACATCCCTAAAAATCAGAGGGTGAAGATTGCCAAGTGAAACTTGAAGGGATCTACACTTACATGGTGGAATTTCACTCAAGATGAGAGGGTGAAGCATAACAAGAAACCAATAACCACTTGGAAGAATATGGCTGCATTACTCAAGAAAGTATATGTTCCTAATGATTATGAAGTTCAACTTCATAAGAGGAGGATGAGTCTAAAACAAAAGGATATGGATGTCTCTAGTTACACAAAGAGTTTTAGAGGTTGGTCATAAAATCTAAGGTGGTTAAACCTAAATGCATGAAACTTGCAAGGTATATGCAAGGGTTAAGAGTAAACATACAAGATAAACTTAGTCTAAGAAGTCTTACCCCAATGTAGAAATGCTATATTTTAGAATTGAATGTTGAGGAGAAACTCAAGAGGAGGAAGGAACAAAGTGGTAGAGGGAGAGGATGAAGAGACATTGGAAGTAGGGGCAGAGGTATGCCTACTGGAAGAGGACAATGTCACAAAGACTTTGGAGAATTAAATCATGAACATAACTAGGGAGAGAGTAGTTCTAGAGGTTCCTTTAGAGGAAGAAAATCAAAATCTAGAGGGAGATTTGGAGGAAGAGGTAGTGATGTCATCAAATGCTTTAGATGTCATTAGCTTGGGCACTTAGCATCAAAGTGTCCTAACAAAAGGAATAAAAAAGGGGAAAGGAGAGAAAATTTGGTGAGGGATGAAGACTCCCAAAGTGTACATTCACATGAATCCTTTGCAATACTTGAACAAGGAGAGACACCCACGATGAGAAGGACTTTAATCAAAGCACATAGTGCACCAAAACCACCCCAAAGGAAGACTCTTTTAAGAACCACATGTAGAGTGGGGAGAGAGGTATGTAGAGTAATCATTGATCCTAGTTCTACTAATAACTTGGTGTCTCTTGAGTCTGTTGAAAAGCTAAAGTTGAAGAGGATTACACATCCCACACCCTACAAGGTGTCATGGCTCACAAAGGGGCAACAAATAATTGTTGAAGAGAAAGCATGGATAGAGTTTTAGATTGGGGAGTATAAAAAAAAGGTACTTTGTCACATAGTACCCATGGATGCATGACACTTGCTCCTAGGGAGACCATGTAAATATGACTTGGAAGCACAACATGATGGAAGGAAGAACACCTACTCCATACAGTACCAAGGTAAGAAGGTAACTTTACTATCCCTGCCTGATTATGGTGAAGAAAAAAAGGTTATAAGTTTTGTTTGTAGGTGAGAAAGAGTTTTTGAAAACTATTAAAGAAGAAGGAACTCCTTGTTATGCCATAGTATTCTTACCCAAAAATTATTGAAAGAAGAGAGATAGGAAGACAATGGAAACCTTAAGGAAAATAGGCCCAAAGGAAGTCACTGAACTATTAGCCCAATACAAAGACATTGTGACTAAGGATTTGCCAATTGAATTTCAACCTATTAGGGAGATAAGCCATTACATTGACCTTATCCCTGGGGAAACTTTCCTTACAAGGTTGCCTATTAGTACACCTCTGGGAAAAATGAGGAAATGGCCAAATAGATCCAAGAGTTGTTGGACAAGGGGTTGATAACTAAAATTCTTTAAGTTCCTTATGTAGTACCTACCCTATTAGCCCCAAAGAAGGATGGTACATGAAGATTGTGTATAGATTCTAGAGAAATAAATAAAATCACTATTAGGTATAGGTTCCCAATGCCTAGAATTGAAGACCTATTAGATCATTTGGGGGGTGCAAGGTACTATTCAAGGGTGGATTTGAAGAGTGGGTACCACCAAATACTTGGGTTAGGGTTGGTGATGAATGGAAAAAAACCTTTAAAACAAATAAAGGCTTGTATGAATGGAGGGTAATTCCCTTTGGGCTACCAAATATGAGGTGAATGCACCAAGTTGTGGTGCCAAAAGGATGACACACATCTCTTTTTTTCAAATTTTCAATAGCGTTATGGCTTGGGCTCCACAAGCCTCAGGCTTGTGGAGTCCTAGCGCATGCACACTTTTTAAAACACATATTTATGGGCTACAACCCGCATCCCATCTCATTTTTTTCTTTCCTTTTGTTGGTTTCCTTCTCTGCCCCCAATAGTGCACACGCATTTGGTAGAAGGTAAAATATTTTCTCACTCTCCTCCTCAAAATGCCTCCTCGTCGCTGGAGATCAAGATTGGGATCATCATGTATGTTTTCTACTCTTAGTTTTGCATTGTTTTGAATGTTTTTTAGTTTTGCTTCAAGTTTGTTTATTTATTTAAAATACAATTAGTTTCTTATCAAGAAATATGAATAATCAACCACCAAATCCCCAACTTGATAAACAAAATCAAAATAAAAACCCTCCACAAGATCAAAATGAAAACCCTCGTGAGGAAGAGCAAGAACCTCCACAACCTCCACCGATTAAAATATTTCCTCCTGTCACCCAAGCCAATATAATTAATGAAATAGAAAGAGGATAAAAATGAATTAGAAGCAATCACTGGCAAGTTAAAAGCTTGCAGGAAAACTAATCCCATGAGAGCATAATTGACATCCTCCCTTGAGTTTGTTATGATCCATGTAGCTTTTGTTAGTGGTCAATTAGATATTTGGTGTCTTAAGAGAGAAGAAAAAAGAAGATATTATGCAAACAAATTATCCTATAAAGATGTAAGAAAAAAGGACATAATGAAAGGTAACATATGTGCATTGTTTAAAAAGTCAGGAGAATAAGACACTATTAAAACTACAACTAAAAGGTTCCCCATCCATTGGTGCATACGAGATGATATTAGAAATAAATTTTGGGATAGATGGTGGATGGTCTTTGATGCCCCTCACTGCAATAATCACAAGGTTCCAATATATTTCTTAAAGAAATTGTATTGTGAAATTTTCCTCAGCGAGATCCCCAATTATTTTGACATGTTAGATTCTTAGGGTAGAGGTGGGGGGTCATTATTTGAGAGGTTGGAGGCACATCGTGACCCTAATCAAGTTAGGGCACCTATTCTCAAGCCACAGGGTGAGCATGTTATTATTCCTTCAGTTGTGAAGGAACATGTAGAGACCAATACTCGAGGGACTATCAATGTTTTAACACTGATCCTCATTCATTGTGCCAGCCCATTAGTTGAGGAGGATCCTTCTTTGCATCGTGGTCACATGTGCACATCATGTGGGTCCTTATGCATGTTTGGCAGTCACATTGGAGACACTATGGATGATGGGCTAGTCATTAATGACCTCCTAAGTGAGACATTTGACATTGACACACAAGTGAATTACAATTATAATATACTAATTTGATCACATTTCATATGTACAGTGAATGACTAATTAATTAGCATGTCTTGACATTGTTCAAAATTTAGGGTAAGAGTGTTGATGGCCCTAGTACAGATTCCCCAGCCCCATTTTACATCTTGTCCATGAGTCGACAAGTATGTATTAATTTAATCATTTAAATTAATACATACATTTATTAAGTAATCATATGAAGGATTGAAAAAATATTTTTATCCATGTGCATTAGTTCTCTACTAGACCATCGACATTCACAAGGGACTCTAAGCTTAGGCATGATATGAGTTTCATAGAGGTACATTTATTTCATGTTAATTTAATTAATTTGATTATATTATAGTCTATTAAAAAAATATGTAAATTTTATTATATGATTTGTAGTTGTTGATGTCAAAGACTCCTCCTTGTCTTTACCAGTCCATTGATTGTGGAGTTGTTACTGCGATGGCTAGTTCAAAGCCATTGATTGAGATATGAAAGAGTTTTCATAGTTTTAGTTGTTATTTATAATAGTTAGAATTGAAATTTCAAATGGTATTTACAAGTATGATTGAGTGATTATATTGATTGAATTGTTGTAGGGCCTTGTTACTCTCGATCATCTGTGAGCCTTTGAGGTGGATGTACAGAGTGACTATTTGATGGTGGTAAGAAAATAATTAATTTTGGGTGTACATATATTTGATTTCAATGTATAATAATTATTGATTCATATATACTTTTTTTGTATCAGCTCCAGATAGAGAGGAGCCTAAACAAGAGGACGAGCAAGCATGTGAGGAAGATCCCATCATCCCCACCATCTCCCTCCACATAATGACCAAAGACCTCTAGGGAAGGAGAAGATATATAGGGATGGACACATGTATAGACATTAGTGGAAATATATTTTGGATTTTATCTTAGTGGACATATTCGATATAAATTTGATGTATATATGAAATTTTATATTTGATGTATGACATATATTTGATGCATGACATTATTAGACTTGAAACTTTGATTTATCAGTTTGTTCATGTATGATATTATTGGTTATCATAATATATATCTTGTTTTTCTTGTTTACATTTTAATTATTTCATTTTAATGTAATTTTCATCCAAAATAAGGGTAGGAATCATTATAATAAGCTTTGATAGTATCTTTTCAAATGTGAACAAGGCTATGATATTAATTTGCATTTAAATTGTACAAGTTATGAGTACTTTTGATTATAAGGTACTTATTTGGAGTTTTTTTTGGGATGAGAACAATGAAACTTGAATTCTTATTACTGTTATACAATTAACATTGAAGTTTTGCTCTGGTGTTTTACAGAGATTTTTCGATTTTTGAGATGGGTCAGGAACCTAGAAAGCAAGAACTGAGTAATTGCAGGGCTTGGAAGGCTAATGTCTCTATGTGGGAAATTTTGCAAAAAGGTAATGTTACAACCTACATTGAGAGACTCCATGGGTATAAACCTCACATTATGGAAGCGTTCTTCAAAAATGGTTTGAAGATAGGGTAACTTTGCATGGGATCATGGTGAAATTGACTGAAGATTTTATTGCTAAGGTTATAGGGTTTCGTATGGAAGGGATCAAATTTAGTAAGGAGACTAGCATCTCCAATGTAGCCTTCAAGAAATTTCCAAAGATAGAAGATAAAGATAAGAATTTGGAGAAAAATGGGGATTTCTATGAACTGAAACAAATTAAATTTATCTAGAGGGATGTGCTTTCTTGTATCTATGAGTATTTTATTCTTGATAGTAGGGCGAAAAGAGTCCATAAGTTTCACTTTGTTTTCCTAAATAATTTTAGGTACAAAGACTTCTCATTTTTTATGAAATATTCTCTACTTCTTAGTCTTTATGCACATAGAAAGAAAGAGTCTCGTCTTTTTCTTCATGATGGTTTAATTTTACTTATTGAAAACTATTGCAAAAGTAAGGCTATTAAACTTGATCCGATTCATGTGAAAAGGAAAGGGACTAGAAGTGAGACCCACCCTAAGAAAATTAAGGTGGAAGAAGGGGCTAGTGTTAGCAAGAAGGCTTTAAAATAGGAAAGGTCTAAGAAACATGTTGAGGAAATTATCGAGTTTGAGAATTCAGAAAATGATGAAAAAATGGAAATGGACAATGATGAGAAAATAGAAATGGGGGATTTTAGTTCTAATCTAGATGGTTAGTTTGGGAGTAAAGGGGTGTCTATTGGTAAGGAAAATGTGGAGGGAAATCAGGATATAGATATTGACTTGAAGGTGGGGTTGGAAGCCCTCAGGGAGGATGATGAAAAAAAGAGTGATAACCCTTCTCAGAATGTTAGCGAGGAGAAAATGGAGGAGGAAATAGGTAAGGAGAATGAAGATAAAGGCCCTATTGGTAAGGATAATAGCTAGAGTAAAGGTGTTAATGAGGAAAGGATAGAGAATATGGACATTAATACTAATACCCAGATCAATACTATGACTACCTCTGAGCCTAGGAATGTGGTTGATAGGAGGGATAAAGCTAGACTCTCTTTCCTTCACATACACTTCTAATCTTAAAGTAGAGACTTCTCTTTAGGGTGACTTGTGTCTGTATAATGAATTAATGGATCTCAAGAAGAAAATGGGGATTATGCAGAGAGATTTGGATGATGAACAAGCAAAGAGAACCTAGATGGAAGTTCAAATTGGTAACATACCTGATAAGCTTAAAGAGTATGAACAGAAGCTTCATCACCTTATAAAGGAAAGTGGTGAAAAAATGGAATAGGTCACTTCTAGTCTTTGTGCTATGGCAGCTAGTCTGGGTAAAAAGAGTAATGAAGAGATAATATCTCCTGGAAATGCTGGGGTGGGGAGTCCTAGTGGGCCTAGTAAGAAAACCAGGCAGAGCACAAGGAAAAAGGTTACTGAGGCTCTTGAGGCTCCTGTTCTTTCTCTAGTTGACATTATCCAAAGTACTACAGAAGTAGGTAAAGAGGTGGCAAGTATTATCAAAGAGTTGTTGTAGGTGTTGGTTGTGGATCGGGTGTGTTGGTTGCTGGTCTGGGCATTTTTTCTAGTTTTTTCCTTGTGCTATCCAGTTTGTTTAAAACTCTAGGTTCCAGGTTCTTGTAAAACTCGGTCATTTTTTTATGGTTCAAAATTTTGATTTCAAGTCCTTGTAAAACTTAGTTTGGATGTTTTAACTTTAGGGTTTTGGTCCTTGTAAAACTTGGTGGTGCTTTAATGTTTATATTTAGTTTTTTGTAAAGGGTGTAAGGTCCCTTAAAAACTTGCTTTTACCATAATCTAAAACATTGAAGTTTCACTCTTGAGTTGGTTGCATTATGTAAATGTCTAAGCTTGAATCTTAGTGTCATCATAAACATGTCAAGAGTTTATATATGCTTTATCTTCAAAACACGAGAAGACTTGAAATAAACTTTTTAATTTATTCATGTAATTTGATATCAATATTACTTGCTTATCCATCTCTTTGAGAGCTTCATTCATGGAAACACATTATATATACTCTTCTTATGATTCCTATAGCTATAGTTTTTGCATTTTTTCTTGGATATCTTTTGTTTTTCATTATGCTAGTGCATGGAACCTAACAACCCTTGTTATGGATTTTTTTGTGTTGTTTTTTCTTTGAGGCTTTTTGTGACTCTATCCAAGTCGTGGTGGTGTGTTGGTGTTCTTAGATCAAGTTGGTTTGACTGAGCCTTATTTAGGTATGTGCAAGCTTATAAATGCTAGGGGGATACTAGGTGGTCAAAGTGGTTCAAAGTCTATACAAGTCATTGGTAAGTGGGATATGACCCAACTAGGTCATAAATAGTGATTTTTAATCTTGTTAAAGTGTTTGGAACTCATAAAATGTAATGTTGGTTGATTAGGATCTCAAATGCCAAAAGTTGCTAAGTTATCAAGAAGTTTCTCAAAATGGATCTAGGGGACAAAAGGAGGCATATTGGTTACTAGGGGGGCCACATTATGTATAAACACCTTTATTGAACATTTTTAGTTCCATTTAAAAAGGTTTCAAGGGTCTAGAAGTCAAAAATGCAAAAAATACAATGTGGTCAGCAACTTATAAATGTTGCTCCACAACATTTTGTGCAACTTTTTAGTTATGGCATGGAAGGAAGGAAAGATTGTTGGTTTAACTGAACATACACCTTGGGAGGTCCTATAAGACCTGGAAGAAGACAAATCTACTAGTTGGATGTTGGAAGAGTTCATTCTTGAATTTGAATACAAACATTTTGTTACATTTCCTTTAACATTTTTTTTGGATTTTGCAAAGCAAGTTTGAGATAATGGATTGACCATTGAAGTTTTACCTTGGACTCAGTTAGTTCATGTTTGAACAATATTTTTTTGTTCATTAAACTTTCCTTTAAGTGTTCATTTGTTAAGGTTTTAGAAATTGTTTTGAAAACACCTTGTGTGTTGGTCCTGCCTAGGCAACCCACACAAAAATGACTCTCCCATGAGTTCCCACCATGGAATCATCATGGAATTGAGGGAAATGGGAGAGGAAATCTTGTACATAATGTATAACAAAGCTTTTGCCCTGCAAATGGAGTTAGATAATTTTCCAATGATGCCCTAGGAAAGTTTTGGATACTTGGATAGGGAATTACAGTGTTGATTTAAGGAGTTTGGGGTTTGAATGTAGATGATAGTTCAAACTAGATTTGGATAAGTTCGAGGGATGAAAAATTATTCTTTGTGCCAAAGGAGGCCTCCCCAAGAATAATTTTTATACCCCTAGGATGTCATCTTCAACTTCTTGTATCTTTTTCATTCTTCCAAGTATCGACACACAATATTTAATGACTCTTAAGGTCAATTTTGTTTGACATGCCCGAGAATGTTCAAGTGGTTAATGGGGTGAGATGAGATTTGGTCTAATTTTTACCTAGCCACTTAGAGCTAACAGAGCAGATAGTTTGGTCCCATGATGAACGGTTAGAGAGATTCACCAATTGGCAATTTTGTACTAGCCAACACTATAAGTTCAAGCATCACCCAAACACCTAGAATTGTATCCCTACCTCACATGATCTCTAAGATATTCCCCTCAAAGATCACTACCCTATGGAATTAAGTGACTCTGATGGTCAATTTCATTTGGTGTTCCTGAGAACATTTGAGTGATTAATGGGATGGGAAGAGCTTGGGACTAGGCTTTACCCGGACACTTGAAGCTAACAAAGAAGACAATTCAATGCCATGATGAATAGTTAGAGAGATTCACTAGTTGGTGACTTTGTATTGGCCAAAACTACAAGTTTTAGCATCACCTGAGATGGGACCGCAAAATCAAAAAAAATCCAATCTCCAAAAAGAGAGAGAGCTTATTGTAGATGTCAAAATCATGATCCTATAGCACCTAAAATTGTATCCATATCTTGCACGAGCTCCAAGATATGCCTCATCAAAGATTGCTGACCTGTGGAATTTAGTGACTCATAGGGTATATTTCATTCAACATGCCCAAGAAAATTCAAGCAGTCAATGGAATGAGAAAATCTTGGGAATATTGTTTACTTAGCCACTCAGAACTAATGGAGTAGATAGTTTGATCCTAGGATGAACGGTTAGAGAGATTCACCAATTGACAACTTTGTACTGGCCAACACTACAAGTTTCAACATTACCTGAGATGAGGCCACAAAATTAAAATGGAACCCAATCTCCAAGAGAGAGAGAGAGGTTATTGTAGATGATCTTGTAGCACATGGAATTGCATCCATACCTTGCACAAGCTCTGAGATATGCCTCGTCAAAGATTGCTACCCTATGGCATTTAGTGCCTCTCAGGGTCAATTCCATTTGGCATGCCTAAGAATGTTCGAGTGATCAATGGGATGGGATGAGATTTGGACTAGGATTTACATGACCACTTGGAGCTAACATAGTAGACAGTTTGATCCCATAATGAATGGTTAGAGAGATTCACCAATTGGCAACTTTGCATTGGCCAACACTACAAGTTTCAATATCACTTGAGATGGGGCCGTAAAACCAAAATAGAATCCAATCTCCAAAAAGTGAGAGATGTTATTTTAGGTGTTGACAACATGATCTTGTAGCACCTATAATTGCATCCATACCTCGCATGAGCTTCGAGACATGTCCTGTTGAAGATCACTTCCCTATGGCATTTAGTGACTCTCAGGGTCAATTCCATTTGGCATACCCAAGAAAATTTGAATAGTCAATAGGATGGGACAAGCTTGGGACTAGAGTTTACCTAACCACTCAGAGCTAATAGAGCATATAGTTTGGCCCCACGATGAATAGTTAGAGAGATTCACTAGTTGGCGACTTTGTACCAACCAACACTACAAGTTTCAACATCAACTGACATGGGGCCACAAAATCAAAATAGAATCCAATCTCCAAAAGGAGAGAGAGGTTATTTTAGTATCGACAAAATGATCTTGTAGCTCAGAATTGCATCCATACCTCACAAGAGCTTTGAGATATGCCCCATCAAAGATCACTACCCTATGGAATTTAGTAACTCTCAAGGTCAATTTTGTTCGATGTGCTCAAGAATGTTCAAGAGGTCAAAAAATGGGATGAGCTTGGGACTTATCCACTTGGAACTAATAGAGTAGAAATTTCTATCCCACGATGAATGGTTAGAGAGATTCACTAGTTGTCAACTTTGTACTGGACAACACTACAAGTTTCAACATCACCCGAGATGGGGCTGCAAAATCAAAATGAAATCCAATCTCCATAAGAGAGAGAGGTTATTTTAGGTTTCAACAACATGATACTATAGCATTTAGAATTGCATCCATATCTCACACAAGCTCTGAGATATGCCCCATCAAATGTTGCTTCCTTATGGCATTTAGTAACTCTTAGGGTCAATGATGTTCGACGTGTCTGAGAATATTTGAGTAGTTAACAGGATAGAATGAGCTTGGGAATAGGGTTTACCTAACCACTTAGAGCTAATAAAGCTAACAGTTCGATCCCATGATGAATGGTGAGAGAGATATGAGCAAGATGTGTATGGCTAGGCTACTTTGTGCAAGATATGAGTAAAAGTTGCTAATTAGGCAAAATTGGTATTTTTGAGTTTTTGGTTAAGATACCGTAGGGTTAGGTGTTTTTAGTTATTTTTGAATAATTTGGAACCTTTTCCAAGTCCTAGAAGTGAAATCTAGCAAGCTTTGCAAAAGTTACACATTTTGTGCAAAATTACAAAATTGAAAAGTTGTAAAAGTTGCTCAAAAATGCAACTTGGTTGGAAAGGAGTTATAACTATTCAAATAATATTTGTAACCATTGTAATAGGCATAGGATGGATAAGTACCTCATTTGTGAGGTCTAAAGGGACATATTGTACAGACTGGGAGAAATTGCAATAAAGGATTTTGAGTTTTGAATCTATTTTTACTATTTTTTGTGCATCAGTCATATTTTATGAATTGACGGGTCTAATATAATAATTTTCTAAGAAGGATAATTGACTTAACTTTATTTTTCTTTTGGTTTCATCCTTCTAAGTGTTGTTTTTCTCAAGTTATTCAAGATTTAGTGCAACAAGGTTTGTAGGACAACAATTTTGTGCATATTCCATAAATGGGCTCCTAACTACAATCTCTATAGTTGGATTATAATGGCCTCTTGGGTAATGGTAGCTAGTAGGGTCCTTTCAATGATTCCAGGGTTTCAATACTGGAGAAGAAGTTTTTTTATTTTTCCTAATCAGCCCTAGGTCAAGTACTCAAGAGGATTTGACCTTTTGGACATGTTGTTTCAAGTATGACAGGAGTTAGAGACCTATTGGAGGGATGGACATTTGGGAACATGTTGAAATAAGGTTTTTAGTCATTGTTGATTTTTGGGTGTGTTTCCATCAACCCATTTCCTCTATTTTTCTTTGTAAACGAAGCCTAACTTGATCAATTAGGTCTATGTTGCCTAGTGAAGGAAAGAGAGTGTTGGAGTGGAACTTGAATTTAGTGCTTTGGGATTTGCTACAACTTTTAAAAGGGTATCCAAAACCCTATTTTTTTGGGTCTTGTTTGGGAATTTGAGAAGTTAGATCCTAAAAAGCTCTTAAGGAGTGCTAATAGGGGCTCATAGGGCTACTAGGTGAAATTGGGTTTGAGACATTGTGCAAGTGTGGGAATCAAACCATTTATGTAGTTTATGTTTTCTAAGTGCCCTAATTCCATTCCATACCTTAGAACCCTTGGGAGAAACCTTTATGGTATTTTACTAGTACTGACCTAGTCATGCGAAATAGATCGTAAAACCATAAATTGGGTGAACTTGGTTCTTTTTCCTTGGATTCTTGGAGAATTTGGATGTCTTGTTTCTCTGATCAATTGGAGGATTGAGACTTGCTAAAACCTTATGATAAGGTTGGAGATTTGGTAGTTTTTTGGTTGGGTCAAAGAGTGGGAAGGTCCATTTGAAGCTACCAAGTTGTGCACTCTGCATCACAAAAAGTGAGAGAGGTCAATGTTTTTGTAATTATATTCAATCTAATGAACCATCTAGATTTTATCTACATTTTAATGTCTCAAGTATTTCCTCATGGTCTAACTTGTGAACATCCCAAAGAGTCTTATTATGTGGCTCTTCTCCACATTTTATCAAGTGGACACTTGACATAACAAGAAGGTTTGAATAATGAAGAATATTCCTCTCTATTTGTCAATCCTCAAATAACTACAAATTAGGGTTCTTCATAGAATATTGTCCAAGCCATGTACTGGTTACAACCACCTCACCTATATGGTACTCTAAACCTTCACTATCTGTAACTGAGTGATCCAATTTTTTTTGGCTTGGACACAATGAAAAATAATAATTTATCCCTTCTTCATTGTCTTTAGGTGCAATAACAAAAAAAAATGGTCTGCAGCGATAAATGTACATAATATGGTCATTAATTCAACAAATACTTAGGTAAAAGTTATAACGTTGCATATTAAATTTACAAATATATACCAGGTTGCACTATATTAGACAAGCGGTCAAAGTCAACAGATGAATCCATCTCTAGCATTTCTAGTGCTTGTGGGGGCCAACAAATATCAACTGGGTCCAAAACCCATATATCCCATTTGTCCACCTGTTCGGTCGACTCACACTCATCTCAATTTTCCTTTGCACATGATGGACAAAAGCATGTCATTTTTTGTGGGTGGATACTCCATAAACCTGCATCAGAGCTTCTAAAAGAGTGCAACTCACTTGATCCTACCAGTGTGAAACAATTCTCATATGGTGCAATGCTAGTATTATCTATCAACCAAAAAAATCTACGAACCGTAGACTCACCTTCCTTACGTGGACCCATTTTGCATCTATCAATGTTTCTCCATTTTTGTACTTCAATTCTTCATGAGCTAAGGCTATTTTGATGCATGCGCCTGCACCATCATGCTCTCCATTTTCATGACCAACCTCTATGAAATTCCACATATATTGAATTCCAGACAACTTTTGCATCTTGCTCAACCAATAGAATATTTGTGCATTCCTGAATTGAGATGTCCAATTGTTTGACCAAATAATGTGTTTGAGATATGGTATGACCCTATTAGCCAAATCTCCATAAATAGTTGAAAAAAACCATGTACAAACTCTGTAGAATGTGGTCGGTCATCATTGATGTAAAAATGGTACTCCCTCAATATCTTTCTATCATCCTCTGTACTTGGAGGTGAATGCATGAATGTTATGTGAACAAATATAGAAACATTTTGAAAAGTATAATACTTTTCTTACACCTCATTTTGTGGTTGTAGTGTGTAGTTCTCTACGAAGTCTACAAATGAAACAATGGTATCCAATGGAAATGTATCCTTGCACAACTTGAATTGCAAATCCAGCCATCAAGCTCTATGTGTATGCCTTGCATACTCATAAATAATCTTTTCATGAAAAATATTCATGAACTCATACAGTATAATATTCTCAATGACTAAATCGCATTTTTTACCATGTTTTCCATCTTTTAGAGCATATGTCTAGTCTTATATTTTCTATAATCTATTATTTCATTTCCAATTGCATGTGTACTATCCATATGTTCACAAGTTGATAAAAGTTGCAAACTACAAAATAAGCATGTACCATCCAAGCATGACATCTTGCAAAATTGTTGATTGTCCCCTATTTCACATAAAATGTTGGATATGAACTCCCTTGAAGATCTAGGTGATTCATTCATGTCACAATCTTGCAAAACAAACTTAGAATGCAAAAACACACATATATACCTAAAAAAATCAAAATGGCTAGAAAATTCAATATGTATCATATAACAACAAGTTGTGCATATGTGATTTATCTTCGCATAAAAATATTTTCCCATCTTAAAAAATCTTTGACTTATTTGAATTTTAGGATGGGGTATGTGCAGGATCATGGTGTACCAAACTATGGTCTTAAGTGGCAGTGAAAAATCAGTAAATCAGGTTTATGTCAACTTGACACATAATTTTGAAGTGGTTATGGACTTTATATCAAAAAGTTGTAAGAAAATAATCTGTAAGAAATTGAATATAGTTTTTAAACTACTAGGCCTTATCAGGAGAAAAAAATAATTAATTGGTCAAAAGTTTGAATTTTAATGCAGTACTAAGAAAATTTCAGGGCAAAAATAAAAAGTAGGTGTATGTCTGACCACCTTAATCAAAATCAAATCATAATATTTTTTTAATATAATTATAGATATGAAAAGTAGACTCATGCTCGGATGTGACGCATATTTTTTGGTATTTTTATTCCAAATAAATAATTAAATATGAATTTTCTACCAAAAATTTTTTGAAAAAAAAAAAGTCCTGTGTCTGACCACCTAACTAATAGAAAATTTTACCAAATTTAATTTAATTTTTTTTTTCTTATACTAGGCGAAGTATAGAATGTGATGCAACTTTTAGATTTAAAAAATGTTATACCATTTGAAAGTTATAGCTATTTTTCAATTAGTATGTCAATCAACACTTTACAATAACCTTCATTGATAATTAACTAATAAATACTTATCGAACTCAGAATTTGACAAAAAATATATTGATGGAATCTAGAGAGTGATATTAAAAAACTCTTTTCATTTCATTCAATTTTGATCAAAATAACATTGTTAGACGGCTACCCGAAGTCTAAGTATCACTAAAACCCTCTTTAAACACGTCTTTTGGGTTGACCGAGTAGGCTTGGTAAATACCAAGCCTAATCGGATATCCGATATGCTCTAGGTGGGAAATTTCAAACCCCAACCCATTTTGGAGGGAAAATTAAATTTAAATGTTATAACTTATGATTTATAAATTATTTCACTTATATTACTATGTAAAGACGTATTTTTATATATATATATATATATATATATATATATATATATATAATAACATAATGTAAAGATATAAGATATAATCTAGTAATATATAATAATATATTATGTTAATCTTATTACAATCTATAAATATAATTTATATGATTATTATTTTTACTAAATATAATAACGTAATTTATATATATATATATAATACGTATTATATATTATTATATTAATATGTATAATAACGTAATATTTTTATTAAATATAATATGTATTATATATTATTATATTAGTATGTATAATAATATAATATATATATAATAATGTAATATATTAAATATAAATATATAATATGTATTATATATTATTATATTAATATGTATGTTATTAATATATATGTAATAACGTAATATTTTCATTAAATATAATAACGTAATAAATATATATATGTTATTAATATATATATGTATATTATTAATATATATGAGTCAAAAGGGGTCATAGGTCAACCATTGACCCCCTTTGACGCATTAAACGATGACATCTGTCCCTAGGGGTCCTAGGACCCCTAGGGACATATTACAGTGGTTAATATGGGTCAAAGGGGGTCATAGGGTGAACTATGACCCCTTTTGACCCATTAAATGAGAACATATGTCCCCATGGGTCCTAGGACCCCAAGGGACATATTTGAATCGTTCATATGGGCCAAAGGGGGTCATATGGTGACCTATGACACCCTTTGATCCATTAAACAATGACATATGTCTCTAGAGGTCCAAGGACCCCTAGAAAAATATTCAAATGGGTAATATGGGTCAAAGGGGGTCATAGGTCCCTTTGACGCATTTAATGATGACATATGTCCCTAGTGGTCCTATGACCCCTAGGGACATATTCAAATGGGTACTATGGGTCAAAGGGGGTTATAGGGTGACCTATCACCCTCTTTGACCCATTAAAGGATGAAATATGTCTCTAGGGGTCCTCGAACACTTAGGGACATATTTGAATCATTCATATGGGTCAAAAGGCGTCATAGGTGACCTATGACCCCCTTTGACCCATTAAACAATGACATATGTCCCTTGGGGTCCTAGGACCCCTAGGGACATATTTGAATCATTCATATGGGCTCTAGGGGTCTTAGGACCCCTAGAGACATATTTGAATAGGTAATATGGGTCAAAAGTAGTCATAGGTCACGCTATGACTCCCTTTGACCCACTAAACGATGACATATGTTCCTAGGGGTCCTAGGACCCCTAAGGACATATTCGAATCGTTCATATGACTCAAAGGGGGTCATAGGGTGACCTATGACACCCTTTAATCCATTAAACAACGACATATGTCTCTAGGGGTCCTAACACCCCTAGGGACATATTTGAATGGGTAATATGGGACAAAGGGGGTCATAGGTCACCATATGACCCCCTTTGACCCATTAAATGATGACAAATGTCCCTAGGGGTCCTAGGACCCTTAGGAACATATTCGAATTGTTCATATGGGTCAAAGGGGGTCATAGGGTGACCTATGACCCCCTTTGACCCATTAAACGAGGACATATGTCCCTATGGGTCCTAAGACCCCTAAGAACATATTCGAATGGGTCATATGGGTCAAAGCGAGTCATAGGGTGACCTATGACCCTCTTTGACCCATTTCAAGATGACATATGTCTCTAGGGGTAGGACCCCTAGGGACATATTCAAATCGTTCATATGGGTCAAACGGGGTCATAGGGTGACGTATGACCATCTTTGACCCATTAAACAATAACATATGTCTCCAGGGGTCCTCGAACCCCTAGGGACATATTCAAATGGGTAATATGGGTCAAAGAGGGTCATAGGGTGACCTAGGACCCATAGGGGTCATAGGGTCAAAGGGGGTCATAGGGTAACCAATTAAACGACGACATATGTCCCTAGGGGTCCTAGGACCCCTAGGGACATATTCAAATCATTCATATGGGTCAAAGGGGGTCATAGGTCGCCCTATGACCCCCTTTAACCCATTAAACGATGACATATGTCCCTTGGCATCCTAGGACCCCTAGGGACATATTCGAATCGTTCATATGAGTCAAAGGGGGTCATAGGGTGACTTATGACCCCCTTTGACCCATTAAACGATGACATATGTCCCTTGGGGTCCTAGGACCCCTAGGGACATATTCGAATCGTTCATATGATCAAAGGGGGTCATAGGATGATTTTTGACCCATTAAATGTCGACATATGTCTCCAGGGGTCCTAGGACCACTATGGACATATTCAAATCGTTCATAAGGGTCAAAAGGGGTTATAGGTCATCCTATGACCCCCTTTCACCCATTAAATGATGACATATGTCTTTAGGGGTCCTAGGACCCCTACGGACATATTTGAATGGGTCATATAGGTCAAAGGGGGTCATAGGGTGATCTATGACCCCCTTTGACCCATTAAACGATGACATATGTCTCTAGGGATCCTAGGACCCCTAAGGACATATTTGAATCATTCATATGGGTCAAAGGGGTTCATAGGTTACCCTATGACCCCCTTTGACCCATTAAATGATGACATATGTCCCTAGGGGTCCTAGGACCCCTACGAACGTATTCAAATGGGTAATATGGGTCAAATGGGGTCATAGGGTGACCTATGACACTCTTTGACCCATTAAATGATGAAATATGTCCCTAGGGGTCCTAGGACCCCTAGGGACATATACAAAAGGGTCATATGGGTCAAAGGGGGTCATAGGGTGAGCTATGACCTCCTTTGACCCATTAAACGATGACATATGTCTCTAGGGGTCCTAGGAGCCCTAGGGACATATTCGAATCGTTCATATGAGTCAAAGGGGGTAATAGATGACCTATGACCCCCTTTGACCCATTAAACAACGAAATATGTCTCTAGGGGTCTTAGAACCCCTAGGGATATATTTGAATCATTCATATAAGTCAAAGGGGGTCATAGGTGACCTATGACCCCCTTTGACCCATTAAAGGATGACATATGTCCCTTGGGGTCCTAGGACCCCTAGGGACATATTCGAATAGTTCATAGGGTGAACTATGACCCCCTTTGACCCATTAAACGATGATATATGTCTCTAGGGGTCCTCAAACCCCTAGGGACATATTTGAATGGGTAATATGGATCAAACGCAGTCATAGGTCACCCTATGACCCCATTTGACTCATTAAACGACGACATATGTTACCCCTAAGGACATATTCAAATCATTCATATGGCTCAAAGGGGGTCATAGGGTGACCTATGACACCTTTTGACCCATTAAACGACCACATATGTCTCTAGAGGTCCTAGGACCCCTAGGAACATATTTGAATGGGTAATATGGGTCAAAAGCGGTCACCCTATGACCCCCTTTGACCCATTAAACGATGACATATGTCCCTAGGGGTCCTAGGGCCCTTAGGAACATATTCGAATCGTTCATATGGGTCAAAGGAGGTCATAAGACCCCTCGGGACATATTTGAATGGGTAATATGGGTCAAAGGGGGTCACCCTATGACCCCCTTTGACCCATTAAACATATGTCCCTATGGGTCTTAGGACCCCTAGGGACATATTCAAATGGGTCATATGGGTCAAAGGGGGTCATAGGGTGACCTATGACCCCCTTTGACCCATTTAACGACAACATATGTCTCTAGGAGTCCTAGGACCCCTAGGGACATATTCAAATCGTTCATATGGGTCAAACGGGGTCATAGGGTGACCTATGATCCTCTTTGACCCATTAAACGATAACATATGTCTCTAGGGGTCCTCGGACCCCTAGGGACATTCGAATGGATAATATGGGTCAAAGGGGGTCATAGGTCACCCTATGACCCCCTTTGACCCATAAAACGAGGACATATGTCCCTAGGGGTCCTAGGACCCTTAGGGACATATTCGAATTGATAATATGGGTCAAAGGGGGTCACAGGGTGACCTATAACCCACTTTGACCCATTAAATGATGACATATGTCCCTAGGGGTCCTAAGACTCTTAGGGACATATTCGAATCGTTCATATGGGTCAAAGGGGGTCATAGGGTGACTTATGACCCCCTTTGACTCATTAGTTGATGACATATGTCTCTTGGGATCTTAGGACCCCTAGGGACATATTCAAATCATTCATATGATCAAAGGGGGTCATAGGGTGACCTATGACCCCCTTTGACCCATTAAACGACGACATATGTCTCTAAGGGTCCTAGAACCCCTAAGGACATATTCGAATCGTTCATATGGGTCAAAGGGAGTCATAGGTCACCCTATGAGCCTCTTTCACACATTAAATGATGACATATGTCTCTAGGGGTCCTAGGACCCCTACGGACATATTCAAATGGGTAATATGGGTCAAAGGGGGTCATAGGTCACCCTATGACCCTCTTTGACCCATTAAATGCCGACATATGTCTCTAGGGGTCCTAGGACCCCTAAGGACATATTCAAATGGGTCATATGGGTTAAATAGGGTCATAGGGTGACCTATGAGCCCCTTTGACCCATTAAACAATAACATATGTCTTTAGGGGTCCTAGGACCCCTAAGGACATATTCGAATCGTTCATATGGATCAAAGGGTGTCATAGGTCACTCTATGACCCCCTTTGACCCATTAAATTATAACATATGTCCCTAAGGGTCCTAGGACCCCTACGGACATATTCAAATGGGTAATATGGGTCAAAGGGGGTCATAGGTCTTTGACCCATTAAATGATGACATATGTCCCTAGGGGTCCTAGGACCCCTAGGAACATATTTGAATGGGTCATATGGGTCAGAGGGGGTCATAGGGTGACCTGTGACCTCCTTTGACCCATTAAACGACTACATATGTCCCTAAGGTTCCTAGGACCCCTAGGGACATATTCGCATCGTTCATATGGGTCAAAGGGGGTCATAGGTGACTTATGACCCCCTTTGACCCATTAAGTACCCCTAGGGACATATTTGAATCGTTCATATGGGTCAAAGGGGGTCATAGGTGACCTGTGACCTCTTTTGACCCATTAAATAATGACATATGTCGCTAGGGGTCTTAGAACCCGTAAGGACATATTCGAATCATTCGTATGGGTCAAAGGGGGTCATAGGTGACTTATGACCCCCTTTGACCCATTAAACGATGTCATATGTCCTTTAGGGTCCTAGGACCCCTAGTGACATATTCGAATCATTCATATGGTCAAAGTGGGTCATAGGGTGACCTATGACCCCCTTTAACCCATTAAACGACGACATATTTGAATGGATAATATGGGTCAAAGGGGGTCATAGGTCACCCTATGACCCCGTTTGACCCATTAAACGATGACATATGTCCCTAGGGGTCTTAGGACCCCTAGAGACATATTCGAATCATTCATATGGCTCAAAGGGGGTCATAGGGTGACCTATGACACCCTTTGACATATTAAATGACGTCATATGTCTCTAGGGGTCCTAGGACCCCTAGGGACATATTTGAATGGGTAATATGGGTCAAAGGGGGTCATAGGTCACCCTATGACCCCCTTTGACCCATTAAACGATGACATATGTCCCTAGGGGTCTTAAGACCCTTAGGAACATATTTTAATCGTTCATATGGCTGAAAGGGGATCATAGGTTGACTTATGACCCCCTTTGACCCATTAAACGAGGACATATGTCCCTATGGGTCCTAGGACCCCTAGGGACATATTCAAATGGGTCATATGGGTCAAAGGAGGTCATAGGGTGACCTATGACTCCCTTTGACCCATTTAACGATGACATATGTATCTAGGGGTCCTAGGACCCCTAGGGACATATTCAAATCATTCACATGGGTCAAATGGGGTCATAGGGTGACCTATTCCTCTCTTTGATCCATTAAACGATGACATTTGTCTCTAGGGGTCCTCAGAACCCTAGGGACATATTCGAATGGGTAATATGGGTCAAAGGGGGTCATAGGGTGACCTATGACCCCCTTTGACCCATTAAACGATGACATATGTGCCTAGGGGTCCTAGGACCCCTAGGGACATATTCAAATTGGTAATATGGGTCAAAGGGGGTCACAGGGTGACCTATGACCCCCTTTGACCCATTAAACGATGACATATGTCCTTAGGGGTCCTAGGACCCCTAGGGACATATGTGAATCGTTCATATGGGTCAAAGGGGGTCATAGGGTGACCTATGACCCCCTTTGACCCATCAAATGAGGACATATGTCCCTATGGGTCCTAGGACCCCTAGGGACATATTTGAATTGGTCATATGAGTCAAAGGGGGTCATAGGGTGACCTATGACCCTCTTTGATCCATTTAACGACGACATATGTCTCTAGGGGTCTTAGGACCCCTAGGGACATATTCAAATCGTTCATGTGGGTCAAACGGGGTCATAGGGTGACCTATGACCCTCTTTGACCCATTAAATGATGACATATGTCGCTAGGGGTCCTCGGACCCCTAGGGACATATTCAAATGGGTAATATGGGTCAAAGGGGGTCATAGGGTGACCTATGACTGCCTTTGACCCATTAAACGATGACATATGTCTCGAGGGGTCCTAAGACCCCTGGGGACATATTCGAATCGTTCATATGGGTCAAAAGGTGTCATAGGTGACCTATGACCCCCTTTGACCCATTAAATGATGACATATGTCGCTAGGGGTCCTAGAACTGCTAGGGACATATTCAAATCATTCATATGGGTCAAAGGGGGTCATAGGTGACCTATGACCCCCTTTGACCCATTAAAGGATGACATATGTCCCTAGGGGTCCTACGACCCCTAGGGACATATTTCAATAGTTAAGATTATATATTAATAACATATATTAATAATAGAGCTCATAATAATAATATATATTATGTTATTACATTTAATAAAAATATAGAAAAAATAATAATAATATAAATTATATTTATAGATTATAATAAGAATAACATAATTTATTATTATATATTAATAGATAATATGTTATATCTTTACCTTTAAACGTCATTATATATATGTTATATCCTATTATATATCACTATATACTAAGGAATATACTATTAACATAGTATATATATAATATATACTATGTATATAAAGCAATTATATACTATATAAATATAAGAACAAATATATTACCCACTTATATATATATATATATATATATATATATGATGCACAAAAACATCCTATAATATACTACTATATACTAAAGCAAAAAGAGCATATAAAAATTATAAACAATGTCAAAAGTGTGCATATATATATATACCCAAAAATATATAAATATAAAAAATAAATATATAAATATATTTATATATTTATATATTCATATATTTTTTAATATAAATATATATTGATATATTTCTTAATATAAATATAAATTTAAAAATAAATAAATATATGTATTTATATAAAGCAAATATAAATACATAAACATATGTATTTATATTAACAAATACATATATACAAATGTTTAATTATTATCACAAACTATTTTTCCCTTCAAAATTTCATGGGGGACATATAGGATATCCGATTTAAAATTGGATATTCGATTTTACTGGCATCAAATTCCAACTTATTTGCTGTCCCTGCAAACCCGACAACATCACTTTTTGACTTTTTTTTCACGAGTTTTATAAAATGTCGCGTTTTGGGGCCCAACCAATCAAAAAAAATTCAAAAATACAACCTTAGGTGTCCGATATTGTCATCTGAATGGGGAGCAGCAGTCGTCGAAAGGCTAAACGCAAAAGGAAGTTATCCAATGAAGACATTGCAGCATATAGGGAAAGGGACAAAATGGGACACCGAAGAAAAAGACAAGGTATGATAAATATTAGTCAAGTTGATGATGAATTAGTCGAAGGTGAAATCATAGAGTCAGATAATGAATATGTACAGTTGGAGAATGAAAATGTACCTATTGAAAACAATAATGCCGAAATTGACAATTTATAGAATAAAAATTTCGAGGACGAAATGCTACCAAGTCATAATCCAAATTTCATAGTTGACCATGTCGAACATGACAATGCATAAGAATTTATTGCACAAGAACCTTACATATCTCCTAATTATAATTGAAATGAAGGTTCTAGAACATCAAAATGGATTATTGAAATTGATGAAATGATTATTACCAATTTGGAAGGGAAAAAATCAAAAAGAACCATTTGGTTATGGGCTACAAGACTATAGAACATGTTCTTCGGCAACAAGACAGTGGTGGAGCAATGTCAACTTTTCATGCACTTATTAAAGATGCAAAAGATGAGACCTATGCTTTCGAAATTGAAGATTCATGTCAATAAAAAGTTGGAAAGAAATGTCATTATTGTGAAGAATCTTTTCAGTGCTCTCAATAGCATTGGAAAAAATAGTAGGGAGAAGGATAACAGAGTTTCTCAAAGGGTTATTACAACCTCTTTGGTAAGTCATCATTTGAGAAAGGGTAGATATATGAGACAAACTTGTATTTATTTGAATCTAAATCGTACTACTTTGAGAAGAGCACTTAATCGATGAGAGAAAATTGAGGATCCTCTTCAAAATAAAACATGGGCGTTTGGTTAGAGACTTCCGCGTATTGATAAGAAGTTATCCGATGATGTGAAGGAAGAAATTACACAGTTTTTGCACTCTAACTCACAGGTATCACCCAATGCTAAAGACGTGTTAAAGTTGAGAATTGGCATCAGAGAGCGCATGCCACATCCTAAACAGTATTTGGAGGTAAGTCAAACTATGTTGTTCAAATAATTTATAGAGAGTCATCCAAGTCTTCATATATCACAAAGGGCTTTTGAATCTTTGAAGCCATTTTATTGTGTGCCATTCAAAATTTGAAATACATGTTGTTGCAAATATCATGTTGAGTTTTCTATGCACCACGAACTATTATGCTCCATCCGTTCTACTTTGCATACTAAAGAAATGTTGGAGGATTGTGGGGCTAGTGGACTTCCAAAATCATCAAGAGACTTGCTAGATCAACTTTTATGTCATAGAGTTGATGGTTGTTTCTTTTATAGAAATACTTGCTTAAATGAGAAGTGTTCAGAATGTGGTGGTTTATCCAAGTTTGACACATGTTTCCATGAGGGGTGCGAACAAGATCTTGGAAAGACAATAGTGAAAAAAAAGGTACATGAAACAGTGAAATACACATTGAAGAGTGGGGGTGAGAGCTCTAGATGTGAATTTGTTGGAAAAGATATCAGTGTGGCTAGTTTTATTTCAGATTTCAAAGAAAATCTTTTCTACAAGTATGCAAGACATAGTCACAAGTCTCAATGGTTGGATCAACAATTTAGAATGTGTAAGGATACTTTTCCCATTGGCACTATTTTATTAGTTGTTGATTTTGCTGAGAACTACACATTGCAACCTCAAAATGAGACACAATCTCAGTATTACAACTCCATTCAAATTGCTATTTTCGTTCACATAACATATAGACATGCCCCTGATAGTGTGAAAGATAATCATAAGATTATTAGAGAGTATCATTTTTATATGAGTGATGATAGATCTCACTCTCATGAGTTTGTGCAACATTGTTTCGAGAATTTTTTTGATTTCTTACATGAGCATGCAATTGCTATGGATAGACATATCATTTGGTTAGATAACTATACAAGTCAATTCAAGAATGCTCACATGTTTTATTGGTTGTGTAGGATGCACGTAGAGAGAGGGGTACCTCATATTTGGAGTTTTTTTGAGTCCGACCATGGAAAAGGGGAACATGATGGAGCAGGGGCATGTGTGAAGAGAGCTCTAGTTAAGGAGCAACTAAAGGTTTCAGCATCAGAGCTTCTTGATGCTCATAGCATTGTTGATTGGTGTAGTTTAGTATTATCACAGGGGGGGACTCTTGATTCAGTGGTATGCATGTTCTTTTGGTTGGTTGAGAAAGGGTCCATAGCTAATAGATCAGATTGAGCTACAGTGAGAGACTCATCGAAAATGCATTCATTCCGGAGCTCAGATTCTAGTACATGGACCATTTGGACACGACAGCTAGCTTGCTTTTGTCCTAATTGTTTTTAGTGTGATTGGGATCACTGTGAGTCAAGTGAGTGGGTGGACACATGGGCTCCACATTATCTTACTCCATTGTCTATCATACCCTCTACCAAAAATGATGACATGGAAAGTTCACTTGAGCATAACCATCTATCAGATCTACTTCAGCCAGGACATGTCTTTGCATTGGTTGCACCATAGGGGAATGATGAGAAATCCAATTATTGGTTAGCACGTTGTGTAAGAGGTAAACAAAAACTTGCACAACCGATCACAGATGATGATGGATTCACATATCCTACTGGTTCAGTGGTTGTTGCTGGAACATGGCTACGGACATACATGCTTAGAAAGAATGGAATTCCTGCATTCGAAGACTATTAGAAGCACAAAATAATTCTCATATATTCGCATCTTATTATAGCAACAAATGTAAAGTTGTTGAAGCATCAAGGAAGACAAAAAGTAAAACAACTTTTTACTATTGCTAATGCTGATCATGAAGCCCTGTTGGAGACCCTAAAATAGAGAGAGGACCCTACTAGAACACTCGACTAGGTATATTTACTTCTTATGTTATTTTCTTCATAATGATTCAATGAACTGATGATTATCTTGTTTAATACAATAAGTTACTAATTTTTTTTATGATATTGGAATGTAGGTACATCATGAAGAGTTTGGGGGGGGGGGGGGGGGGGTTGATGGTGGTGTTTGGGAGAATTCATAAGATTTATGATGTATTATGATGTAAAATGTGAACTTTTTTTGTATATGATTTTTGTAATAACAAAAAAGATAGGTTAAATTAGTTACACATTGTAATTTTTATTTTGGTAGGTTCTTTGTAAGGAATTATAAGAGGAAGATATTGAACAAGTTTTTGCAAATCATATTTGCATGTGATACAAGTCTATAAGGACAATTTTAAGAGCATTTATAACTATATGAAAGATAATTTCTTGCGGATATCTTATTACAAGTTTGGCTTTTTTCTTATTTGACATAGAGGTGACATTATGATTATTAAGACTATTTTTATCAAACTAATCAAATAAGAAAAATCTAGGAAATGGATGAACAATTAGAATACTTGATTTCTTAAAAAATAATTTGGGGAATGTGTCAATAAGTTTGAATAAGTTTGAATACTCATTCGCAATGAGGCATTGAAAGAAAAAGTGATTTTATGATTACAAGTACATGTAAGCCTTTTACTACAAGTCTTATCAATTCATTTCATTATTTTTTATGGTGTGAGGTTTCCATTGTATATTTTACTTATTATTTTTACTTTTGTAATGGATACAAGACCCCACGGTGCAACTATAAGCCTATTTTTTAGGCAGTCTAGGTGTTTATAACAATAGTAGGGTCCCTAGGCATTTGTGGAATCCATTTATAAACAAATTTGCAATAAAAATTGTAACTCCTAATAGAAAAATCCTCATTATGCCCATTTTGAGAGAGGTTGTCATATTTGAATTGAATTGGGTGCATGTGGTTTTGGGTCATACTTGTGGAAGGTAAGTCTAGAAACCTTTTGTAGTGTTTTGGGTCCTATGAGAATGCAATTTGAGCTTTGACTCTATCTTAAATTGGAAATTATGTTATGACGGGTGTTATATACTCATCTTATAGGTAAATTATGTGGAATTTATTTTGTGAAAATGAACTATGGGTCATGTGTTGATGAAACATGAAAGTTTGTGAAGGTATTTAATCCAAATGTTTATGCTAAAATGTTATTAGACATTGATACTCAATAGTCACTTACATGTACATGTAAGTTTAGGTGGGAGTTCCTTAGAAAGGTGTTAATTTATTCTATTGGGTGAGTTATGAATTGATAAAATAGAGGTGGTGAGAAAATGCTAAGATCTACTAGTTGATGTTTACCATCATATATATACATACTATATGCATATGGTTTCTAGGACATGAAAGAAGCATTAATAAAATAGTAGATGAAAATTGTATTAGGTCAAGAAGTGGTTCCATGGTTGAAATTATGTATGATTTTTAATTTTTCAAGTGAACCATTATGTTAGCCGTGATATGATAAAATTAGTTGTTGATTGTTAAATTACAATGTTTTACTATTTTATGAATTCGACTATCTTGACAGAGATGCATAACAAAGGATATGAGGATTTTACTGGATAATTGACTTTTACAAGTTTATGTTCACCTTACTTTGTATCCAACCTAAATAATTACTGGATACTAAAATCCATTGGGCTCATGATTAGCACCGAAAAAGAGGCATATCATATTCTATACTAAAATTCAAAGTAATAAACAATCTTGAAATCATAAAGTAGGGTATTTAGATGGAGAAAAAGAAAAGGAGAGAAAACCCAGATGAAAGAGTGACCAGAATTTTCACTCCTACTAGAAAAAACTTATCAAAATTCTCACCCAAAAACCATATTCATGTCCATAAATAGGGAAACCTTGAAATTGTTTACATGCTACACACACTCCCTAAATCCTCTCCTTGAGTTCTTAAAATTGTCATCTATTGATTCACATGACTCTCCCATTTTGGTATGAGCAAGGTAAGGGTCAATTTTAATAACAGGACAACCCTTAGTTGACTTGAGAGGCCTCCCTAAAGTTGGTTTTCCAAGATGGACGAAAATCAACTTTTGGAAGCATGACCTTGGTTAGACAACCTTTCATTTTTGTGCAAAGACTTTTTTCCTTTATAAAGCCATTTTTATAGTTTCTAAACTTAGAAGTTGTAAGGGTTTGGGAAGAGTGACCAATGAGATCTCACACTTTCACCAAGAGGATTATAGGAAATGTGTGGATCTCTTTTAGGGTTTTTTTCCATGGTTGGAAAAATCATTGCCCACTCTCCAACTTTGGGAGACAAGCTTAGGAGTTAAAGAATTTTGGAGAATTGGAAGGGAGCTCTTCATCAACCATCTTTCCATAACTTGGACCAAGGTTGGTTCTCTTCTCATGTTGTGTAACTAATGTTCTTACTGCAAAATTGGTATTGTAAATGTTGTTGCTTTCCTATAATGGGTATTTTGGATGACATTTGTTTGTCATTATTTTTCCTTATGTTTTGTTGCAATTTTTTTTTCTTGTCGATTGTTATAGGTGTTGTTTTCTTCTTTGTATGTTTTTATGGGTGTTCAAGGCATCACTCATCCTTGGGAGGGAAGTAGTGGCCTTATGAGTGAAGGGGCTAGTTGGGCCATCCCATAAGTGTAGAGTCTCTTCCCTTGGAGGGAAGAGGGAAAAAGAATGAAGTATGGTATCCATGTGCCACAACTTATTTTACACTTGGGGTGATAAGGGGAGAATTTGTGAAAAGAATTATATGTTCATCTTGAAGCCTTGTGAAGGCATGCCATTATTTTTTTGGAATTTGAAGCCTTGTGAAGGCATGATACTTGGTGATTTTTTGGCTTCTCCACTTGGGTTTGGCACACCTTTACTCTATTTATTGGGCCCTTAGAGTGGTCTATTGTGCAAGCTTGATAAAATGGTGTTTATTGTTGTTTTGTTGAAGCAGTCCATTATTGACAATTGTAGGTCATTGTGAGGCTTGGGAATGAAAATGGCATTTCTTGGTTTGTGTATATTCTTGTGTGTATCTTATTTTGTTTTGTGTGTGGTGTGTGTGTACCCTAGTTTGGTATCTAGTTCTCCTATCTCCTTGAAGGTTGTGTAGGAGTTGGGTTAATCCTTTCTTCCATTGTGCTATCTTTGCATCATCCATGGTCAAGGATTCTGATGCAGAGCCAAGGAGGTAACAACAATAACTTCACAAAGTTGAACGATTTCACAAGGTTTTCTAGGCTTCTTCAAGGCACCTAATGGCTTCACATGCAAACTTTTGGAATATACCTCCAGAGGTGTTGAAACTTGAAGATGATGTTTGGAACATGTTAGATAGGCTAGAACAAACCTATTAAAGCCTAAAAACATCCTACAGTTGACTATTTGTGGGATTTTCCTATCAAGACTAAAAGGGTCACTAGGAACACAACCACAATCTTACTCATTTTGGGTGGTTACTTGGGTCCATCACCCTATCCTCTACACCAGAAAGCTTGTTAATCGATCACATACTAACCATTCTATACACTTTTTTATCACATCACTACATGGAACACTAGTTCTAGCCACGGAGACCATCCATCGTCCATGGACACCCCGTACTGAGGAGTCTCCAAGGTGCTCTAAGTGCGTTTCGAGGTCAATCTTTCGAGGGTCATAACTTGGAGCTCGTGAGGGCTATCGATGAACTATCAAATGCTACAAGACGGTGATGTTGAGGCCTAAAATAACCTATCTCATTTTTGAGAGATCACATTCCATTTGGATTCGGCACAGCGATCTCGCTCGATGCCAAAACTCATAGTGTGCCTCAGTTCATACGTGCACCACAGCGTAACTTTGAAACCACTGATCTTGGCATCAAATCATCAATGCCATTAGCTCTGGGTGGGTGGGTGAACCCTTGTGACACCCTTGTTCTAGCCACAGAGACCATCCATCGTCCGCGGGCACCCTGTACCGAGGAGTCTCTAAGGTGCTCTAAGTGCATTTTTAGGTCAATTTTTTGAGGGTCATAACTCGGAGCTCGTGAGGGCTATCGATGAATTGTCAAATGCTACAGGATGGTGATGTTGAGGCATAAAATAACCTATCTCATTTTTGAGAGATCACATTCCATTTGGATTCGGCATAGCGATCTCGCTCGATGCAAAAACTCGCAGTGTGCCTCAGTTCATAGGTGCACCACAGCGTAACTTTGAAACCATTGATCTTGGCATCGAATCATCAGTGCCATTAGCTCTGAGTGGGTGGGTGAACCCTTGTGACACCCTTGTTCTAGCCACGGAGAGCATCCATCATCTGCGGGCACCTCGTACCGAGGAGTCTCCAAGGTGCTCTAAGTGCATTTCGAGGTCGATCTTCCAAGGGTCATAAATCGGAGCTCGTGAGGGATATCGATGAACTATCAAATGCTACACGATGGTGATGCTGAGGCATAAAATAACCTATCTCATTTTCAAGAGATCACATTCTGTTTGGATTCGGCACATCGATCTCGCTTGATGCCAAAACTCGCAGTGTGCCTCAGTTCATAGGTGCACCATAGCATAACTTTGAAACCACTGATCTTGGCATTGAATCGTCAGTTCCATTAGCTCCGAGTGGGCAGGTGAACCCTAGTGACACCCTTGTTCCGACGACAAAGACCATCCATCATCTGTGGGCACCCCGTACCGAGGAGTCTCCAAGGTGCTCTAAGTGTGGTTCGAGGTCGATCTTTCGAGGGTCATAACTCGAAGCTCATGAGGGCTATTGATGAACCATTGAATGCTATAGGATGGTGATGTTGAGGCCTAAAATAACTCAAAGCTCGTGAGGGCTATCGATGAACCGTCCAATCAAGTCTCTTAAGTTGATATATGTTGAGGTTTTGTTGAAATTGAAAAGTTGTAGTATGAGGATAGGAATAAAGTGAAGTGCTAGTTATCAAAGATTATGAATCTATGAATGATTTGGTGGTTGAGAATAGAATCCATGGTTGAGGAGTGGATTCGTTAACTGTGTTGAGATTAGATTTGAAGCCAAGAGTTAGTTTCAAGGTTGAAGGTGGAGTTTAAAATTAGATTTGGGGTTATCTAAACCTTGTGTAGGATGTTAACAAGTGTGTTTATGTTATGATAGCACTTCAAATTATACATTGCATCCAAATTTGATAATAAAGGTTGTTAAAATGCTATTCAAAAATTATTGCATTTGAATAGAATATAACAAACATAATCAAAATTAATGATATTCCATAAACATGAACAATACACATGATCCACGATAAATTGAACATTACTAGATACTAAATTAATATGTATATCATTGTGAACATAAATGACAAAAATATATATCAAAATACATGTATCCATAGACAAAATTTTACACAAATATATATCAAAGATCATGTATCCATAGACAAAGTACTCAAATATATATCAAAATACATAAATCCATATACAAAATGTGGCTGATCATGTCATCAGAATGTGTATAATATCAATGTTTTTGTATACAATGTGGCATATGCCATCTCAAAATGTCTCATGATGCATCCTACAACAACTATACTATCCCAGGGTGCTGGTGGATGATCAAAATGCAGCCTCTCCACTACACTAGCTCAATCAGATGCCTCCTACATATACAAAAAAGGAAAACCAAAAGTTAGACTACTAAATTTATATGATTCTTTATATCTAACATTGAATTACTCAAATGCATAATAATCTTTTTTGCAATGAAGATTTATACTATGAAAATTTTATAATAAATACCTCCCTCGTCAACCTCTTGCACTGGTCAAGAGTCCTCTCGTATGCCATCGGCAATGATGGTACCTCATTGATTGTGGGCTGTAGATGTTCAAATACGTTTGTCAAATCAATCTATAATTTAAACTATAACATTATAACTCATCAATGATAAATTTATAACATATTTAATCATGAATTCAAACTACAACTTACTATTGTAAGCTCCTCTTGAGGAGAGAGTGGCTGCATCATCAAATCTACATAACTCTCCTGTCGAACCTCACGTGCACTAGGAGTCTCCTATGAGATACAAAATAGTAGTTGTTAATATCATGAAAATTAGTTTTGAATTTATTTATGAAGATAAGTGATGTAGGATAATCCCATGCTCATCAAGGGAACATTGAAGATCCAAGGCATTACAGAGGTCATGGAGCATCTCTTGAAGTCAATTGGGCAATCCTTGCACCAATTATGGCTCATGGAAGCATAAAAAGTTATAATGTTGGACTTATATGTGGAAAAAAGTTGTAATTGGGCATGAGATAGGATTTTAGGATTTCATATGGTAGATGAGTCATTTGATAGGTTCATGTAGGTTTTCATGATCATATCTTGTCATTAGACAAGTCAAAACATTCAATAAGCCCACTAAAAGCATAGTTTAATAGTTAGAAATCTGAATAGTAATGGTTATGTGTTTTTTGGAGGGAAACTCCATAATTTAAATTTTATGAAGAGTTAAAAAATGAAATTTATTGGAGGTGGTTGAGGGGGTTACTAACCATCCCTTGAAACTTATAAAGTGTGATTGTATGGCCTGGAGGGTCAGATTTGTACGGACTATCTCAAAAAATTGAATGAAAGTGCTTGGTTTTCAAGAGCAACTTGAAGAATCATTTGTTTTGTAAGTTCTTTTTGATATTGGAATGAGTGGTAATATCATCTTAGATATGTAAATTCATGGTGAATGCTGAAGGAGAAGTTCTAGAATTGAGTTTTGGCATTTGAACAAGCAGACCCTGGTTTTTAAGCCATTTTAAGGAGGGTTTTGAAGTTTGGGTGTTTAGGAGTGTGACCAAGACCTATAATCTTGAAAATCCTTTGATTTAGATCATTAATAGAGACTATGAAAAAGGATTAAGTCATATTACAAGTTTGAAAGGTACTTGCTTTGTAAAAGTGGTCTAATTAGGCCTAATTCTGAGACAAATTGCCTTGTTCTGTACAATCTTTCCAAAGGAGTGATATATGATTTTTGGATATGTTATAAAAATAAAAAAAGGGTATCTGAAAAGATAGTTTATTTTCTTTTTGTTTTGGAAAGTTTGGGAGAAAAATTAAGAAAATAGGGTTTGCTAATCCAAAGAAGAGAATAGCCTAGTAAAGGGCAAAACTGGTCTCTTTTGTATCTACTGAAGATTTGTGGGTTTATAAACCTTAGAAACATGTTGGTTGAAGTTTTTTAAGGTGTGTAGAGGTGGAGGGAACACTTGGTGAATGTAAATCCAAGTTTGGAGTCTTTGGTTGCATTGTGTGCATTTGGGAACAACATTGAAACATAGGGGCTAGGTCCATATTGTACTTGAATTTGCAAGTTTGTGGTTAGATCCTCCATCCTCTACATCAAATGGTATCAGAGCATCAACAAGGTCTTTTCAAAGCAGATAAGTTGTAGGTTTCGTCATCATAGGAGTCTTTGTCATCCTTAGTGTGCTGGTCCCTTTGTTGAAGCCTTGGAGTGTCTAATTCCTCCTTGTGTGTCCTAGAGTTGAAAGGTACATAAGTGGTGTCCAGAGATTTCTTGGTGAGGAAAGAAAGAGAATCAGTGAGTTGGCCCTTGGGAAGGAAGAAAACTTGTTGTTAAAATGCCTCCTAAAAATCAAATGGCTAGAGAACTTGAAGAATTGAGAGAAAAGTTGGCAAGAGAGAAAAGAGAGAGGAGAGAACTTGAAGCATATAGAGTGAGGGAAGAAAGACAGATGAGAAGAGAGAGGCTGCAGCTTATTGCAAGGATAGAATCCTTAGAAAAGGAAAGGCAAGAACCTAGAGGAGAAGAGGTTAGAGGAAGAAATCATGGAGAGAACCATGAAGAAGAGGTTGGTAATGCAAGGCAAGAGCATGAGACAACAGATGATCCTGAAGAAAGGAGATTTATGAGAATCATTAGGGTAGTACAAGGTAATGGTGGGAAGAACCATATTGATTTGCCAATATACTATGGTAAAATGGATAGTGAAGAAGTGCTAGGGTGGATAGAGGCCTTGAGAACTACTTTGATCTTGAAGACATAGAGGTAGATAAGAAGGTAAAAGTAGCAAAAGCAAGACTGAGAGGAGCAACACTCACTTGGTGGACTAGTGTTTAGAATGAGAGAAAGGAAAGGTGGTGCAAGGTACCTAACCTATGTGGTAGGGGGGAACAAGTATCTATGTTGCTGGACACCTTGCCACTCCATGAAAGCGAGGATTCAAGTAGATTAGGAAGTTGGAATAAAGGTTTGGTCCATATTTTACAAGTTGGTATATTTTTTCTAATAAAGGCACATGTAAGACCCACGAGCATTTTAGTGTGGTTATAAACCAAGTGACTCCATGGGAGCAAAAGGCCTTAGAATAGGGTATTTAGAGTCTAAATAGTATTAGCAAAAAGTGGTTTTTTGTTTGTTTTATGGTTGGGAACACCTATATGGTTGTTCCAATGGTCATGTAGACCTTTATATATGTCATATGTGATCTCATTTGAAAGGGGGAGATCAGAGTGTACGGTGGTTTGGAGAAAATACAATAAAAACTTCAATTTTCTAAAAATTTACTGGTAATTGTTGGGCTGTTAGTCTGGTATGGATCCGTAAAGAACTTTTATGATTGCTAAGTGTATGAAATAGTTTTAGGGGTGAGTTAGGAAACTTTTGGTTTTGGTTTGACTCAAAAAGGAGTTGGGGTTTAAAAGTTATCTGCATTTTAGTAGAAGGTGGTCTGAAAAGCCTTATTTCCTAGACCCTTCCACAAATGCATCCCTAACTTGCATTTCCACTAGTGGCACCCTCTAAAACTGAGGGATATGCAAGTTAGGAGACTAGGCAACAGAATGCCAAAGGTTGGAGGCTTGGAGAGAAGGGAAACTATTTTTCCAAGTCGGCCCTAGGTCAAGCAAGTCCATGTGCTTGATCGATTTTTGTAAGGTAATTGGTGACAGTCATGGTTGAAGGAACTTCTGATCAGTTTGAGTGTTGGAGTTGGATGCATTGAGTGTGTTGGAGATTTCCTTAAGTGTTTTGGGTCTTGGGAACCCACCTTGCCCATTCTTCCTTGAAGCCCTAGCCTAACTTGATCAACTAGGCCTAGGTATTAAGAAGCAGTTTGGAGGGTGCTGGAGCAAGATCAGCCCAAAAGATTTTGGATTCTTAGTAGGTGCCAAGAAGGGTGTTTGGACCTATGGAGAAGTCCCTATGATGTTAAGGGATACTGGGAGAAAAGTGCAAAGAAGCTAATTGGAAGGCTACAAGGTTTGTAGGCTTAGAAGTGCAAAGGTGTGTTGAGAGTTTGGTGGAACCAAACAAATTGATGATTTTGGGTTGGAACAGTATGTCCATGATTGTCTCCATTTTTGGTGATAGTTGGTGAGGCTTTTGAAGTGGGATTTCCTTGTTTGGCATGGAGGTTGAGTATACCCAGAGTGGGTAAGAGGACTTGTGAGAAGTCCTAGAATCCTAAGTTGGATTGTGACAACCATTTATTGACTTGTGGAAGGTAGTTGTTGCAGACTCTACATCAAAAGGGGATTGAATAAGATTTTAGATTGGGAGAGAATGAAGACCGTGGTGAGAAATCAATTCTTGCCATCTGATTTAGCAATCCAAATAAAGATAAGAAGGACAAAATTTGAAATAGAGGGATATGGATGTCATGTCCTATGCTGAGCAATTCCATACCCTGAGTATTAGGGGAGGACTGGAAGATGAAGATGAGAAGGTGGCTAGATACATTAATGGCCTCAAGTACAATAGTCAAGATGAAATAGGATTGAATGTACGAAGGACACTTGGAGAATGTTTTCAGTTGGCAATCCAGGCAGAGGAGAAGTTGAAAAGAAAGAATGAGAGGCAAGAAAATCAGAGAGGAGGTGGAACAATGAGAGGAAGAGGTGTAACAAGTTAGTTTGACACTTCAAACAATCAAGACAAAGATAAAGGAAAAGAGACTACATTTGAAACAAGAGGAAGTATCAGGGGAGTAAGATTTGGAAGTGGAAGAGGTAATAGTGTTTTCATAGGTAAATGCTTCACATGTGGAGGAGTAGGCAATTAATCCTACAAGTGCCCTGAGAAAGGTGTGGATTTCAGGAAGGAGGAGAGGAGAGTCACCTTGACCCAAGGAGAAGAGGAAGAAAAGAAGTATGATAATGCAGACCCTAAACTTGAAGGAGAATCTTTGATGGTGAGAAGAGGACCACAAATGCAGCAGCAAAAAGAGACCAGACCATCCATTTTAAGGACAAATTACATGAGCCATGGTAAGATTTGTAAGATGATAATAGAGTCTAGTTCCTTTGATAATTTAGTGTCTTATGAAATGGTAAATAAACTAGGATTGAAGAAGTATCCTATTGATAGACCATATAGGGCATCTTGGGTCAGTGATGCACAAAATATTGTTGTAAGGGAGCAAGCAATAGTGGATTTCTCTATAGGAGAATATAAAGATCAAGTTATATGTGATGTCATTCTAATGACATGCTGCTATGTAATCCTTGGAAGGCCTTGGAAAGCCTCAAGGAACACTATTCATTTTGGCTCATCAAATGTTTATATAGTACACAAAGATGGTGTGAAGTTTAACCTAAATCCTTTGACTGGTCATGATGAGGAAAGAGTTATTTATTTTGGCAAGAAAGAGTTTGTGGACTTGCAGGAGCAGAGGGAGAGTAAACATGATATGATAGATCTACCACTGAAGCCATCTCTTTTGGTTATGAAGGATGAGATTGTTCAAGACAAAACTCAGAATTCTACTTACAAGTAGACAGTGATAGCAAAAGGAGTGATGATAGGAATAGTATGGTGTCCTTTGGTGACAAGAGTGAACAAAGAAGTGAACATATCCATGGAGGATAAGAGACAGGTTCAGCATGACCTCAGACAACAAGTTATTCAGCCTTTGTGAAGGATAAAACATGACTGTTCACAATCAACAGGCAGTAAGGTTACCATGACTGGTAACAAGGATCCAATGCTTTTTGTTTCTAATGATTTGTATGCAGGTGTGTAGGGTAATACATTGCAGGTGCAAATTTGCAAACATCCCTCTAGAAGGATGGGAGGAAAGAAGATAGTACCCCTTAACTCTTGGGACAAGAGTTTCTTTGAAGGTGGGGTGTTTGGTGCAGGGGCACCTATTAAATCATCTAAGAGAGCCTTGGTACCAGATGAAGATAGAGGATCAAAGAAATCATTGATTGTTAATTGGGATATATTAAAACCAATAATGGAATTATGTAATAAATAATGTACTTTGAAAGACAATAGTCATAAAAGTCCTAGTAAGGACCTAAGGGCAACATGATGTAAAATGGCCAAAAGAGCCATATGGGGTAGTCTTAGGATAGTTTCATACTTAGTTGCATTTAATAAATCCATATGACCAATTTTGAGTCAATGGAATAGTTTAGAAAGTTAGGGAATGCATAAAAACTATAGTTTGAAATTTGAATTTCAAATTCAAATGGTCATATTAGTTTTGGAGGGAAAGTAGTAATTTGGTATTTGTTTGATTAAATAAACCTTTGTAACCAACTAGGTCAGTTGGACAGGTGCATATAAGCCTATTTAAGTTGTAATGAACATATGCAAGACATGAATCATTATTAGTACAAAAAAAATCACATAAATTGTACGGAACAACAATCATACTTTCCTCTGCATCAATAAAAAAAATAAAAAATAAATGATACTTATACATACAATGGGGCTCTCTGTGCGAATGGAAATCCCTGATGATCTAAGACGCTGAATCTATACAGGCTCATCGCCAGTAGCCACACCTTATATACAATAAAGAATGTAATTAAATGGGATTACCACAAACATTTTACAGGAATGCATCGATATTTAATCAAATAGAAAACATCTAATTACCTTTCCTTTGTCAGTGCATGCTGGCTCACCCCCCGCACTTTGTCCCCCCGAGGCAAGTGGTATCTGCAAGATAAAAGAAAGATTAGCAACCATATATGCTACAATATCAAATAGAAAAAAAAAATGCGAACACAACATAATGTACCGTAGATGTCTCAAGGCCAAATAAAATGGCCGAGAGTGTAGCATCCTCTATCTGTCTGAGCTCCTCCTCGGTCATCAACTAAACATGAATGAAGATCACATACATGTAAAAGTTAGTATGGCTTAAAAATTAAAATTACTGAATTATAAAAATCAACTTTAAATCGCATATGTCATAACAAAAAAATGTATGCACATACCGACACCGAAGGAGTCCATGCCTCTACATTCCCTTCCTCTCTTGCATCAGGGTCTGTAGCCTCTGCACGTGCATCTGGTGTATCCTCGTCTGATACAAAATGATACTCAGGAAGATCACCTATGGGACCTAGGAAAATATTCTTGCATGTAATGCAAGTGTGAGGCACACAAACGTGTGATGAGCTAGCCTATTATGAACTGGCATCAACATCATCAACACGAGGAGGCAAGACTGACCTAGCCTGAGATATCATTAGGCTACTCAGCTTATGAATGGCTCTAATGGTCTAAGAGCTAGCCTCTGCCATAATATCTGGATGCTGCACTCAAGGAGGGGGGGATATATCACGGGGGGGACAAAAGTGCCAAGTTTCTTCCACTGGGAAGAGGGTCTATCTTGAGGAGCTCCAAGTCCTAAGCCCATGTTGGGCTTCATGCTCCAATAGTTCACTTTAAGTTTCAACACAAATTTTGCATATAATTTTCTAAGGAAATAAAATGGTATGTCTAAATTGCCATGTGGAGGGATATCAAAGACCATCAACCAATGATCCCAAAAATTTGCATGTATGGCATCATTTGTGCACCATTTAATCAATAGTTTGGTTTTTTTTGAGTCAACTGGTATACCCATTTTCGGGTTAGCAAAAAGGCTAGCCAAATCGTCTTTGGTTATGTTGACGGCCGTGACCTCATCATAATCCAAACCATCATCAAACATCTGGTGCATTTCATCACACCAATGAAGAGCGGCATTTTGTTGGTTCGTAAGGGTTTCAATGTTATCCACTATGGTGTTTAACATGGATAACATAGGAGCCAGTGTAGGTACATTATTATATGCTCTATGCAAACCTCTCAACTCAGTGAGATTTTCATTTATCAAATCCTCGATTCAAGGAGGGTTCTGAGGAGGTAGAGGATCATTTGGTGGATGGTTTTGTGGGGATACTGGGTCATTTGGTGGTGGGTTACGAGGAATATTATTGCCTGCCTCAGTGTCATCATTCTGATCAGCCATTCCTATTGAATTGCAAAATGTAATATATATTAAAAAAAATCTAAATTTTAACCATTTTTGTCAAAAAAACCCTAGATTCAATTAAAACAAACAAAATCATCCTAAAATCTATTAAATTTAGGTTAAAAATGAGTTGAGAAAAAAAAAACATACCTAAATATCTGATATCTGATCTCGTATCTGATATCCGATCGACAATGGTAATACTTGCCCCAAATTTGCGTGAAATGAGGGCCTGTGGGTCTGTGATTTTATTTAATCCAATGTGCAGGTATCAGATATTTGATATAATATTGGATACATATATTTGATATTATATCGGATATCTGATATAACATCGAATATCCGATATGGCCACAATAACATATAATGAATATAATATATATAATATAACATATAACATATAATATATATTACATTATATTACATTTTATATATTTTTATATTATATTTTATATATATTATATTAATTTACTATATATTATAATATAAAATATTATATTATATAATAATAATATTATTATATTATATTATTATAATTTATAATATATTATACTTTTTTATTATATATTATATTATAAGATATTACTGTTGATTATTATATTATATTATTATAATATAATACATTATAATATTATTATTATAGTATAATATTATACGATTATAATATAATAATAATATTATTATATTATAGTATAATAATTATTATAACAATAATATTAAATAATAATAATATTATTATTTAATATAATAATAATAATATTGTTATTTAATATAATAATAATAATATCATGTAGTAAATATTAATATTAAATAATAATAATAATAATATTAAATAATATATCATACTATTATATTATTATAATAATAATAATTATAATAATATTAAATAATAATAAGTATAATACTATTACTCTAATTATTAGATATCCGATATGATATTGGATATCCGATGTCAAATCAGATATCCGATAAGGCTCGGCCTTACCTTCCAGGTTTGGTTCCTAGATAGGTGAAAAAAAGTTAGAGTGGATTTTGAAGCGCTTTTAGGTGTCTTCAAACTCTTTTTTTTTCACATCGCCACTTTTTGGCACACCATGATCTTGCACATACCTGATACATACTCATAAATTTTGCAAAAGGTTGTGTCTGAGTTGAGTCCAAAAAATGTTTCGCATGTGGATCATGATTTTGGCTACCAATCCTCTTTCTTACAACATCTTTTTGATCAAGGTAAACACGTGTTATTTGTCCAAAAATATTCAATTAGTGATTTCAAAGCTTCACTAATTTTTTTTATCCTTTTGTGGTATTTTACCACGAAATGTCCATAACTCATTTTCTATAGGATCTTCCACTCTCTCATGCCTTACCATGGCTCTCCCTAGAGCACCTCTACTAATTTGCAATGTTTTTCTTGTCTTTCTCATGAGTCAATCTTTATTTATTTGGGTACTTACTATTTTTGATGTAAGTACATATCTTGTGATATTACTATCTTTGGTATGTGATTTAGAACGTACTTTGTCATGTGCACTCATTAGATTCTTTACAATGCTTTTTTCATTTGAATCGTCCATTTTTCTTAGCCCAAGAATCTTTGTGATGGGTCTAAATTTCAAATTCTTCATCATTTCAGTAAATAATTGACATTGACCTATCATATTTAATTCTTCAAAGAATAATCTCCAACTATGATTAACTTTTCTTTGACAAGTACGCTTGCTAATCTTGTCAAACATTCATTCAAAATGTTAGTATCAAAATATCAATAAAATATTTTGGTCTTCTAATATGAATTCTAGAAGGTGTTATAATATATTCCATTTCCTCAACATTTTGAACATCAACATAAGGTTGAGTGTTTTGTGTATCTTAAAACAAAGATGAAGTGCATTGGAAATATAATGCAAAAGATGGAATATCACCTACTTGATATGTTGATATTATGTCTTCAACATGATATGATGGAGTGTGTACATTGTCAGATATAGAAATAAGCATCTCTTCAATATGAGATGATGATATGACTCCAACATTGGAAGATGTTGTAGATTCACAATTTAATTGTCTTCTTGAGTGTAAGAGTCTCATTCATTCTCTTTGTCTTTCTAATTCTTCCTCTTTGTTTCTTTGTATTGGTGGTTTGTGTTTTTCTTCGAAAGATAATTCTTCATTATTGTATTGCAATTTTCTTTATATCATGATGATGATTTTCATATGTCAAATTATTCAAACATTTGAATTACTTACCATTTGTAAATAACAAATCATTTAAATACATATACATATTACAATTATTTCAATGAATACACAATTTATATTAAACAACTTATAAAATTATAATGATTATTCATACATTAAAATTTCTAACTATTTCCAAATAATAATTCATTCAAAAATATAAATTTCAATGAATTCACTATATATTAAATAACTTGTCAAATTATAATGAATTTTGTCTATATAGTAACAAATAATATTAAAAAAGGACTATAGTAACCTTTTCTATAGAAATAATGTTAAAAAACCCTTCAAATAGTTATCAAATGATTGAATTTGGTGTTTGCTAGCTTCCAATACCATGAAACCCGTGTTTTTGGTCGGAACAATAGAACAAACAATAGACAAAAAAGAGAATATGGGTCAATAGGGACCCAAACTTTCCTTGTAACCATTTTTTGGTATTTTCATATAGTGCGTATGCACTATGTGGAAAATATCTCTCTCCCCCATCTCTCTCTATAGTGACTCTTGTGTTTGCAGTCTATAACTTGTTTATTTTTATTCGAGAGATACTTGTTACTCTTATTATTTGTACTTTGAGATGACCTGAGGGTCGGATGTTATAGTTTGATTTTACTACCATAGATGTTATACTGCTATGCTATTTATTTTATCATATTTTCATGTTGATACCATTTTGAGATGACACTATATTCTATGATGATATCTGGTTATCTAATATTCTGGACATATCACTGATTTTGTTATGTGACAGATTTTATGCTATGGTGATTTTCTTCATTCTTGGTTCATTATACTTTATGTGAATGTGAGTGATGTAAATGAATTATTTTAGTATAATTGAATGAATGGTTAAGTTAGTCATTAATGCATTTATTTCTTTGGCTATGATATTATATGCAATTGCACTTGATCATGTGTTTTAATGTGTAGGATTTATATCTCCTACAGTGGCACATGGAGTTAGTGATTCAGATGTCCATATTTTACCAATGTCATCCCTATATGGTTGACGTATCCTTAATTAATTGTTTAAATTAATCTTTAGGTGATTAGTAAATCCAAACTCATTTGCATTATGTGGCTAGACCAGTGAATGTGTTTGTGCATTTAAAGATTCACATTATCATGAAAGTCGTTAAGGAAATTTCTATGATTTTGGCTTTTTAGGCTTCAAATTTTATTGAATTTAAATTTTGGCATCTTTGCCATAGATGAATTTCTATTTCTAGGAATAGCATGTTTTCATTTGGGTCGATTTGGAGTCTAGCTAGTCTAACTGGCTATTTACCCTAATCGATTATTCACTAAAAAAGTGAATAAGTTTGGAAAAAGGAATTTAATTACTCACTTCTCACTTTTGTAAAACACAAATTTAAGAGCTTTTTTGAGAATCCTCTTCTAGGGGATCACATTTTTGTTCATTGTGAGAGCTGTGGGCATGGCTTCTTTGTGAGGTAAGTCTCATTGGATATGGCTTGGGTAGACCTTTCTTTGTCAAGTTATCTGATAGTTTTAGCGAGCAATTTAATTTACTATGATGTTTCTTGTTTTAGCCCCTTTTTGATGTCAAGTAGGGCTCTCTCATTTTCTTTTTTTAGCTCAGTGTATGTATCTATTTTTGGTAGCCATTTTTTAGGAGGTTGAGAACTAGTGTTCCCCTCTATTTCTATTTACTAATTCTACCCAGTTGGTCGAGTATGAACATTTTCTAAGTTTTTGGGATGAGAGTTTGTGATTTCACACTATTATGCTGGTTGTTTTGTATATAGTGTCTAAACCCAAATTTTATTGAATTTTCAAGGCTTTTGTGCCCAAAGACCAAATGGGTTTTAATTTTGAAGTTTTCTAGTTTTTGGGGATTTTACCTCATTTTGTGTGCTACCATGTTTACTTAGATTTTCTTAGCATAATGTTGGTTGTGGACTTGGATCATCTATTTCGATGTTAGTCAGACCATTGTTGCATTGGAATGCATGCCACATTCATTCTCCTGAGTTGTTTCAGTTGAGTGATATTTTACTTGTGTTCTCATCCAGTCCTTGTGTTATGATCTTTGTGATAGTGGTGTGCCACACATGAGTATATGCATGTACATTTATTGGGTGACTTGTGAGGCCCAATCTTCCATAGTACTTCTAGAAATTATGATCATTGGGGTTGGGTTGGGAATATCATTGTTGGATGAACATGGGTAGGTAGGTAGCACATGGAGGGGCTTCTATCCTACAACCTAGTGACTATTTCCCATTGGTTGGCAGAGGAAGTTTTATATAAGTGATGAATAAATTAAAATATTGGGTTCTAATAAATATAAGATAATTAAAAAGTTGGGAAGTGTACCTTCCATTAGGGAGAGTTACCACCTAGATTGTGTGCCTTCCATTGGGGAGTGTAGTTGCCAAAATAGCTTGGGCTTGTCGATGCCAAGTGACTCTCCATGATGTTAGCCACTACATAGTAGCCTATTGAGTGCCTGACCAAGACCTACATAGTTTATGCATTGTTTCTTGATCTTGGTTTTAGTCATCATTACTATCTGGTGTGAGTGTTAGCCATAGATGTTTCCTTTGAGTGTGTTTGTGGTTGGATCATTATCTCCATTAGCATGACAGTAGTGGACCTACAGGTTTCACATGGTTGGGAGGCATAGCTACCTATACCACTGCTCAAGATCGGTGTATAGAGATGGTCTATTATTCTAGTGCGATTGTTGTTGGATGTTGTCACTTGGTACTTTGGGTTTTCGAGTATGCTTTCTAATGATTTATGCTTTCATTGGAATACTTGTATATCATGTTTAGATGATGTTAGTTTTGATACATTCCATTATTATGATGTTTAGCATATGATGTTTCTTAGTTGGAGTATCTATTGCTTTTTTTTTATCATGTTAGATTTCCTATTCTTATGATGTTATTATGCTTTAGTAGTGACGTCCTTATAAGACAACTATGAGTATCTAGTTGGAAATTTGGGATGGTATGTGGGGGGGGTGGCTAGGACCTTTGAGGTTTCATGATGCCATTATGGTTGTGAGGAACCACACACTTAGCTTGTTATTTTAGTTCATTGCAATGTTTCTTTTGTACATTGCGATGTTGTTTTCAATTATTTCCTTTCCCTGCAATGTTAGATGGTTAGACATCGTTTCTATCTTGAAGGTATTGTTTGAGTGTCTATGCCTCCACTATGGATGTTGATGGAAGTTCTAACTTATTGTTTTATCCCTTGATTTTTTCTTGGAACATTTCTTGTAGTTCCTAGGAGACAATGCATTAGCATTGGGTGATACTTTAAAGTATCACATGCCCAAAGAAGAAATATCGTGCGAGCCCTAATTGTATCGCATGCCTTCTAGAGAAATGTTGTGTGATACTGGGAAGTATCACATGGACATTGGAGAAAGGTCATACGATACCTGTGAAGTATCTCACACCTTCTTGAGAAGTGTCATCCAAACCCTAAAAGTATTGCACTCGTTCATTAAAAAGTTCATATGATACTGGAAAGTATTGCACTGTGCTAATTCAAGTATTGCCTAGGTTTTGGAAAACTTGTCTGGGTGGACAGTGGGCACTTTTTGGTTTGATCAAAAGTTTTTTGGAGGTGTTTTGGATACCCTTTATAGTGTTCTTGAATACCTTAGAACAACATTTTGAATTTGGAATGTTCTTGGATTTAGAATCATTTGCGTCCTTTCATGGTTAGTTGTTTTGGTCAGTAGTAGCATTTAGAGATCTGTTGGTGTTTGGATGTTTGTTTAGTCTTCTGTTGTGATATTTGTGATCCTATTATGTTGTATGTCATGTGTATCCATATTTTTTGAATTTATAAAAAAAAATATTGGCTTATATTTATCCTTGTTCCAAGGATCTCCAAACAGGGCATTACACTCTCTCCCCTTATCCCACCCTCTCCCATCCCCCCCGCTCTCTCTCTCCCACTCCTCTCTTCTACTATATATTTCTCACACACATCTCTCTCTCTCTCCCACTCCTCTCTTCTACTATATATTTCTCACACACATCTCTCTCTCTCTCTCTCTCACACACACACACACACACACACACACACACACACTTTCTCCCATCCCCTACTCTCTCCATTTCTCCCTCCCTCTCTCCCTATCCTACCCTCTCCCATCTCCTATTCTCTCTCCATCCTCTACTCTCTCCATATCCTCTACTCTAACTAACTTGCTAGCCTCTCTCCTTCCATCTCTATTGAAATACAAGGCTTACAAAGTGCATGCATACTATAGCACATATGTGCTATAGTGTGTGTGTGCTATGTAAGCTGCAAATTTAAAAATTACTTTAAATAGCATGTGCACACTATGGAATGCACATACTATTTAAAGCTTTGGATTCTACCAAGCCTAAGGCTTAGAATTGACTTGGGGATCCAACCCAAAGGTTTGGAGTCTCTAAACTAGTCTGAGACATTTTTTCTAACAAGCATACAAAAAATGATTTATTTTTCTTGTGTGCTCTCCTTCAAGTTTCCTCATGGTTGAGCATCAATAAAATTAGGTTACAAAATAGTGTAGATCTTTATGTTAGCTATAGAACCATATAGTTTATTTTGAATTCATATTACTTCAAGCCTTTCAACTATAATTTATTTTGAATGTATATCCATTTTCTCTCAAAAACCAACATGTACTAATTGGGGTGTAGATTTTAGCTTGTTCATCAAATTTTGCAACAACTTAGTTTTTTAGAAACTAGACTCCATTCAACACAGTTTGAAAAAAAATAAGTTTTGTTTTTAGATTATTTTTCAATCATTTCTAAGGGGAGCACATAGACATTTCATGCTTTCAGGATGTGTCCAATTAAAAAATTCATTTAAAAAATACACATTATAAAATTACTCAAAAAATGTGGAATAAACTACATGGTGTTAGGTAACTTTTGACAAGAGCTACTAAAGAATTTCAAAAAATAAGTTAAAATTTTCGGGGGGACACACTTTGCACTATGCTATATTTTTTTCTGAAAAAATATTACCACTTTCTATGGCCCTCTTTTTTGAGGACCTAAAACTAAACCATTTTGAAAAAAAATTAGTATTTTAGAAACTAGATTCAAAGGACTACTATTTTTTTTTTGTTGTATCTTAAACTTTTGACCATAACTATCTTCAAATTCTTGTTAAGGTTAAGAAATTGTTGGTTTCAAAAAAAAAGTGGCCACTTATACCCCCCTTTTGGCACCACAACTTGGTGCACTTACTCTGCTCCAAGTACATTCATGAGGCTCATGAATGAGGTCTTCAAAACATTTCTTGGAAAGTTTGTAATTGTGTATCTATATGATATCCTTATCTTTAGCAAGACTAAGGATGAGCATTTACAACATTTGAATTTGGTCCTTAAAAGATTACAAGAGGAGAAGCTCCTAATAAATTTGGATAAATGTGTTTTCATGGAAGAAGAATTGGTATATCTTGGTTTTTTGATTTTAGGTGGAAGCATAAAGATGGATCTAGAAAATGTGGAAAGCATCTTGAGTTGGCTCTATCCAAGGACTATGTCAAAGGTTAGAATCTTCCATGGATTGGCTTCATTTTATAGGAAGTTCATCAGGGGATTTACTCAAATTTGTGCACCAATTCTTGAGACAATCGAAGGAGGGAAGAAACACAATTTTGTGTGGATCAAAGAGGCTAAAGAGGATTTTAAAAGTCTCAAAAAATAGGTAGCAAGAAAGCCAATACTAGCTTTTCCATGTTTTCAAAATATTTTTATTATTGAATGCGATGCTTCTAATGTGGTAATATGGGCTATTTTTAGTCAAAAGGGGAGACCCATTGCATTTTTTGGTAAAAAATTGAATGAGGATAAGAGGAAGTATTACTCTTATGACTTGGAATTATATGCTTTAGCGTAGGCCTTGAAATAATGGAGGCATTATCTCCTTCCAAAGGAGTTTTTTATTTTTACTGATAATCAAGCCCTTAGTTTTTTGAATAGTCGGGAGAAGTTGAGTCACAAGCATATGAAGTGGGTTAAAACAATCCAAGCTTGCATATTTTTAATCAAGCTCAAGCAAGGGGTTGCTAATAAAGTGGTAGATGCTTTCAATAGGGGGAGCATGATGGTGCTAGAGGTAAGATTGCAAAGTGTGGGTATTGATTCCTTGAGAGGTATGTATGAAAATGATGAGTGTTTTCATGAGATCTACAAAGTTTGTTCTGATTTTTCAGAGGCTTATCATGCTGAATATTCTGATTATTTTCTCCAAGATGGTTAATTTTTCAAAGGAATTCAACTATGCATTCCTAGATGTTTAATGAGGGAGAATATATTGAAGGAGAAACACTATGGAAACATGAGTGGCATTTTGGGTTGGATAAGACCCTTGAGTAGGTAAGAAGACATTACAATTGGCCCAAAAAGCAAGGAGATGTTAGAAATTTGGTCGAGACATGTACTATTTGTCAAAAGGCTAAAGGTACTTCAACCAATGCTAGATTATATTAACCATTGCCCATACCTACAAGGCCTTAGGAGAGTTATAGTATGGACTTTGTGATGGGTTTTCCTAGGACTCAAAAAGAGTTTGATAGTATCTATTTTGTTGTTGATAGGTTTAGTAAAATGACATTTTTTTCCTTGTAAGAGCAAAAGTGATGAAACCTATGTGGCTAATTTATTCTTCAAAGAAATTGTGAGGATACATGAACTTCCTCGAGACATTGTTTTTAATAGAGATGTGAAATCTAATGGCCATTTTGGAGGACCCTATGGAAAATATTAGGGCCAAATTTAAACTTTAGTTCAGCCTATCATCTCGAAATAGATGGGCTATAATGCCCCGCTTGGAGATCCTTGGAAACAAGGATGAAAATACAAGCCTGAATATTTTTTTTTAAAACAAGTGTAAGTGCACATGACAACAACATACACAGATAACAAAGATCACAATGAAAGATTTAACAAACATCCAACCACCAATGGATCCCCAAATGCCACTACTCACCAAAACACAAACAAGAAAACATAAGAGATCGACCAAGCTAAAAGATCAAAACAGACTCTTGAAAATTGGCTAAGTTTGCATTTTGAAGCCTTGAAATTTTCTAGAATCTTTATCTTAGCCTGTAGAGGTCTGAAACCCATCTCAAATGAATCGCCACATATATTTTAAACCCCGAAGAATGAACTACGAAAAAGACACAACATAATTCCAAATTGTGCCGCTAAGGGATTGAAGAACACCTAAGAGGGTACCCCGAACCATCCCTAAAAAGTTTGGATTGGACTGAAAAGTGCCTGCTACCCACTTGCACATGTTTCATAAAAATTGTACGACACTTTATTAGCACTGTGCAATACTTTACCAATATCACGTGACATTTCTCCAGAAGGAGGGTGACACAATTAGGGGTTGGTGATACTTCTCCAAAGGGCGTGCGATACTGGAAGTGTATCGTACGACATTTCTTCTGAGGGTGTGCGATACTTTAAACTATCGTATGACATCCCTCAAATGGGTATGCGACACTATATTGTATCACACCATGCTAACACATGGTCGCCTAGAGAAAAAGAAAGAAAACTCTAAGGAAAAACAACAAGCTAAAACATAGATAAAAACCTCCACACCAGGGAGTACCGGATCCACATCTCAAGTTGAAAACACTCAACAAACTGAAAGATGAAAAGCCAAAATCTAACCATCTAAATGATACATCGAAGGGAAAGAACATAAGGAACATCACAAATAAACTTAATTAACATTGCAATGTATTGAACAAATAAACAAAGTATGCGGCTCCTCCCATCCGTTAATGGCATCATAAGACCATCATGGGCCCTAGCCATCCCCCGCACGTAACATCCCAAGCCACTAATCAGATCATTAGTGCTATCATGATAGGAACACCACTACTAAACATGCTACAATATAACAAAGAAAATCTAACATGCTAGTAGTAAGCATAAGATAAATCTGCAAGTAGATAACATCACCTACCACATGCTAAACATCATAATAAGGAATGCATTAAATCTACATCAATTAAATATGATAAACAACATTCCAATGAAAGCATAAATCACAAGAAAGCATGCTTTGTAAATTGAAGTGAAGGTAGCTACACCTCCCAACCATGTGGCACCCGTAGGTCCACATGCATCGTGTTGATGGAGATAATGATCCAACCACACACACTCAAAAAACAAAAATCCATGGCTAACACTCACGCCAGGCAGTATGATGACTGAATCCAAGACACCAACAATGCATAACTATAGGTCCTAGTTAGACATCTCAAAGGCTACTATGTAGGGACTAACATCATGGAGAGTCACTTGGCATCAAAAGCCCAAGCTAGGACTTGTTTAGATTCAATATCCCTCAACAGAAAGGCTCTAGCACCCCAAACATTTTATTATCTTAATATTATTACAACCCAGTATTTTATTTAGCTATCACTTAATTAAATCTTCCTTCGCCAACCCTTGAGGCACAATGATCACCAAGCTACGAGGTAGAAGCCCCCTCCATATGCTACCCTACCCTACCCATGCTCATTCAACGATGAGTTCTTGTAGGCATGCAAATTCCCAACCCATCCCAAATGATCACAACTTTTGGAAGTACCATGAATGATTGGGCCCTGTAGGTCACCCAAAAAATGTACTCGTGTGTGGCACACCACCATCATGAAGATCATACCAAAGGACTGGATGAGAACACAAAGTAGAAAAACCCTCAATCGAAACAAAATGAAGAGGATGGGTGCATCATGCATCCCAATGCAACAAAAGATTCAAAAGTGGTATGACTGATATCCAAATAGATCAACCAGGTCCACGAACCACAATGTGTCGAGAAAACTTGAGAAAATAGGGCAACATGCAAAATGAGGTAAAAACTCCAAATTTTGGAAAAATTCCAAAATTAAAAACCATTTGGCCTTTGGGTGCAAAAACTCCAAAAATCCAAAAATAAAAGAAATCAGACACTGTATGCAAAAACAGCTAGCATAATAGCTCAAAATCTCAAACCCCCATCCCAAAAATAGGGAAAACGTTCATACCAGACCAACCAGGTAGAACTAGCAAATAGAAATGGAGGAGAAAACTAGTTCTCAACCTCCTAACATATTGATACAAGAAATGGAAGCAGAAATAGAGAAAAAACATTAAAATAGGAAGGCCCTACCTGACAACAAAAGGGGTCGCCAAAACCAAAACCAATAGAATAAAATAAATAATCTGCTGAAACTACTAAAACTGATGGTAAAGAAAGAACTCCTCAAGCTAAATCTAACAAGACCAACATCACAAAGATCCCACACTCATAGCTCCCACAACAAACAATACAATAATCCTTCAGAAGAGGATTTCCAAATTTGCTCTCCAAATACAATTTCCAAAATGTGAGAAGTCCATAATGAATTCACTTTTCCAATATTTATTCATTTTGAGTGAATAACTGATTATGAAAAATAGCTAGTTGGAGTAGTTAAACTTCAAATAAACCCAAAAAAAAATAGATTATTATCCATAATGGAAATTCGCCTAAGGAAAAGCTGCCAAAAATTAAATTCGAAAAGATTTAAAACCCAAAAACCAAAAATCACAGAAAATCACTTAACACTTTTGCAACAAATGTGAACTTCTAAATGCACAGACATGCTCACTGGTCTAATCACATAATACCGATGCGTTTGGATTTACTAATCACTGACAGGTTTTAATTAACATAACTAAACTAAGGATATGTTGACCATATAGGGATGGCATTGGTAATTATGAATAGCTGAATCACTAACTTCATAGGCCACTACCAAGGATATCATTCCTGTACACTAAAACACACGATCAAGTGCAATTGCATATAATATAATAGCTGAAGCAATTTAAACATTAATTAACTAATTAATCTATTTACATCACTCACATTCGCAGAAAGTGTAAAGAACATAAATGAAGTAAATACCCATAGCATAAAATCCATCTCATAACATAATCAACAATTATGTCCAATACATCATATAACCAGATATAATTATAGATCTACTGTCATCTCAAAATAGCATCAACATGCCAATATGATAAACTGAACATTATAGAAGGAAATCATCTATGGTACTGAATCAAAGTATAACGTCTGACCCTCGGATCAACATAAGGTACAAAATAAGAGTATCAAGTATCTCTTGAATCAAAATAGACAAGGTACAAACTACAAACACAAGAGGCACTACATGGGTAGATTGAAGTTTTCAATAGGTCATTGGGAAACCTATTGATATAATTAACCAAATAATATGGAGAGAAGTGGGATAATATACTTCCACAAGATGAATTTGCTTTCAATGATTTTGTGAATAGAAATACTAGGAGAAGTATTTTTCAGATTGTCTATGGGAAGAATACAAGGGGTATACTGGAATTGAGAGATTGTAATAAAGATGATCAGGTGAGTGCTCATGGAGAACAAATTGTTGACAATATGAAGGAGATCCATGATCAAGTAAAGTTGGAATTGCAAAAGAGTTTAGAGAAATAAAAAGAAAATGATGATAAGAGAAGGAAGGATGTACAATTTCAATTTGGTGACTTGGTGTGGGTATATCTAAGGAAGGAGAGGTTTCCCAAGGGCAAGCATACCAAGTTTCTTGTGAAGAAAGTGGGTCCTTCCGTAATCTTGAAGAAGCATGGATTAAATGTTAGAATTCTTTGGAATAACTAAGGGGGGTGAATCAATTATCCAAGGTCCAAATGTATAAATAAAAATTTTCACAGCTTAGTGAACCCATACCCATAAAACATATTCATCATGCATGCATCCATTAGATTATACAATCACTTAATCTTGTAGGTTATTGTCAAATAAACTTTGAAGAAATGTAAGCATGAAACATAATAGATTCAATAACATATTTGACACAATGATTTTACATGTAAACCCAATTTGGGAAAAACCACCAGTAACATGCTACTCATTCTCACTCTTCTAAAGTGATGCCCTACAAAAGGTCAACCCTATTAAAGGTTACAATTCACATTGTTAAATGTGACCTAGTTAGAGGATTTCAATCATCCTATTAGGAGTGAGCCTTGCTATAGGACTTTAGATCATTCAATTGGAATGTCACCTAATTAAAGGATTTACAAATGAGTATTATGTCAACCTTAATCCAAAGGATTTACCCTAGACTGGTACAATGATTAGAAAGTAATAGTAAAGCTTGATTTGATAACAACTCATAACTCACTTTGTAGATTATAGATCTTTGTTTTAGTCCTCCATTCTACTTGGATTTTACACATTTGAGCTCTAATAGCTTGTCCACCCTTCAAGCATCCACACCCTTAAGCATTCTTGTTTTTCTTGCCAATAGTAATCTCTTCTCTTTGGTTACTGAATGATGCAATACCTTAGACTTCTTATCTTTCTTAGGTTCTTGCACATGACAAACTTTTCTTCTAACCAACCATCTTTATAAATAGAAATTAAGATCTTTTGCCATTCAACCTCTATTGTCTATTTTATGATTAGGTAGGATTTAATGAATCTACCCATATTTTCATTTTATTCCCTTCTAGAAACTTCACCTTCAATTTTATTTGAATTCACCTCAAAACAGTTCATCTTGAATTCTATGCCACCAACTCATCAAGCTTATCTTCCACATGGTGCACACAACCCAAGAAATCAAACTTTTTAGCTTAGATTCATCAATTCACGATCTTTCTCATAATGCTATCACTTAGCATTAACTTGGTTCTGATGCTCAACACATACTACATTCCATCCACTATCAAATCACTTGGCACAAACTAAGTTTACTGGTGCTCAACATCAACTAAACTTTACTCGTCTTACATTGTATCACTCGATATACACTAAAATTTGACTTTGCTCAGCTCCAACTGATTTTTAGGTCGACTTACTGTGCAGATTATTAAGCTTTGCAGATTCCTCTACGTGCTATTGTTACCTCATTTTATCAAATCCTCTTCATCAATCAAAAAAATGATAGTACTCAAATCAACTAAGTGGTTGTCATACCAAAGAGTAGTAGGCTTGACATTAGTGACAAAATAATGATTGAAACACATTCTCATACTTGTATCAATCTATTTTCAACATTAAATTCCTATGAGATAACACTTTATTCTACTCTAGGTATGTCCCCTATCTTCAATGTTTCAGATCTAACACCATATAAAGGTCATCATGATCTAGATACAAAGATTTCTATTGAAGATTTATAGGAGGATCTTGTAGAATTATCCCCTCATGAACCCAAGAGACCTAAGAAGATGATTGACACAAAACTCATCAAGAAGACTACGGAGAATGAGTACAAAAAATACCTTGTAAATTGTATTGGGCACACTATAGAGGAGGTAGTATGGATGGATGAGGAAAAGATGAGGAAGCATGCCACTTCCTTGGAGGAGCTTATCTTAAGAGGACTTGCGATCAATCCACCCAGGGAGTATGGTGCAAGAGTGTCTCTTGATGAAGACAAAGAGGTTGCAAGGCCTCAATGATTTAAATATATGTTTGTATGCCCAAGTTCCTACAAGGATCAAGAGATCTTAAATTTTGTAATAAATATTATTTTCTAAGGCCGAGTGACTTAGAATGGGTTATAAATCCTATGGTGTACTATGGTCAAATGGAAAAGGATTGGTTAGATTGATGTGGAAGAGGGTTGGATTAATCAATAGCACCTTAACATAAAGGCTAATCCACTCTTGGAAGGTTCCTAGAATAGTTAGGAAGATAGTTGCACAAATGTGGTTAAATGTTGTTAGCAACAATGTTGTTTAAGGTTATTGATTGCATTTGTTTGTTCAAATTATGGTTCCCAATGTTCCCAAATACCCATAGTCAGTTGTAACTCTAGGGAGATCATTAAAATCATGTAAGCAATGAATAGAGAATTGATGAAGAATTGAATGAAGTCGAACAAATTGTAATAAAGAAAACACACTTTTACTAGATTTTTTAGTGTTGTTTCACTTTGTATGCCTGTGTACATATTCAAATGAGAAATTAAACTTGAGACGAAGTTGGGAAATCTTCTTAGATTTCATTTACAACAAGTATGAGGTCCTAAGGTTGAGAATCAATGAAGAAAATGTATCACAATCAGCAAGAGGTTGTTATTTGCATCAAAACTAGGTTACCCGAGTTCAAAACCTGTTATCTCTCAATGTAACTATTGGAAAATTTTCAAACTAGGTTAAAAAATGAGAGGTAAAGGAGTCTAATTTCACTTTCATTTGGTCTCAAATTTATTAGGTGCAATAAATTTGGTTGTAGTTTGTGCAAAATATGCAGGAAACCCTAGCCAAGCATCCCTATGTGACTGGTAGAGATAATTAGAAAAAGAACAATAGTCCCCCATAAATTTTGATGGCCATCGATTCAAAGGCTGAAATTGGAGATTTGATACTATTTTGAATTCCCCTAGATGTTCCTATGATTGGATTGATAGAAATCCAAATTTAATTGGTACTTCCTGTTGAAAACAGATTGTTTGATGTGTGAAATCTATCATGGAACAATCATTATTTTGTCAATGGACTCAAAACTGATACTTGTTAGTAAGATAATTGCTTTTTGGTCTGAATGCTATCATTTGTTTGATTGATGAAGAAGATTTGAAAAGGAAGGATAAAAATTGTACATAGAGAAAGGTTGAGTTATATGGTGTATAAAAGGAGCACAAAGACCAAGTAAGACAAGGATGATATGATGTATTATTTATCTACTCAAGGCTAGAATTAATGGTTACACTAGCTAAGTCTAGAAGAATAAGGAAAGCAAAATGTGTTTGCTAAGCTTGGCCAAGTGATTAGTAAAATTCAATCGATGTTAGTTCAAGATGAGTAGAAAATTAGTTTGTGTCAAGAAAAGTGAAAAAATAGTATATGCCAAGTGAATTTAGTATGTGTTGAGTGTTAGTGAAAAGATAGTTTGTGCCGAATAAATTCTAGTGGATGCTAAGTAACCCAATGTGTGTTACGCATTAGAAGCAAGTTATTTTCCAGTGACAAAAATAAGAGTTTGATCAAAGATCCACTGATTTTGAGCTGAAAAAGTTGATTTCTTGGAGTTGAAATGTAATTGAAAAAGAGGGAGATTGTTGAGGAAGACTATGTGTTTCAATCATTGTTTTGTCACTGATGTCAAACTTGCTATTTGCTGGTGAGACAATTGCTTATAAGATTCAAGTACTATCACTTAGTTGATTAATGAGGAAGATTTGATCAACAAGATATAACAAAAGCACCTAAAGGAAAGGTTGAGTTATGATTATGTAATGAAGTAAAAGGATTAATTAAGATAGTGATGACATGATGTATTGATGATCTACTTAAGGTTACAAAATTCCTGGCTACACTTAGAAAGTTTAGAAGAATAAGTTTAACAAAGTTTGTCTACCAAGATTGAGTGAGTGGATAGTAGGTGCCAAGCAAAGTTAGTTCAAGCTGAGAAAAAAGTTAGTTGGAGCCAAGTAAAAGCAAAATCTAGTGGATGTTGAGCAAGATAGTTGATGTCTAGTAAAGTTTAGTTAATGCTAAGCACTAGCAAATTTCAGTTGATGCCAAGTAACACAATATGTGTCAAGCATTAGAAGGTTGATATTGTTGAGCTACTACATTATGATAAAGATCAAAGATTCACCATATCCAAACTGGCAAGTTTGTTTTCTTGGAACTTGTGAACTAGAAGGAAGATAAGGTTGATGAGCTAGTGGCATAGAATTTGATGTAAATAATTTTTAGGTGAATTCAAATGGATTCTAGGAGAAGTTTCTAGAAAAGACAATATATGAGGTAGATACATTGTATCCTACCTAATCCATCCAAAACCCTAATTTGGATGATGGATTATGAGCAGGAAAATATTCTAATTTCCTATTTATAGGAATCTCTAGTCATGAAGAAAAAGGTTAGAGAAGCTGGTGTCATGTGTGAGAACCTAAGGAGGAGAAGGAATTAAGGGTTTTGCTTCATCAAGTGACCCAAGAAGAGAGTCTACAATGGCATGTTAGGAAAAAAGGCTTAAGGAGATGAATTCTTGAAGGGTGATCAAGCTTTCAAAGCTACAAAGTATGAAAGCCAAGCATAATTGAGGATTGAACCAAGATCTATAATCTACAAGTGAAGTTGTAAGTTGTATAAGATCAAAGGTCTACTATTACTCTCTAACAATTATATCAGTATAGGGTAAATCCTTTGGATCAAGGTTGACCTAATATTCATTGGAAAATTCTTTAACAGGGTGGCATTCCAAGTGAATGGCCTAAAGTCCTCTAACAAGGCTCACATTTAACAGGGTGATTGAAATCCTTTAATAGGGTCACATTTAACAATGTGTATTGTAACTTTTGACAAGGTTGGCCTTTCATAGGACATCACTTCAGAAGAGTGAAAAGGAGTAGCATGTTACTGGTAGGGTAAAAGCACAAACCTGTGTCACCTTTTATAAAGAAACATGATATCAGAATGTGACAGTTCAACATTAATGACAAAAAAAATGGTATTTGCCTTTAAAATATGAAGATGATGTAAACTGATGACATGTGTAGAATTGTATGAATTTTATGCCTATAATTTTTATTATTTTTTTAACTAAGAATTTATTCATTTTATTTTATTTTATTTTGAAGTCCCTTTTTTAATTGTAAAAAATATAGGATGTAGTTCCCATCAAACAAGTATGTGCAAATCATCTTTTTTTGTTCTGATTTGAAAATATTTTATAGATGACATGTATAGCTAGTGAACAAAAAAAGAAATAATTATTTTTGATGTATATTTTCTTTGTTATAAGTACTCAAGTTCGACCTTGTCAGAATCCAATAGCTTTTTCCTCCCATCAAAACTTCCCTATCAAATCTATACCTTCTTGAAAAAAAATTACATATTCATGAAGAGGATTCTCTCCTCTAGTGATAAATATTATTTTTTTATTTTTTTGATATGATTTACATTTTTTTTCCTTTTTTGAGGGAGCATCTTCTGAAATGTTGAAATATCAACTTATAATATTTTGAGATTATAACATATTATAACTAATCAAAACACTCAAAAATTTATATAATGATGATATTGAATTTGAGATCTATAAAAGGGTATTTTTAGTTTTTGAAAAAAATTGAGTTTTGATAGAGAAATGAGATTTGACCAAAATAGGTTTTTGTATCACAAACGGTGACACAAATCTGTGCTTTTACCTGGTAGTTTTTCTCAAATTGGGTTTCCACATAAATCATTGTGTCAAGTGTGTTGATGAATGTGTTATGTTTCATGCTTTACATTTCTACAAGTTGATTTGACAGTAACATACAAGTTTTAGTAAATACACAATGGATGCATGCATGGGTATGAATGTTTAATGGGTTCACTGAATTGTGAAAATGTTTTATTTATACATCTAGAAATTGAATAACTAATTAACCCCCCCTCTCAATTATTCTAAATTAATTCCAACACTTGGATTATATTAAGCATGTGGAAGATAAGCTTGATGAGCTAGTGGCTCAGAATTCAAGATAAACTATTTTTGAGATGAATTCAAAGAGGATTCTAGAAGAAGTTTCTAGAGGGAACAAAATGGAAAGAGTGAGGATTCAATGCATCTAACCTAAACCTAAAATGGATGATTGTGGTTGAGTGAAAAAAGATCTAAGTTCTCTTTATAAGGGGATACAAGGCCAAAAGCAACTATTGTCATGTGTGAGATCCTAAGGATGACAAGAAGTCTAGGGTGTTGATTCATATGGTAGCCAAATAGAAGAGTCTACATTTGGCATACAATGAAAGAAGACTTAAGGGGATGAATGCTTGAAGGGTGAACAAGATATCAAAAATGAAGAGTATGGATGCCAAGTAGAATGGAGGACTGAACCAAAGATCTATAATCTACAAGTGAGTTGTGATTTGTTATTAGATCAAGTCCTATTGTTACTTTATAACAATTGTATTAGTTTGAATAAATCCTTTAAACATTCTATCATTTATAAATCCTTTAAGTGGGTGACATTCTAATGGAATGTTCTAAAGTCCTCTAACAATGCTCACTCCTAATAGGGTGATTGGAATCCTTTAACTAGGTCACATTTAACAATGTGTATTGTAACCTTTAATAGGGTTGGCCTTTTACAGGGCATCATTTTAGAAGAGTGAAAATTGGTAGCATGTTACTGGTGGTTTTTCCCAAATTAATTTTCCACATAAAATCCTTGTGTCAAATTGTGTGAATGATTTTGTGGTGTTTAATGTTTACATTTCTACAAAGTTATTCTGACCTAGGACAATGAACTACTAAGCTATGGAATTATTGAATGCATGAATATGGATTTGAATTTATTAAGTGCTAAAAATTTTCATTTGGACATTTGGACCTTGGATATTTTATTGTCCCCCTCTCATTTATTCTAAAGTATTCAAAAAATTGGTATCACAACATTGGTGCTTGTAAGGAAATAGTTTGAAGGCACTAGAAGCTAAAGATCAAGATGTCCAAAAGAGAGGTACCCAAGCTTAACAAGGAAAACTTCCTTGTATGGAAGAGTTTGATGAAGCTACATTTGGGAGGATTTGGAGACAATGCACAATGTACCATTACCACTAAGCATGTTGACCCTAATAGAGCCCCTATTGCTAATGATTTGAAAAGAAGAAAGAACACAATTAGGCAATGTTGGAGATTGCATCTTCCCTAAGCTACATAAAGTTCAATGACATCATTAAAAAATATGATTTGGCTAAGAATATATGGGATGCTCTAGAAAAGATCTATGGAGGAGATAAGAATGTGCTGAGAGCCAAATCTGAAAGTCTCAAAGGTAAGTTTGATGAAATGATTATTCAAGAAGGTGAGAATATAGTTTAGTATTATGCTAGAGTAAAAGAAGCTATTAATGCTATCAAAGGAGCAACTGGTATTATTGAAGATGAGACTATGATCAGAAAAGTATTGAGAACTATCTTTCCTATCTATTCTATTAGAGTATTTTCCATAAAAAAACTAAGATGTACACCTGGTAATGATTTGACCCTTGAAGGATTAATGGGAAGAATCACTTCTTTTGAGCTTTCCAATTTTGATAATTTCAAAACTAAAAATGTGGAATCTTCTTTCAAAGCTAAATTATCACTAAAATAACCTAAAGAAAATAAAAATAAAAAGGTCAAATATGTTTCTAGTGGCAGTGATATAGATGAAGATGATGTAGAAGAGCTTGAAGCATTGTTGGCTAGGAGATTTCACATAGGCAAAGGGAAATACAATGGTAAGTTACCTATCATATGTTTCAATTGTAATGAGCTTGGACATATTGTTGTAAGGTGTCTAGAGAAGAAGAACAATAAAAGTGGAGAAAAATTCAAAGGAAAAAGAGATGAGAACAAAAAAGACTATAAGGATAAAGGAAAGAAAGCCTGCTACATTGCTAAAGAGGAATCAAATGAAGAATCTAATGACCATGATGATGAAGTTGTCTATGTTGTAATGAAGGATGATTCTGATGAAGATGAGGCAACTATATTGGTGTCTTATGTGAACAAGAGAGATAGATGGATCATTGACATTGGCTATTCTATTCACATTAATGGAGATAAAAGTAAGTTTAATTCTCCTATGCATTATGATGGAAATAGTGTTAGATTTAGTAATGATGTGCTATGTCTAATCAATGGAAAGGGATTAGTAAAACTGATAGATAAGATCATATGTGACAATGCTTACTATGTGGAAGGACTTAACTATAATCTATTAAGTGTGTCACAATTGAATAGTGTTGGATGTAAGGTTGAATTTGGAAACATAAAGGCTAAGATTTATGATGTTGATGGAGAACTAATTGGAAATGGTGATTAGACTAGAGATAATATGTTTTATCTTGACATGAATGATGCTACTTGTCTAGTTGTACAATGTGATGATGTGTGGCCATGGCAAAAAAGGCTATGTCATGTAAATTTTGATAATTTAGTCAGTATTAGTAAGATGAAGAGAGTCAGAGGTTTGCCAAAATTGAAGAAACCAAATAAAGTGATTTGTAAACAATGTCAATTAGGAAAGATGGAAAAATCGAGTTTCAAAAGTGAGACTCACTCTTCAAAATAAATTCTAGAATTAGTCCATACTAATTTATGTGGACTAATTAATGTGAAAATCTATAAAGGTGACAAGTAAATTATCCTATTTGTTGATGGTTATTCTAGGATGATGACAATTATGTTTTTGGAAAAATAAATTTGATGCTTTTCATATGTTTAAGTGGTATCTAGCAAGAGTTCAAAAGGAAACTAGCAAAATCTTGAAATGTCCGAGATCTAAAAAATGCAGAGAATTTACATCAAATGAGTTTAAGATATTCTATAATGATAAAGGAATCTAGAGACAAACTTTTGCACCTAGGACCCCTCCACAAAACGGGATTGTTAAAAGGAGGAACAGATCTACAATGGACTATTCTAGAACACTGATGATGTAGAAGAATTTTGCTTTGAAATATAGGAGATAAGTTTTCATCATAGTTTTATATAACATGAACCAAGTACAAGTAAAGAAATGTACAAACCCCACACCTTTTGAACTATGGTATGGATACTCACCCAATGTAAAATATTTTAAGGTATTTAGAAGCAAATGTTACATTCATAAGAACAATAGAAATGGAAAATTTGATGCTAAAAGTGAATAAGATATATTCCTAGGATATTCCACAAGAATTAAATCTTATAAGTGTTTAAATTCTAACACTGACAAAGTTGTGGAAAGTGCAAATGCGAAGTTTGATGAATATATAGAGGTACATGAAGTTGAGCCTAAGAAGGAACCTAAACACTAAATTTTTTTTTGTGTACTTCTATGGACATGTGAGTGATGATGAAGCTATGAACCAAGTTGTAAATAAACAACAAGTATTAGTGACTATTGAGTCACATACAACGAATGTCGAGTTACATTCAAGAGTCAAGTTGCATTCAGGAGTCAAGTTGTAGTCAGAAGCTGAGGTACATTCTGATACTAAGATCAACACACATGAAAGGAATGGTGAGTTACCTAGTAGAGAAGTGCACAATGACTCTAATGTTGACATATTCATTGTAGGAAGTAGAGAAGAACCAAGATTTTTCAAAGTATGTTAGAAGACATCACCCTGCCAAACAAATTATTGGAGACAAAGAAGCTATACCAATGACAAGATTCAAGTTGAGAAGTGATACATTTTTTTTAAGTATGCATGAGTCTAAGTCAGTGAAGGATGCATTAGAAAATGTTGACTAGAGTAAAACCATGAAAGAAGAGATTGATCAGATTAAGAAAAACAAAACCTAGTCACTTGTGCCCAGAACAAAGAACAAGAATGTGATTGGAACCAAGTGGGTATATAGAAATAAAATGGATGAGAATGGTGATGGCATAAGGAATAAGGAAAGATTAGTTTTCAAGGGGTATGCTCAAGAAGAATGAATTGATTATGGAGAAACATTTTACCCTATTGTAAGATTGGAAGGAGTAAGAACTCTACTTTCTTACTCTACATACAAAGGTTTCAAAGTCAATCAAATGGATGTGAACTCTACATTTCTAAATGGTATAGTGGAAGAGGAGGTTATATTGAATAGCTAGAAGGAATTTTTGATCCAAACAACAAGAACATGGTATGTACATTACACAAAGCTTTATATGGTTTAAAGCAAGCTCCCAAAGCACAGTATGAGAGGCTTTACAATTATCTTGTGAAGATTGGTTTTGAGAAGACTAGTGATAACAACAATCTATACTTGAAGACAGAAGGAGGTAAAGGTATTTTACAAGCTGAATTTTTTGTTATTGGTATCATATTTGGAGGACAAAATACATTATGTAAGACATTTGTTGATGAAATGAAGAGAGAATTTGAGATGTCCATGTTTGGAGAGATTAAATTCTCTGTTGGATTGCAAGTGTATCAAATGAAATATGATATTTACATCACTTAGTCCACATATGTGAAGGAAATATTTAAAACTTTTGGTATGAAGGATTTAAAACCTGTTCGTACTCCTATGGTCACAAGATATAAACTATCTAAGGCTAATGATTTTGCTTAAGTAAATCACACATTGTATAGGTCTATAATTGGCAAATTACAATATGTAGTTCATAGAAGACCTGATATTGCATTAGTCATTGGGATTGTTACAAGATTTTTTGCAAATCCTAAGGAGAATCATTTGATGGTTGTTAAGAGGATTATGAGTTATCTTAAAGGGACAAAAGACTATGGTCTATACTACAAGAAGAATGATAAGTTTGAATTGAGAGCTTATATAGATGTTGATTGCACTAGAAACATTGATGATAGAAAAAGTATGAGTGGTGGAGCATTTTCTTAAGAAAAAAGATTAGTCTCATGGACTAGTAAGAAGAAAAATTGTATATCTCAATCTACTACTAGAGCTAAATATGTGGCTATTGTAGTGAATTGTACAAATGTGGTATGGATCAAACAACTACTCAAAGGAATGGAGGAGGAAATTACTGAACTTGTGATACTCTACTATGATAATACAAGTTCTATAAACATATCTAAGAACCCTATGATGCATAAAAAGACGAAGCACATTGCAATAAAGTATCATTACTTGAGAGAGTTGGTTCAAGACAAAGAAGTGAGAACAAAAGATGTGAATACAAAAGAACAAATCACTGATATATTCAAAAAGGATATATTTACGAACATTTATAGTCTTATAATCTCTCAAATTCAGCAACATGCAAAGAGCTCAGAGAATGGAACCTGACACAACTTGAACTGGTAAAAAAGGAGCTTGGATGCAAAAGTTATGCTTAGTCAAACTTTGGTCAAACTAAGTACAAAGGCCATAAAAAAGATGAAAAATAATCAACTCAAAAGTGGTCAACAATGGATTTTAAACTAAAGAGCTCATCAAAATCTTTCTAACTATGCTCATTTCATCAAAACCGAACTTCATATGTGAAAGTTATACTTTTTTGAAGTTAGAGGGAAAAAGGTTGAAAATGATGACGTCAACACTGATTTCATAATCCCAATCAGCCTGATGACACAGAAAATCAGCTCCATTTTGAAAATGAAATGGTCTTTTGAATGTGATGATTATATTTTTTATTTAAAAAAAAACCCCAACATAAATATGGATTAACAATAATCCCTAAAAAAATGGGAATGGAATATATCTGAACCCTTTTTACCATACATTTCAAACAAATATTGTTATTTGTCTGATTATTTAAAGGGGTGTTTTCATTTGTATTGCTTGTAATTATAAATGCCAAAATAGGGAGTTATTTATTATTTGTTATTTGGGGAAAATGGTTATTATGTTTATTATTTGGTTTTAGACCAAATAAGGAATATTTCATGTATAAAGCAGGGTCATTTTCCTTGGTAAAAGATAAAGAGTTTAGAGGAGAATTTTGGGAAGAATTAAATTCTTAAGAGAATTTTGTAAACCTTGAGAGGAATTTTGTAAGTGAGAATTTCTATAAGTATGAAGAATTGTTTAATTTCCTCAAGTATGAAAGAGAGAGATTGTGAGAGATTGTGAAGGCCTGAAAGCTTGGATGTTGTAAGAAGGCATTTTTTGCCTAGCCACATTAAGAAAGCAGTCCCCAAATTGAGAAGCAGACCCAGAGACATAGGTGTGCTAGGATGAACTCCATATCAAATTGTTTGTGTCTCTTTATTCTCTTTCTTAATCAATCACCCATTTAAGTTTCTTCTATTATTTTCTCTATTATGTAAGTAAAGGCATAGTTAAATAAAGTGTTTAAGCATGACTTTTTCTTGTAATTTCAATGGTTTAAAATACATACCATGAAATTATTACCTAGATCAGGAATTAAATCTATATTTAGATTGAAGTTATAAAACTTATAAATCCTAGTTTACAGATCAAAGAGGATTTGTGAGTTCATGGAGTTGTGTGAAGACTCAAAGGTTATCCTTACAAGAACATATCAACACCACCAAGCTATAGAGGAATATGCAACCACATTAGTGTTCCATTCGGGACTTTTAGACACAAAGTTTAAAAAGGTGTCTAGGCAAGACTACTACAAGAACTAGATTGGACAATATAGTTTGGATGGTGGAGGGAAACAAACCTAACTAGTAATTTTGAATGACATTGAGAGTTCCAAGAGGGAATCTTTGGCATTGTGATTACATCCTAGAACTTGATGATAGGTTGGAGTGACCTTGTAGAGGAAATGAGTCACATGAACATTAGGAGGCCAAAAGGTGGATCAACACAAGAAGTATTATTGTTTAATCAATAAGGGCTATGGGGGATACACCTATGATCAATTGGTAAAATAAGAAGGAGATCATTGAAGGTGTAGAGTTTTGAGGTTGAGTACTCAAAGTTGAGCGAGTAAGAGATGTTTCCTTGATCAAACCTCTGCATCACATCCCCACTCTCTCTCTCTCTCTCTATCACAAATAGTATATAATTATTAACATTAATGATGAAGATATTCCAATGGGGGAGTATCTTAACATTTTTAGAGCATTGGAGTGACTATTATAGTGGTTACATGTTACATTCATGACTGTGTTTTTTTACTGATGTGAACACACTATAAAGACTGGCAATGTAGCTGATAGAGGTTGTGGTAGTGTAGTTAGAGGACATGTTCTACAAAGTGTCCTAATGATGTGGTTAAGCATGCATACATTAAGTTGAAGAATACTAAAAACTATTCATGATTATTGAAGATAAAATTTTGATAGAGTTCCTGAGAAGCAGTTTGTGATGATTGGATTATATATCCTAATAGAGATAGAATCTAGATAAGGGTAAGTACACAAATTTGTGTTGCCAAAAGGAGGGTATAATTTTTTGCATTTATTTCAATAGAGCGGATTGATAGGGAGAGAGGGAAGGAGAGAGGTATAGAGGGTAGAGATTGAGAGGGAGAGAGGGAAGGAGAGATGTATAGAGGGTAGAGAGAGTGTTAGAAATAATAGTCCACCAAGATAACCGGGGGGGGGGGGGTGAATTAGTTATCTGATAATTAAAACACTTGTCTTCTTAAAAAAAATCAACCATTCAACCAAAGTAAAAAAAAAACCTTAATAAAATGCACATAGACAATTACATTAGATATGTTGACTAGGGAAACTCTTGATTAGAGGGAAAACCTAGGTGGAAATGATGCCCACAAGATGATGTACTAATATAAATAGTCCTTGTTAGAGGATGGACCCTATTAGGAGTCTATTACAACATTTAGTACATAGATTTCCTATTAGGAGACTTTGAATCCTTGATAGGAGATTCCAACCCTATTAGGAGTTTTAGTACAAAGTATGCAAGAAGAGCCCATTACCCAAACATGCAATTTCAACTACAAGAAGAGCTCACTGCTCAAATATGTAATTTATTATTATGTTCTTCTTTCCTTTGTTCTGGTAACCAAACCAATCATTTTCAGACCTTGTAGACCAAATCACAAACCTCAGATCCAAATACCAAACCTTGGATCACTCAGTAAAACCTCAACAATGAAGTTTTTTTTACTTTTGCACTGCTTTGCTCAACTTCACATTTTGCTCTCTCTGCTTACAATCTCTTTGCATCGATATATTTCATGTCATACACATCCATTTCATGATAAAGGAGAATGTCCTTATTTTATACCAAGTCCTCAAAAAAATTCCCCGAGTCAGTTGTTAGACCTTCTTAATTAATTATTATAGGGCCACATTAAGAACATGTTACAATTTAGCAATAACATAAATCTTTCACCTTGCAACTTGAATAAGTTTACATACACGCAATATTATGACAAGTGAGATTACCCTCATCATCATTAACATGTCTTCTCCATGTCCTCAACCTTGATTCACATAATATCAACTCTGCTAAGAGATATAACAATTTTACTAGAACATGCTTCTATAAACTCTATCTTGGAACAAACATCACCAAAACTTACATAACTTCTTCCAGACTTATCATTTCTTCTTTCGATGTTAACTACATATACTAAATACTCAAAAGTATCCCCAATAACCTTGGATAGTTAGAATACTTAACTAGCCATCTGTACCAACTTGATCTTTCTCTTGTTCTTCTATTAGATACCACAAAAAATTGCTATGTCGACATCAATAAAAAACTCAGTCATGAATGTAACATATCATCATTGTAACATAACTACAATACTCCCCATATGAATATCATCATCATTCATTCTTGTAAAAACCTCCACCTTCAGCATTGATGACAACATAGGTGAAAAACATCTAGTTCCAAGAATACCAACAAAAGACTATTCAAGTTACTTTTCAAATCCTCTTCTTCAATCATTCTTCCTCATTGATATACCTCAATGTGCTTTCTTACAAACTATCATTCCATGCTAAACTTATTCTAAACATACTATTTTTCCATGCTAAATTTCTTCCTCAACATAATGTTTTTCATGCAACATTTCTCCCCCATTGACATCAATGTCAAAGGTTTCAACAACCAACTTTATTGCATCAAAATCTACAACAACTGAATCTTACTAGCTCAAGTGTCAAAAGTGACTATTCAAAACAATATTTAACAAGAGTCCTAGATGACTCTATCCATCACAAATACTCCCTCATGCAAGAAGCATCAACATTTAGTCCAAACAATAATGGTTCTCTGTTATACTAGATTGATGCACTCTTGCATCTTCTACTCTGATGTAGGAAGGGGCATAACCCCAAGTATACCTCAAAAATACTCAAAAGTCTCTTTGAGAAGAGGCTTAGTGAATATATCTGCAATCTTCTCTTTAGTGTTCACATACTCCAATTTGATTTCTTTATCTACAACTTTCTCTCTCAAAAAGTGATACTTAATAGAATTGTGCTTAGTCTTCTAATGCAATATTGGATTCTTATACATATTTACCATCCTTATGATGTCACAATGTATGACAACAGGTTCACTAATTTATATCCTTATATCCTTTATCATCTACTTCATCCAAAAAACTTGATTGCAATTGTTTGCTGTTGCAACATATTCTTCTTCTACTATACTTTGAGAGGTACAATCCTACTTCTTTCTTAACCAAGAAAAAAATCTTCCTCCAAGAAAAAAGGCTCCACCACTGGTGCTCTTTCTAACATCCATATTGCCTACCTAAACTGCACTAGTATATGCACTTAGAGTAAAATCAATAGATCTATCATACCACAATCCAAACTCTAATGTTTCTTTTAGATATCTAAATATCCTTTTCACTACTACATAATGTGCTTCTCTGGGATCATCCTAGAATCTTACAACAATTCCAACTGCATTTTCTATATCCAACCTTGTGTGAGTCAAATATTGTGATCCTCCAATCATAGATTTGTACCTTTTCTGCTCAATAGTAGGTGTCTCATCCTTTGTAGATAACTTGTGTTTAGTTACTATAGGTGTTCCAATAGGTTTACATGTTTCCAAACCAAACTTTTTCAACAAATTCTTCAAATAATTAGTTTGAGAAATAAAGATTCCTTCTTTATTTTGTACAATCTGCAATCCTAGAAAATATTCCATCTCTCCTACATGATTACTTGAAATTATTTCTTCATCTACTCAAAAAACTTCTTGCTTTGCTCATTATTACCTCCAAATATGATATCATCAACAAATATTACCCAAATCATCAAACCATCATCAATTTCTTTTCAATATAGATTACTGTCTGCCATACCTTTCCTATATCCAAGTTTTATCAAATGTTTGTCCAACCTCACATACCAAGTACTATGTCCTTGTCATCTGTCAAAGGACATCCTTCAAGTTTCTCAATGTATACTTCTTCATCTAGTTCACCTTTAAGAAATGTTGACTTGACATCCATTTGATATACTTTGAATTTCTTCTTGTTAGAATTCTTTAGAATAACTGAGAGGGGGGGTGAATCAGTTATCGAAGGTCCAAATGCCCTATTAATACTTTTTCACTACTTTTAATGAATCCATACACTTTTCATCCATCTGAACTTTAAATCAACCATATTAGCAAGTTACAGTAAATCAACATGCAAAGATAAAACATGCAAGATCAACACATGACACAATGATTTACATGGAAACCCAATTTGAGAAAAACCACTAGTAACATGCTACTTGATTCTCACTCTTCTGAAGTGATGCCCTATTAAAAACCTGCCTTGTTAAAGGTTTACAACACACTATTAAATGTGACCTTGTTAGAGGATTTCACCAAACTGTTAGGAATGGATCTGGTTAAAGGACTTTAGAACATTCACTTAGAATGTCACCCTATTAAAAGATTTATCACATGGCTATTAAACCAACCTAAGTCCATAGGATTTAAACTTACTGTTACAATTGCTAGAAAGTAACGATAATGGTCTTTTGATTTGATTTAACTTACAACATACTTTGCAGATTTCAGATCACCCTTTTAGTTCAATCCTAATGCTTGGCTTCAATCACTTCAGCTCTGACTACTTGACTTCTTCTCAAGCTTTGTCTCCTTGAGTCTTCTAACTCATTGTACCAATGCATCCATATCAGGGGTCTTCTTACTAAAACAGAGTCACTATGCTCTCTTATCTCCCTAGCACCTCCTTCAGCATTTCATGCTTTCATGCTTGACCGCCTCTCTCTCTTTTTTCATTAACTTATGACTCCTTAAATAGAAATCTGATTTGTCTGTGCCACTCATTTCTTCCTTTCCAATTTTAGGGTTTCGAATGGATTAGGTAGGATACAATGTATCTACCTCATATATTGTTCTTATCTTCAAACTTCGTCAGTTGTAAAACAAAACATTTTACATGGTGTTTTGTGCCACCAGCTCATCATTCTTATCTTCCATTTTAATTCACAAACTTCTAGATAACAACCTTGTCGGCTTAGATCTGGCGAATCTTCAATTTTCAAAATAATGTAGCAACTCGGCATCTCTATGTTACTCGGTGTTAGATTGTGGTGACTGATCAGGAAAGTACTGTACATACTTCATAAATAGTGGGGTTCAAAAAAATTTTTTTGGAAGTAGCCGACATCGACATGGTAGCCGACATATTATGGCCGACATATGGCCGACATGTTATAACCCTAAAGTGGTTTAATACTTGTATAAAAGGGGCTTAGGGTTGGGTATTTTTGACATGTGGTGATACGAAATTGGTTCTTGCGGCGGTATTGAGCTGTAAGGGATTACAGATTGTAATCAGGTTGTAATCACTGGATTGTAATAAGATAGGACTTGCTGTTTGGTGGACGTAGCCTAGGGATTGGGTGAACCACGTTAAATCTTGGTGCCTTGTGTTCATTTCTGTGTGTTCTATTATTTTCTGTTATTGGTTATATTTGCATGTAGTTTTTTATTTCTGTCCGTGGTTTATCCTAACAAGTGGTATCAGAGCCTAGTTGTTTCTCAGTTATCCTCTGCAGGAAAGTCTCACGGTTAAGTGGGAGTCTCACGGTTGAGTGGGAGCAATGGCAGATGATGGTAAGCTGAGGGTTGATAGGTTTAATGGGCAGAACTTCCAGTTATGGAAGATGCAAATGGAAGACTATTTATATCAGAAGGATTTGTGGAAGCCGTTGGAAGGAAAAGCCAAGAATCAGGGAACTATGTCAGAGGCTAAATGGGATCTTTTGGACAGAAAGGCACTTGGAAGCATTCGGTTATGCTTGGCACCATCGGTGGCATTTAATATTACAAAAGCAAAGACGACAGAAGATTTGATGAAAACCCTAGCGACACTGTATGAAAAGCCCTCCGCTTCAAATAAGGTATTTCTCATGAAGCGTTTATTTAATATGAAAATGGCAGAAGGTGGATCTGTTGCAGATCATTTAAATGAGTTTAATACTATTACTAGTCAATTATCTTCTGTGGGTATCAATTTTGATGAAGAAATTAGGGCTCTCTTGATTTTGTGTTCTTTGCCTGAAAGCTGGAATGGCTTGGTAATGGCGGTGAGTAATTCTGTTCCTGGATCTAGTACCCTAAAATATGATGATGTGATCGGTGTTATTTTAAGTGAGGAAACTCGTAGAAAATCCTCAGGTGGATCTACATCAGGAAGTGCTTTAAATACACAAAGCAGGGGCAGAACGACTGAAAGAGGAAGTAACTCTGGAAATCGTGGGAAATCAAGAGGAAAGTCAAAGGGGAGGAGGTCTCAATCGAGAGGACCAAATGATTGCTGGTACTGTGGGAAACCAGGGCACAAAAAGAAAGATTGCTGGACTCGAAAGAAAAATGAAGGAGATAAATCAGATGGAGACAAAGAGGCAAATGTGGTAAGTAACAAATCCGAAGAGGATGCTTTGCTTCTGTCTTTAGAGAGTGTTGATGATTCATGGGTTTTAGATTCTGGTGCTTCTTTTCATGCTACACCTCATAGAGGTTATTTCATTGATTATGTCCAAGGGGATTTTGGGCTTGTTTATTTGGGGGATAATGAACCCTGTCAGATTGTTGGAAAGGGAAAAATTAAGATTAAGTTGCAGAATGGGAATCATTGGCTACTACATAAGGTAAGACATGTTCCAAAACTAAGTAGAAATTTAATTTCAGTAGGGCAACTCGGTGATGAGGGTTGTGTAGTTACTTTTAATGATAAAAGTTGGAAGGTTTCAAAAGGTTCCCTTGTAGTAGCAAAAGGTGTGAAAGTAGGCACCTTATATCTTTGTACAGGTTATATTGTTTCTTCTACTTTGATTGTTTCAGAGAAAAATGAATATTCAGGAACAATTACTGCAGATGAGCAGGGAGAACAAATAGCTGCTATGGATTCTGATACAGCGCTGTGGCACAATAGACTTGGGCACATGAGTGAGAAAGGTATGAAAGTACTTCATTCAAGGAAAGTTTTACCAGGTCTAAAATGTGTGAATATGGATTTCTGTGAAAGTTGTGTGTATGGAAAACAAAAGAGAGTGAGTTTTGTAAAGACAGGGAAGGAAAACAAAAAGGAGAAATTAGAACTTGTGCATACAGATGTATGGGGACCGGCTCAGGTATCTTCCCTTGGTGGCTCTCATTATTATGTTACATTTATTGATGATGCAACTAGAAAAGTATGGGTTTATTTCCTTAAACAGAAATCTGATGTATTTCAAACTTTTAAGAAATGGAAATGCTTGGTTGAAAATGAGACTGGTAAGAAATTAAAATGTCTCAGATCTGATAATGGTGGTGAGTATTGCAGTCATGAATTTGAAGATTATTGCTCCACTAATGGTATTCGTAGACAAAAAATTGTTCCAAGGACTCCACAGGAAAATGGAGTGGCTGAACGCATGAATAGGACTATAATGGAGCACGCAAGGAGCATGAGGTTGCATGCTGGGTTGCCCTTACACATGTGGGTGGAGGCTGTCAATACTGCAGTATATTTGATTAATAGAGGTCCCTCTACTCCTTTGGGCTGTGGTATTCCAGAGGAAGCATGGATTGGTAAGAAGGTGAGTTATTCTTTTCTCAAGACCTTCGGTTGTGAAGCTTTTGCTCATATAGACTCTGAAAATAGAACCAAGCTAGAAGCTAAATCAAAGAAATGTGTCTTTGTTGGATATGGCATTAATGAATTTGGTTATAGGCTTTGGGATTTTGAAAATCATAAAATTATAAGAAGCCGGGATGTCATATTCAATGAAAAAGTGTTGTACAAAGATCTGTTGCAGCAACATGAGAAGAAAGAAGATGATTATGTAGTGCTGGATGATACTCCAAAAGCTGATGTTCCAGCCATTCCTCATGATGTGCAACAACCGCAACAACAAATACCACATACACCAGTGAATGTTAGACGGTCAACAAGGCCAATTAGACCTCCACAAAGGTTTTCTCCCTCTTTGTATTCTATTTTACTTACTGATGCTGGTGAACCTGAAAGTTATGATGAAGCTGTGTAGGTGGATACTAAGATTCAGTGGGAGTCTGCAATGAAAGATGAAATGGACTCTTTGCTGAAAAATAAGACATGGGATTTGTGCAAGTTGCCTGCAGGTAAAAAGGTTTTACAGAATAAATGGGTTTACAGGTTGAAAGAAGAGGAAGGAGGTAAGAAAAGATTTAAGGCCAGGTTAGTTGTAAAAGGATTTGCATAGAAAAAAGGAATTGATTTTGATGAAATATTTTCTCCTGTTGTTAAAATGACTTCTATTCGTACTGTTTTAAGTCTTGTGGCTATTGAAGATTTGCATTTAGAGCAGATGGATGTTAAAACAGCCTTTCTTCATGGTGATTTGGATGAAGAAATATATATGGCTCAGCCACAGGGTTTTGAGGTCAAAGGTAAGGAGAACTTAGTGTGCAAATTGAAGAAAAGTTTATATGGCCTCAAGCAAGCACCTCGGCAATGGTATCTGAAATTTGACAGTTTTATGCATGAGCATGGATATAATAGGTGTCATTCAGATTACTATGTTTATTTTAAGAGGTTGGATGATGATAACTACATTATTTTATGTTTATATGTTGATGATATGCTTATAGCTGGGTCTAACATGGATCATATTAAGGGGCTGAAATGCCAATTAGCACATGCATTTGCTATGAAGGATTTGGGGGCAGCAAAACAAATCCTTGGTATGAAGATTTGCAGAGATAGGAAGAACAAAACATTGACGCTATCTCAAGCTGATTATGTTGAGAAGGTGTTGCAACGTTTCTCTATGGAGAATGCTAAAGCTGTCAGCACACCTTTACCTGGTCATTTGAAATTGACTAAGGAGATGTGTCCCAAGACACAGGAAGAGGAGGATAAGATGTCCAAGGTACCCTATGCTTCAGCTGTAGGAAGTTTGATGTATGCTATGGTATGCACTAGGCCAGATATTGCACATGCAGTGGGAGTCGTTAGTAGGTATATGAGTCATCCAGGTTTTGAGCATTGGAATGCTGTCAAGTGGATTCTCAGATATTTGAGAGGAACATCCAATAAGTGTTTACACTTTGGGGGCTCTACTACTGATTTACAGGGCTATGTTGACTCAGATTTGGCTGGGGATATTGATACCAGGCGGAGTACTACAGGTTATGTCTTTACTGTTGGTGGGGCAGCCGTGAGCTGGGTTTCTAGGCTACAGAAGATTAATGCTCTCTCCACTACAGAGGCAGAGTATGTTGCTGCTACAGAGGCTGCCAAAGAGATGATATGGCTTCAGTTCTTCTTGGAAGAATTGGGACATCGTCAGAAGGATAATTTTTTGTTCACAGATAGTCAGAGTGCCATTCATCTTGCTAAGAATTCAGCTCTGCATTCTAAGCCCAAACACATACAGTTGCGGTACCATTTCATTCGGTCAGTTTTGGAGGATGGACAGTTAAAGTTGGAGAAGATACATACCAATGAAAATCCAGCAGATATGTTGACAAAGGTTGTCACAAGGGAGAAGCTGAACTCCTCTTCATCTTTAGTTGGTCTTTTAGACTAAATGTGCATAAAAGAACAGCAGAGTCCAGGGTGGTTTGATCCAGTGGGAGCCCCATGCGGTAGTTGTATTGCTACAGGATCAGTCTCCAAGTGGGAGATTGTTGTTTAGTGTGGAGCCTGATCAGTCCCCAAGTGGGAGATTGTTAGATTGTGGTGACTGATCAGGAAAGTACTGTACATACTTCATAAATAGTGGGGTTCAAAAAAATTTTTTTGGAAGTAGCCGACATCGACATGGTAGCCGACATATTATGGCCGACATATGGCCGACATGTTATAACCCTAAAGCAGTTTAATACTTGTATAAAAGGGGCTTAGGGTTGGGTATTTTTGACATGTGGTGATACGAAATTGGTTCTTGCGGCGGTATTGAGCTGTAAGGGATTACGGATTGTAATCAGGTTGTAATCACTGGATTGTAATAAGATCGGACTTGCTGTTTGGTGGATGTAGCCTAGGGATTGGGTGAACCACGTTAAATCTTGGTGCCTTGTGTTCATTTCTGTGTGTTCTATTATTTTCTGTTATTGGTTATATTTGCATGTAGTTTTTTATTTCTATCCGTGGTTTATCCTAACACTCGGCATCATTGGTTTTACTGGTGCTCGGCACTTGAACTTGCTCGGCACTTGAACTTGCTTGGCACTTGAACTTAGTTGAGCTTTACAAATGTCTTAGCTAAAACCTTACATCTTTGATATGTATCAGTGTGCCCATTTTCTATATCTTATAGTATGTCATCAAATACACTTTTTCATCAATGGCTTAGTTGATCCTTGTACTTCATTATAACATCATAACTTCAACCTTTCTCTAGGTGTTCTAGTTACATCTTATTGATTTCCTCCTCCTTGACAATCAACTAATTGATAGTATTTGGATCACTAAAGCAATTGTCATTCCTGCAAGTAGCAAGTTTGACATCAATGACAAAACAATGATTGAGAACATTCTTTACCATTTCCATATATCATTCCAACAACTTTTCTCATGATCTTTTCAATCATTCCCAACACTTCTATGTTGCATAGGCTAAGAATAATCTTACTGCTTCTATTCTAGCCAATGGAGCATAAGTCTCTTCATAGTCTATTCCTTCTCGCTATGAGTAACCTTTTGTAATGCCCCGCCCGGAGATCCTTGGAAACAAGGATTCAAATCAAGCCAAGATTTTTTTTTTTTTTACAAGTACGAATGCACATGACAACATCATACAGGGATCACAATGATCGCAATAGAAGACTTCACCACAATCTCGGCAACCAACGAATCTTCGAATGCCACTACCAAATTGACACATGTGAACAAAAGCCAACAACCATCACAAACAAAATGAGGGCTTAAGGAATGACCACTCATCAAAAAAACATCAAGCTGGGGTATAATGCAGAATCCTGAAATTTGGCTAAGCCTGAAATCCTAAAGCCCTGAAATTTTCTAGAATCTTTAACTTATCTCTGAGAGGTCTGAAACCTATCTCAAAAGATTCGTCACATATATTAAAATATATCTTAAGTATAAGTAATTAAATATATTTCAACTTATACTTATACGATATATTTTCAACCCTAAGAGACAAAAACAAAAACACAAAAACTGGATTTCAAGATAAATCAACAAACTTCAAAATGCAACAGCATAGGGTCAAAGAACACCCAAAAGGGTAGCCAGATCAACCCTCAAAAAGTTTGGAACATGACGAAAAGTGCCCACTGTCCACCCGTGTAGGTTTTTACAAAAGACCATGTGACACTTCTTACTAAGGGAGGGTGACACTTCTCCTCAAGGTGTGCGACACTCTTCCAGTGTCATATGCCATATCTTAAGAAGGTGTGTGACACTTTATAGTCTCGTGCAAAATTTCTCAAGAAGGCGTGCAATACTTTACAGTATCGTATGACACAGTTTGTATGGGTGTGTGATACATTTTTATGTCACACAATGTTGACAAAATGTCGCCCATAGAAAAAATGAAAACACTTAAAGAAACTCAAAAAAAGGAAAAACACAGAGAAAAACCTCCACACTGGGGAGTACCAGATCCACGCAAATCAAGGAATGAACACTCGAAAGCACTAATAGCAAAGAAAGAGGAACATCTATCCATCTAAACCATAACAGTAAGGAACATACAAAAATAATCATCGAAGAGAAAAAAAGCAACATTGCAATGTACGAAAATACATCTTAGGAACAAAACAACCAAACTAAGTACGCGGATCCTCCCATCCGTCAATAGCATCATAAGACCATCGTGAGTCCTAGCCATCCCCTGTGCGTAACATCCCAAGCCACTGACCAAATTGTTAGTACTATCGTAATAGGGAAATCACTACTAAAACATGCACAATATCAACATAAGAAAATCTAACATGCTAGTGATAATGCATAAGATAATCCTACAATAGATAACATCACCTATCACATGCTAAACAATAGTAAGCAATAGATATACTACTAAAGCAAATCACATCATCTAATCATATGCTAAACATCATGATAAGGAAATGCATCAAATAAAATAACATCATCTAAACATGATATCCAAGCATTCTAATGAAAGCATAAATCACAAGGAAGCATACTCTGAAACTCAAAATACCAAGTGAAATCATCCAGCAACGGTTGCACTAGGACAAAGATTGTCTCTGTACATCGATCCCTAGTAGTGATGAAGGTAGCTACGCCTCCCAACCATGTGGAACCTATAGGTCCACACCCGCAATGCTGATAGAGATAATGATCTAACCACAAACGCACAAAATCACAACATCCATAGCTAACACTCACGCCAGACAGTATGGTGGCTGAACCAAGATCCTAAGACAATGCAAGGAGTACAGGTCTTGGTCAAACACTCAAAAGGCTACTAAGTAGGGGCTGACATCCTGGAGAGTCACTTGGCATCAAAAAGCCCAAGCTCAGATTGTGTGTCCTCAAACTTAAACGGGTTCTCACACATTGTGTCCTCGAACTTAATCAGGCGCTCACACATTTTACTTATCTTAAGTTTTATTAACAATCACACATTTTATTTAGTTATCACTTGGTTAAAAATTCTTATCCTCTGTCAACCTCTGGTGCCATGAACATCGAGTTGTAAGATAGAAGCCCCCTCTAGATGCTACCCTACCCTACCCATGCTCATCCTATGACAAGTGCCTGTTGGCATGCATACTCCCATTTCAACCACAGTGATCATAACTTCTGACAAATCCACGAAAGATCGAGCCTCGCAAGTCACCCAAAAAATATATGCGCATGTACTCGTGTGTGGCGCATCACCATCACGAAGATCATAACACAAGGACAGGAATGAGAACACCATGCAAAACAAAACACCCAACCGAAAGCAACTCAAGAGGATAGATTCTACACGAATCCCAAAGCCAATAAAACCATACATATAAAATCACTCAACCAGCCTCAATTTGAGAGTATGGATTCTACACAAATCCCAATGATGTAACAAGACCAAAAGTCATGAAATTACTCAACTAGCCTCAATCTGAGAGTATGGATTCTACACGAATCTTAGTATCCATGAAACAAAACAAAGGTCCAAAAGAAACCATAATGACAGGCCTAAAACCACTCGATCGAACACAAAGTCGGGAGTACAAGTGTGACATACATCCCAATGCAACATAAACATGTAAAAGTGGTCTAACTGATATCCAAATGGATCATCCAAGTCAACGACCCACATTGTGACAAGAAAAATTGAGAAAATAGGCCGGCACACAAAATGAGGTAAAAACCCCAAATTTTGAAAAACTTTCAAAATTAAAACCCATTTGGCCTTTGGGTTCAAAAGCTCCAAAAATCCAAAAATAAAAGGAATCGAACATCGTATGCAAAAACGGCCAGCATAACGGCCCAAAAACCCAAACCCTCATCCTGAAAAATAGGGAAATGTTTGTACCCGCCCAACTAGGTAGAACTAACATATAGAAACAGAGGGGAACACTAGTTCTCAGCCTCCAAACAAAAGGCTACCAAAAATAGAATAAAAAATAATCAAATAGGAAAGCCCTACCTCATAGCCAAAAGGGAAAAATGAGAATCTGAATCATAAAATAAATATCTCGCAGAAGTAGCTGAAAATTGCGGCAATCCAAGGTTTTCCTGAGCTGGATCCAACAAGCTCAACCTTGTGACGATCCCATGCCCGTAGCTCCCACAACGAACAAAACAATAAATCCTCATAAAGAGGATTTTGGGTTTTACTCTCCAACTTTCCAATTCGAAAGTGAGAAGTGAGGAATTAAATTCCTTTTTGGATACTTATTCACTTTTCGGGTGAATAATCGATTAGGGTATTTAACCAGCCAATCTAGTTAAACCTTGAATTGACCCAAACGAAAATAGGCTATTCCTATAAATAGGAATTCATCTATGGAAAAGTTGCCAAAAATTAAAATAAATCAATTAAAAGGCCCAAAAACCCAAAAACACATAAATCTCCTTAATAACTTTCGTGACAATGCGAACCTCTAAATGCACAGACACTCTTACTGGTCTAATCACATAATGCAAATGAGTTTGGATTTAATAATCACCGAAAGGTTTAATTTAAACATTTTAATAAAGGATATGTCGACCATATAAGGACGACATTGGTGAAATATGAATGGCTGAATCACTAACTCCATGTGCCACTGCCAAGGATATAAATCATACACACTACACAACGCGATCAAGTGCAATTTCATATAATAACATAGCTGAAGCAATAAATGCATTAAATCATCTAATTTAACCATTTATTTAATTATATTAAAATAATTTATTTACATCACTCATGTTCACATAAAACATAACAACACAAGAATGAAGTAAATAACCATAGCATTAAATCTATCACCTAACATAATTAGAGGTATGTCCAAATACTAGATATCATCATAAAACACATTGTCATCTCAAAATGGCATCGTCATGCAATATGATTAACTAAACAACATAGTAGTCTAATATCTATGATACTAAAATCAAAGTATAACATCTGACCCTCGGTTCGTCTCAAATGTAAAACATCACATAAGAACAGATATCTCTCATATCAAAATAAAACAAGGTAAATGTCCACAACACACAACCAAATAATCCAACATGAACAATCCATTTCTAATTACTTAAGCATTTAATAATGATTGATTACAGAATCAACAAAAATACACTTAAAACACATAAGCAAACATAGTCATAATTATGACTAACCACTGCTATAGGAACCTGTCTAGTGTAGCATAGCAATAGAACATAGTGCAATCTCTGCACACATCACAGGGTAATCATGGAACAACCTCATGATACCACATCGATCTTGGTAACCACTAGCAAAAACCTCAGTGAACCAAAAATCACAACATAATCTCATAGATCAGTCAAAAGCATAAACAAAGCAACTGATGCAGAAACATAAATCCAAACACCTTGATGGTGTAGACCACTCAGGGTCACAATCATGATCCCATCACAACAAAAGATCAACAAGGTTGCATCCATCAGGATGACTTACAAAAGTCAAATGGTAGAGGCACTACACCTTTACATATCAATCTTGCTTTTTTTCTCACAACTTCACCTTGTTCATTCATCTTGTTCTTGAATACCCATTTAGTTCCTATCACATTCTTATCTGTTGGTCTAGGGACCAATTCCCATGTCTCATTCTTTACTATCTGATCCAATTCCTCTTTCATAACTTGTTTCCAGTAATCATCTTTGTATGCTTCATCTACATTTTTGGGTTTAACTTGAGATATCAAACATAGTTCTTCATTGACTCTACTTCTTGTCATCACACCTTTGTCTTTGCTTCTGATTATTTTCTTAGATGGGTGATTCTTTATCATATTCTTTCCTAAAGTAGGAGTTGCTATCTCAACTCTTGGTTAGACTAAAGATTCCTAGCTTTTCCTTGGCTCTCCTTCATTCTATAAATCATTATTAGTCTCAAGAAATACCTCATCATTTCTTGGCTTAGTAACAACATCATCATTTGAATTATAATCTCTTGTATCCTGAATTTTTCATCAATTCTCACATTTGCACTTTCCATAATAGTCTCCAAAGTTATTTCTTCTAATAATTTATTTTCATTAATCAATCTAGGCTCATTATGACATTCTTTCAAAGATCTTTCCATAATTTCTCTAAATTCTTCAACTTGATTAAAAAGTAAACTCTTTCTCATTTTCCTTACTCTCTTAGGACATCTGGATGAAAAATGACCAAATTCTTTACATGTCCAACAAACAAAAATATTCATACCTTTTGGTCCTCTCTTTATAAGTAGATCAATACCTTCCTCTATCTTTCTATCTTCTTTGAATCTGAATCTATCTATGCTTGTACTTCTGCTCCCTTGTATACAACAAAAGGATTCTAGATATAAAAAATCAATACTCTACTCTTTACACAAATTTGATAACTCACCAAGAATTGCCACCATTTGGGTGTCAAAATTTCCTTTGTTAGATGTAGGACTATCTTTTGTGAACATGCTCACCATGGATCTCCCAAAGTCATTAAACTTTATCTTCAGGGACCTAATGCTTTGATACCAATTGTTAGAAACAATAGTCCACCAAGATAAATGAGGGGGGGTGGTGAATCAATTATCTTACAATTAAAACACTTATCTTCTTTAAAAAAACTTAACCATTCAAGAAAAGTAAAAAGAACCATAATTAAATGTACATAGATAATTACACCAGATATCTTGACTAGGGAAACCCTTGATCAGAGAGAAAACCCTAGTGGGAATGATGCCCACAAGATGATGTACTAATATAAATATTCCTTATTAGAGGATGGACCCTATTAAGAGTCTATTACAAAATTTATTACATAGAGTCCCTATTAGGAGAATCTAAATTTCTATTAAGATATTTCAACCCTATTAGGAGTTGTGCCAACCCTATTAGGAGTTATAGTATAAAGTATGCAAGAAGAGACCATTGCCCAAACATGAAATTTCAACTACAAGAAGAGCTCATTACTTAAACATGTAATTTACTATTATGTTCTTCTTTCCTTTGTTCTATCAACCAAACCAATCACTGCTAGAACTTGTAGACTAGGTCATGAACCTTAGATCCAAATATCAAACCTTAGATCACTCTTTAAAGTCTTGGTAATGAAGTTACCTTCACTTCCGAACTACTCTTCTCAACTTCACATTATGTTCTCTCTATTTACAATCTCTTTGCATCAATATATTTCATGTTATACACATCCATGTCATGATAAAAGAAAATGTCCTTCCTTTATACCAATTCTTCAAAATAATTCCCTAAGTCAGCTGTTAGACCTTTTCAATTAATTATTATAGAACCACATTAAGAACACATTACACTTTAGCGATAACATAAATATTTTTCCTTGCAACTTGAATAACTTTTTGTAGACACAATATTATGACAAGTGAGATTATCATCATCATCATCAACATGTCTTCTCCATGTCCTTAACCTCAATTCACATTATATCAACTCTGCTAAGGGATATAACAAGTTTACCAGAACATGCCTTTGTAAACTCTATCCTAGAACAAACATCACCAAAACTTACATAACTTCTTCAAAACTTATCATTTCTTCTTCTAACATTAACTGCATATACTATATACTCAAAATTATCTCCCATAACCTTGGATAGTTAGAATACTTAACTATTCATCTGTATCAACTTGATCTTTTCACTATTCTTCTATCAAATACCACAAAAAATTGTTATGTTGACATCAATAAAAAGCTCAATCATGAATGTAACATATCATCATAATAACATATCTAAAATACCCCCCATATGAATATCATCATCATTCATGCTAGCAATAAAGAGTAGGGGAAGAAAGAGAAAGTGAGAGAGAGGATGGAGAGAGAAGGCTAGAGAAAAAGAAGGGGATGGAAAAAGAGCATGAGATGGGAGAGAGAGAGAGAGAGAGAGAGAGAGAGAGAGAGAGAGAGAGAGAGAGAGAGAGAGAGAGAGAGATAGGGTAGGGAGATAGGGAGGGAGAAATGGGGTAAAGAGAGCGAGAGAGTAGGGGATAGGAGAAAGAGTACTGGATAGGATGCAAATAAAGAGAGAGAAGATGGTGTCTAGAGAGAGAGAAGGGGATGGGGGAAGAATGTAGTATAAGTTGAAAAGAAAGAGAGAGGATGAGGTAGGGAGAGAGAGAGAGTAGGGATTAGCTAGGGAGATAGTGAGGGAGAAATGGAGAGAGAGAGAGGGGATGGATAGAATCTATGAAAATAAGTATTTTCACATAGTGTGTTCACACTATAGTGCATACATGCTATAGTGCACACACTATTTGAAAACACCAAAAAATTCTTACAAGGAATGTTTGGGTCCATACTAACCCATATTCTCTGGTTTTATCTGTATTATGTTCTATTGTTCTGACAAAAAAAAATGGGTTTTATGGTGTTAAAAGCTAGCAAACACCAAATTAAATCACTGGATACACTATTTGAAGGGTTTTTGAATATTTTTTGCATAGGAAAGGTTAGTGCACTCCATTTTAAATATTCTTTGGTACTATAGAGACAAATTTCATTATAATTTGATAAGTTGTTTAATATATAGTGAATTCACTAAGATCATTTCAATTTTGTGTGTTTGAATGATTTTTATTTGGAAATGGCTAGAAATTTGTATGTATTTATAATTCATTATAATTTTACAAGTTTTTAATATATATTATGTATTCATTAAAATAATTTTAATTTGTATATGTATTTGAATTATTTTTTATTTACAAATTGTATGTAATTCAAATGTTTGAATAATTTGACATATAGAAATCATTATCATGCCAAGGAAGAAACCAAAAACTCAAACAAGGGAAGAGAGGGAGAGAGATTTTGCAATTAAAAGGGATAAAATGAAACTACTACATAAACACAAAAAATGATTTATGCAATAATGAAGAATTTTATTTCAAAGAGGAAGAATTGGAAAGACAAAGAGAACGAATGAGACTTTTACACTCATTAAGACAATTTAATTGTGAAGCTATGCCATCTTCCAATGTTGGAGTCATATCGTCATCTCATGTTGAAGAGACTCCAATTTCTACATCTAATGATGTACACACTCCATCATGTCATGTTGAAGGCACAACATCAACATATCAAGTAAGTGATATTCTATCTTTTGTATCTTATTGCCAAGGCACATCACTTTTGGTTCAAGGTACACGATTCACTCAATGTAATGTTGAATTTCAAAATGTTGAGGGAATGGAATAGATTATAACACCTTCTAGAATTCTTTTTAGAAGACCAAAATACTTGTTTGATATTGATACTTATATTTTGAAATCAATACCTGACAAGATTAGCATGCATACTTGTCAAAGAAAAGTTAATCATATATGGAGATTATTCTTTGAAGAATTAAATGTGACAAGATTCAAATGATGAGAAATTTGAAATTTAGGTGCATCATGAAGATTCTTGGGCTAACAATGATGGATGAGTCGAACAAAAAAAGTATTGTAAAGAATCTAATGAGTACGTATGGTAAAGTGAGTTCTAAGTCATGCACCAAAGATAGTAATATCACAAGATGCATACTTATGTCAATAATAGTAAGCACCCAAATGAAGAAAGCTTGAATTATGAGAAAGACAAGAAAACAATTGAAAATTGGTAGAGATACTCTAAAGAAAGTCATGGCAAGGCGAGAGAGAGTGGAAGATCAAACAAAAAAAGAGTTATGGACATTTATTGGTAGACTACTACAAAATGATAAAGAAATTAGTGAAGCTTTGAAATTGTTTATTGAATATTTTTTGGAAAAATAACACACATGTTTCCCCTAATCATAGAGATGTTGTAAGAAAGAGGATTGGTAGCCAAAATCGTGATCCACATGTGAAACATTTTTTGGACTCAACTCAGACACAATTTTTTGCAAAATTTATGGTTATGTATCCTCAAATTTGAATTAGTCAAATATTTTTTGGGATGTCTAAGACTTTTTATGTGAAGATAAATCATGCATACACAACTTTTTATTGTATGATACATATTGAATTTTCTAACCATTTTGATGTTTTAAGGCATAAATGTGTGTAGCATTCTAAGTTTTTTTTGCAAGATTCTGACATAAATGAGCCACCTAGATATTCGAGAGAATTGATATCCAACATTTTATGTGAAATAGGGGATGGTCAATAATTTTACAAGTTGTCATGCTTGGATGGTACATGCTTAATTTGTAGTTGTTTGCAACTTTTATCAACTTGTGAACATATGGATAGTACACATGCAATTGGAAATGAAATATTAGATTATAGAAAAATAAGATAGTGACATATGTTCTAAAAGATGGGAAACACGGTAAAAGATGTGATTTAGTCATTGAAAATATTCCACTATATGAGTTCATGAAGACTTTTCATAGAAAGATTATTTATGAGTATTCAAGGAATATACATAGATCTCAATGGCTAGATTTGCAATTCAAGTTGTGCAAGGATATATTTCCACTAGATACCATTATTTTGGTTTTAGACTTTGTAGAGAACTACACACTACAACCACAAAATGAGGTGCAAGCAAAGTATTATACTTCTTAATAGGTTTCTATATTTTTTCTCATAAAAGTCATACATTCACCTACAATTACAAAGGATGATAAGAAGATATTGAAGGAGTGCCATTTTTACGTCAATGATGATTGGTCACATTATACAGAGTTTGTACATGGTTATTTTCAACTATTTTATGATAATTTGGATAATAGGGGCATACCATAATGTCATTACATCATTTGGTTGGAAAATTTTGCATCTCAATTCAAGAATGCACGAATGATCTATTGATTGAGCAGGATGCACAAGTAGACTAGAATTCAATATACGTGGAATTTCATAGAGGTTGGACATGGAAAGGGAGAGCATTATGTTGCTAGCACATGCATCAAAAGAGCCTTAGCTTTTGAAAAATTAAAGTACAAATATAAAGAAAAATTGACATATGCAAATTTCATTATCTAGTGTTGTAACACTACAATGGGTCCAAGTAAGGAAGGTGAGTCTATGATTCATAGATTTTTTTGGTTAATAACTAATAGTAACATTGCACCATATGACTATTGTTGCACACTGGTAGGATCAAGTGAGTTGGAATTTTTTAGAAGCTTTGATGTAGATTCATGGAGTATCCACACACAAAAAATGGCATGCTTTTGTCCATCATGTGTAGAGGAAAATTGGGATGAGCGTGAGTCAATTGAATGGGTGGACAAATGGGATATACAAGTTTTGGACCCAATCGACACCTGTCATCCCCACGAGCATTGGAAATGGTAGAGATGGATTCATCCAATGACTTTGAACACTTGTCTAACCTATTGCATCTCACTTGTGTGTGTGTGTGTGTGTGTGTGTGTGTGTGTGTGTGTGTGTGTGTGTGTGTGTGTGTGTGTGAATTCAATATGTAACTTTATAACTTTTACCTAAGTATTTTCTAAATTAGTGAGCACATTATTTACATCTATCACTGCAAGCCATGTGTATGTTGTTGTTGCACCTGAAGACAATGAAGAAGGGACATATTTTTATTTGTGTTGTTGTGTCTAGGGAAAAAATTGGATCACTCAATAACAAATGGTGAAGGTTTATATTACCCTATAGGTCTAGCAGTTGCAACTAATAAATGGATTAGACAATATTATGTGAAGAACCCTAACTTGTGGTTATATGAGGATTGACAAACATAGAGGAAGATTCTTCATTATTCAAACCTTTTTATCATGTCAAATATCCACTTAATCAAATATGGAGATAAACCACATAATAAGACTCTTTGGAAGGTTCACGAGTTAGACCATGAGGTGATACTTGAGACAATAAAATGTAGAGGAGATCTATTTGATCCATTAGATTGAATATAGCTACAAAAAAATTTGATATAACATTTATATTTCATATATTTTTGGGCAAGACCAAAGGTTATTTCTCTTATCTCTTTTGTACCAGTGCCTTTCACAACTAAGTTGTACATAGACATTAATATATAATTAGTATAAAGAGATGAATATGATTGTCTAGTTAAAAAATTTGTTGACTTATCTAAAATTAGATCTATTCTTGCCATTGGAAAATTTTAGATTATTTGATCTTTGATTTATATTTAATTTTTAACTACACATTTGTGCTTCGTTAGCTCCAAGTGGCTGGGTAAACCCTAGTTCCAAACTCATTCTACCCCGTTGATCACTCAAATGTTCTTGGGTACACCAAACCGAATTGGCTCTAGGGGTCACTAAATTCTATAGGACAGTGATATTTGATGGGACATATCTCAAAAATCATCTAACGTATTGATGCAATGTCAAGTTCTATTGGAGCATGTTATTGAGGTATACAATAACCTCTCTCACTTTATAGAGATTTGAATTTTATCTTATTTTGCAACCCTATCTCGGCTGATGCTAAAACTTATAGTGTTGGCCACTTCAAATTCACCAACTGGTGAATCTCGCTAACCATTTGTCATGGGGCCAAACTGTCTTCTTTGTTAGATCTAATTTTTTGGGTAAACACGAGTCCCACTCACATTTCACCCTATTGATCACTCAAACATTCTCAGGCATGCTAGACAAAATTAACCCTAAGGGTCATGCCACAGGGTAATGCTATTTAATGGGGCATATCTTAGAGATTTTGTAAGCTATCAATGAAATTTTAGGTACTATAGTATTTCTTTGTTGAAGAATATAATAACCTCTCTCTCTTTTTGGAGATTTGATTCCATTTTGATTTTGCACCCCTATCTCAGGTGATGTTGAAACTTACAACATTGGCCAATTCAAAGTTGCCAATTGGTGAATCTCTTTAACCATTTATTGTGGGATTGAACTATTTTCTATGTTACCTCCAAGTGGCTAGGAAAACCCTAGTCCTAATCTGATCCCACCCTATTGATAGCTTGAACATTCCTAGGCACGTAAGACAAAATTCACCCTAAGGGTCACTAAATGCCATAGGGAAGCAATCTTTGATAGGACATATCTCAAAGCTTATGGGAGGTATTTATGCAATGCCAAGTGCTATAGGAGGTTGTAGAGGTATGTAATAAATACTCTCTCTTTTTGGAGATTAGATTTTTTTTAAAATTTTGTGGCCCTATCTTGGGTGATGATGAAACTTGTAGTGTTAGCCAATTCAAAGTCACCAACAGATGAATGTCTCTAACCATTCATCATGGGACCAAACTGTATTCTCTATTATCCTTAAGTGGTTAAGTAAACCCTAGTCCCAAGATTGTTCCACCTTGTTGATCACTCAAATGTTCTCAAGCACACCAAATGGAATTCTCCCTAAGGGTCACTAAATGCCATAGGGAAATGATATTTGATGTGGTATATCTCAGAGATTGTGCAAGGTATTGATGAAATTTCAAGTACTACATGATCGTGTTGTTAATTCCTACAATAAACCCTCTTTATTCTTGGAGATTTGATTCCATTTTTATTTTGCACCCCTATCTCAGGTGATGCTGACACTTGCAGTGTTGGCCAATTCAAATTCACCAACTAGTGAATCTCTTTAACTATTTTTCATGGGACAAAACTGTCTTCTCTGTTAACTCTAATTTGCTAGGTATATCCTATTCCCAATATTGTCCTTCTCTATTGATCACTCAAATATTCTTGGGAATGCTAGATAGAATTAATCCTAATGGTTGCATTATAACATTGTGTGTTGATACTTGTAAGAATGAAAAACACACAAGAAGTTGAATATTACATCTTGTAGGACCAAAAAATGGATTAAACATCTAGCATACTATGAGAAATCACTAAAATCAATCAACATACACTGAAAACCATCTAGTCTACCATGAAAACTAACAAAAATAAAGAAAGCAACATAAAGTAAAACTCCCTCTTTAGTTGTAGCTCCCATGTCCTTCTTTCTTCTCCATATGATGTAGCTCCAATTGCCTATAATGCACACAATTGAAAAGCAAAAGCCTATGATATGATAATTCTATGAGAATACTAGAAGAGTGATTTGAAGCTTGATGATTATGGACTTAGGTGTTAGGACTAGAAATGAGAGAAATAATGCTTAATTTATAGCCATCATGCAAGAGGACAGCATTGAACTGCTCACCTTGGATATGAAACTTGGCAAGAGATTCCTTTTAGAAATCCATGACACATATGACACAAGATGCCAAATGTAAGATTGTATATTGCATGGAAGTCAACATGGATAAAGATGGTGGAGGATCTATGACAAGTCATGTGACACCTCAAAGCCACTTAAAGCCAAGAATCTATGACAATGACAACTAAATATAGATATGCATAAGGGAATAAGAATATATGGATTATGACAATTCTTAGCCAAGCATAAGGATAAAATTCATGATGTAAGATGTCCATGTGTTATGATGATGTCAAGATTATGTGGAATATTTGAATTAAAAATTCATTATTCTAGACAAATGGAAATTAGGTATTTGGAAATTAGAGGTGGAAAATATGAGTTAAGAAATTGAGAATATCCATGGTTTGAGAATGATGAATCAATTAATTAATAATATTAATCAATTGAGGATGTGAATTAGAAAGAATGATTAGTAATGCAAGATGAAAAATATTGGATTAACATACAATTAAATTATGGGTTATTTAATCCTATAGAGAAAATTAGTAGATGATTGGTCAATTTGATTTGATAAGTGCATCAATATCCTTTGATGAAATGTGATAATTATGCAAATTGATGAGGATGATGATGGGTAGATCAAAGCTATGGTCAAATTTAATGACTAATTAGGATTGATAAAAAGCCAAGGACACATGATATGGATTAAGAATATGTAACATTTAACTGGCATTATAAATGCTATAGGATCAAGATTGATTAATAGGGTTGATCATAATAACATTAACATACACTATTAATGTTATTAAATTGATATGATAATGCCATGATCTAAAATTGAGAGACTAGGATTGTCAAATGATGGTAGATTGGGATGCTTGACATGTTCTAGGTTGATAGAACTAATTTTGGATGATTCTAGGTAGAGTTGGGGTGATTTTGAGTTGATTTAATATGATTCTAGGTTGATTTGATATGATTTTGATGATGTTGAAATGGTTCTGAAATGATTTGCAATTGATGTGAAAGAGGATATGAATGATGAAGAATATTGTTGAGATATAATCAAGTTGAAAAAAGATCAAAATTGGTGAAATAAGAAAATGGGACAAGTTAGTACGAAAATGTTATTAAATTATAGATGCAAATCATTTTTGAGCGTCTACATTTTGCCCTTCTTTGAGACAATGTGATTTAGAGCGTTGTATCAAAGAACACTGACAAAAAAGAAATAAAAGCATGGCCCAATAGGGGTGGCATATATGGGTGACCTCTTGAGAAATTGAATGAGATATGCACATGATATATCATTTTTTTACAATGAGAGGACAAAGCCACAACAACTAATAGATCACAAATCAGAGATCCAACATGAAAGTTATGGGGTCCAAAGTGCAAAGTGGGGTCAATCAGGGGCTTGAGAGTAGTTTCATGAGTCCCCACTCAAGAAAGTGACCAAATAATGAAAATGATATGTCAATATTTTCACAAAAAAATACAAATCCAACATAATAGATAGATTGTAAATTGGAGTTAAAATGCAAAAGTTATGGGCTCTAGAGGGAACAATAGGGGTTTTAGGAGTAGTTTTGGGCATCTAACTACCCCAAGTGTGCCCAAAACACACCCAAGAGTACCTAGGGAGAACTTGGTAATACCAAGTGCACTATGACAACACCAAGTGCACCCTAGGCACACTTGGGAAATCCAATTGCTCTCTAAAAGTGCAAATTGTGCCCTAGAAGGCTTCGGGGGCCAAAATCAGCCTGACTAGACTTGGAATGACCTAAAACTTTGTGTGCATGCCCAAAATGATAGAAAGAGGTCAGAACATGGGTAAAATTAGTCAATGGTCAAATTGTGCCAACTTTGGTCAAAATTAGGTTAGATCGAGGCCAAACTTGGTGGAAAGCCACATAAGGCTGATAGATAGTGTATGATTATGTAGGAATGCAAGATGAAGATGATTTTGGTGTATCAAAATACATGATCATGGTGATTTTTTATGAGATGAATGAGACAATATTGAGGAGAAAAGATGAGGACCAGTTAGAATGAGGACTAGTTAGAATGAGGTGAGGACATTTTCTTTCATAAAGTGCATTATATGTCAATGGAGCTTTATTTTGATATGGTAGATGGAATGCAACACATCATGGCATAAAGTGCTAGATCACAAATGTAAACATTTTGCATAAACAAGCACGATGCAGACAAAAAATGACCTTGTCCTTTCCAAGGCATATATACATGCCCCATACACTCAAAGGTACATTGTTTAACAAAGAGAAAAGAAAAGATGACCATGAACCATCCTAACCACTCTCATAAATCATTTTATATCATCAAGAGGCATAGGAACATGATCAAAGAAAAACAAAGAAAAATAAATCACTCACTAAACAACATGAGCCAACATCTATTCTTGTCCATTATTACTTGCTTCTTAGAGTTTTAGGTTTCCAGATAGTATTTGACAGGTTGATAATATGATAGGTCTGATTATTGATTTAGTTGATAGGTTCATAGCGACACATGGGATTGATTGTTGGTTCACATTACCCAGCTAGTGTGATTGTCATGGAAGTGTCTAGCTTGGAGTTTTGGTTTGTGAAAGTGTGAGTGTTTAAGAAAATGGAGTGATTATCCATATTGGGTATTTACAAGGTTTATAAAAAATTTGTGGTGGGTTTTGTGATTTTTAGGGCTTTTGAGGATATTTGATGTTTTTGTGTAACTCATTTCTTCAGGATACTTTACAATTTTTAGTGTTTATTTTAGGATTTTTTATGATGTTTAGCAATTTTTTAAGGACATTTTATGATTTTTATTAATTTCTTCAAGATATTTTACAATTTTTAGTGATTTGTTCAGGATGTTTTATGATTTTTATGAATTTGTTTAAGACGTTTTATGATTTTTATAGATTTGTGTAGGGCATTTTATGATTTTTAGGATTTTTTCAAGATCATATTTGATTTGTTAAGGAGTTTTTTCAAGATCGTATTTGAATTTATAGGATTTTTTTAGGATCATATTTGATTTTTTAGGAGTTTCTTAGGATCATAAGGAGTCACAAGGGTGAGCTCCAATCTGATATGTGATAAGTCCAATGGATATGATGTTCTTAGGGACATTGCCTTAGTTCAATTTCAAACTCATGCATTATGTAGGTGATATGCCCCTAGACAAGATGCAAACTATATGCAAAGGCCAAAGACAGAGTATGTATAGACTAGTGACACTTGGGTAAGATAATAATGGACATTAACTAGTTCATGGGCCATAATCAAGGACTAGGTATGTCTTGTAATATAAAGGATATGATCAAAAGATGATAGAAGGGTTAAAACTAGATGAAAACCTGATAGATGGAGGAGCAATAGTTGATTACACATGGTGCCTGTTTGCCAGGTTTTCACCATGGTACTTGCCCAAAGCGCCTATTTGCCAAGTTTTCACTTTTAGACAAAAAATTTCTCTTGACTCAAATTTTCATGTGAAGATGCCTGTTTGCCAGGGTTTTATCAAGGCATCCATTTTTCCTGACTTTTTCATTTTTTTATTTTTATTTTTCCATTTTTTCATTTTTTTCAGAACTTTTTGCCATTTTTTGATATTTTTTCAAGACTTTTAGGCAAAGTCATGAATGTTATTGATGAATGCTGAGAATAAATTTGTTGTTGGTGATGCTAGCTGATAATCTATGGACCCACATTTGACCATAACTATGCATGAGTCATTCTGAGTCTATAGCTAAAATCAAACCATTAGAATGGCCTTGAGATATACCATCATATACCATATGTAAGAGAATGTCTTCTTCTCACAAATTAAGGCATTTGAGAATAGTTGGGTTAAAAAATCTTTGGTATGGTGTTTCATTAATGATGACATGCTCAAAAGCTTTATGGATAGAGGTTTTATTTTCTGTGTTGGATAGGTTTGGTAGGAGGATTTGGGTATAAGCATCTAGATATAAGGAAGGATTGGGAGGATTGAGACCAATATCTTCCCACATGAAGGCTAATCACTCAAAAAGGCTTTGTGACATATCGAACACTAGAACATCGATATTCATGACATCAACTTTTCCATTTTTTATCCTTGGGAGATGCTTTTGAGCTTTTTACTTTTCATGGTCTAATGGCACCTTTCTATTTTTACCAAGAAACCTATTCTTGCTATTTTTTTCTTTTCTTTCAATTTTGTAACTAGAAGATGGGGTTTCCTCAAAATATGCCAATATGTTCAATTTAAGAGGAATTACTTCTTTATGATTGTCAATCATAATGCCTTCATAGACTATATAAGAGTATCATCTTTGTCAAATTGATCAAATATTAGCCGTTCATGCTGGTCCTAATCCAATAGTTCAAGATAACTTGAGGGGGTGCCATCATCAATTTTGAATGGGCTCTAATTGAAGGTATATATATGGATATTGGATTCAGTTATATTCTTGGGGTCATCAAAGATATGGTCAAGTGCATAAGGATTATTGTTTTTAGGTTAGGTGTCCTCAAATTCCTTTTCATTATTCAAAACATTCATAGCCTTACCAAAGGGTACCTTAGTACTAGGGTGACCTATTCGTAATGGTTTGAATCCAAGCCCTAAGCTAGGAGGTCATCCTTTTTGTAGTGATAGGTTCAATCATATGTTGTTTCTACCTAATAGTAAACCCAAGTCTATACTTTCTAGGAGATGTCAAAGTGGGTGTGCTACTTTTTCTTTCCCAATACAAACAATTGTATTCTCATAGGTATGTTCTTAGGCCACCACCACTTATGAAATTTATAGAAGTGGTATTTTGTGTAAAGATCTCATAATGTTGTGCTTGCAATAGGTTTGATTTACCATAAGATTGGGGAGAAAGTGGTGACTCCCTAATGTGGAGTACTTGAGAGATGAAGTGTTCTCCACAACCTTTATCTCCAATATTTAGCTTTTCCTTGGCCTTACTAAGGAGAATATTAGGGTCCACATATTTAGAGGAATCTATGGGTTGTGCTTCATTGTTTATTAGAACTTGGTATGCAGTAGCATCTCTCATATTAGCATAAAACTAGAAAGGATCTAGATGACTAGGGATGATTACCTCCATATTGTTGTAGGAAAACTTTAGATATTGATGATATGTAGAAGGTACTACTTTCATAGTATGGATCCAAGGGTGTCCTAGTGTCATGTTACAACTCATTTTGATATCTAGGACTTAGAATAATGTATTTTCAGTAGCTAGACCAAATCTGATGGGTAATATGATAACACCCTTGGAGAAGCATTTTCCATCATCATAGACCTTTATTGTGATTCTACAAGAGGGATCTACATCATCTTTAGAGTAACCCAAACCATTGACAACTTCAAGGGTGTAGATGTTTAGTCCTACTTTGCCATCTATCAAGATGCATCTAACTTTGGAATTATGGATAAAAACTTTGAAGTGAAGGGAGTTATTGTGGTTGGGTCTTTCCTTAGGAATATCTCAAGGATAAGGTGACATGCTATGATGTGGATAGGTTCCCAACCATGGCCTGGAATTGGGCAACATTAATGTTATCTAGTACTACTAGCTCTTTGAGGGCTTGATCCAAGATCTTCTAATGTTGGGAGGACACACATGGTAGGTCCAAGATGGATATTTGTGCAAGGGTCTTGCCAAGTTGGTCAACAATTTTATAATGAGATAAAGTAGGAGCATTAGGTCTACTAGGGGGTGTAGGTCTAGTAGAGGTAGTAGGTCTAGAAGGAGCTTTAGGTAGGGAGATCTTGGTATGACACATAGTGACATCACAATGAGGATCCTTAGCTTTTAAAGTGAATGTGGATATGCAGGAGTCAGACCCATTGAAGTAGTTGATGGTTTAGTCATATGTAGTGCACATGTAGTTCACATTAGCTTGCAAGTTTGAGTTTGAACTGGAGGCCTTTTCTTTGTCATGATTAGCCAAAGGATCTTTAAAAATAGTGTGATCAAAGTTTGATGCTAGCAGTGAAGGATCTATAGTAATTATATCATCATCAATAAGGTCTTTTATTGCATGTTTTAGTTGCTGTAGTGATAATCATAGAATTTTTTTGTCATCCCACCATTCTGCTTTAGTTAATGGTTCATCCTTGGTTGGGGGTAACTATAGGAAGTTATTATTGAGTAAATATTGAAGTGCAATTTGAAGACGTATCCCTAAGGGTGTGAATTTATTGTCTTTGGTTCTAGGGTGTCTTTGAGGTTTTTCTTGTGTGGAAGTCTCAGTTTTCTATTGTTGAGGTGGTGTTTGATTGGGAGTTTGTGAATTTGTGTGGTTTGCACCATTAGAGTCAATTGAGGTTGTGTTGCATTGTTTGTTCATGCATTTGTCATGCCATCATTAGTTACATTCTTATTCTTGAAGAAAATTTTTGCCTTGTCATTAGACGAGTTGATTTTGGTGTTTTCCTTATTGGTGTTAAGGAAACCCTTATAGGTGAGGGTGTCTTCAATACTAGCCCTCTTTTCATCAACTTGGAAATGGTGCTTGGAATTTTGATCTTGAGTTTGTATATTAATTCAAGGACTAGATTTTCAATGCACATAATGACTTGTTATTTTTTAGGAATGTTTAGTGAGCATTGACTGACTAAGTTTCTCCAACATAATAAGAATGTGATAAATGGTTCTCCCATCTTCTATTTGGTTGAGAAAAAATTAGAAAGGGTCACCTTGTTTGTAATGTTGAAGGCAAAGTGGGAGATGAATTTGTCTGCTAATTTTGACCAAGATTTTATGTTACTGGGAAGTTTGGAGTACCATTCGAGCATGGGCTCACATAGAGAATGAGTGAATAGTCTCATAAGAAAGGTGGGCTCATCACTAATTTTGGTACAAGAGGCACAAAATTCCCTAAAGTGATCAATAGGGTTTCTTTTTCCTTGATATTTTTTGAATCTTGGAGCCTCAAAATGTTTTGGGAATGGAGGCATATACAAACTTTTATCAAATGGATTATGATGTAAGTCATTTTCTTTGTATAGAGCCTATTTCTTCTAGACTGCCAATGCATCAACTTGTTTAGCAAGTTGTTTGAATTGTTGTAGTAACTCTTAATTAGGGATTTTAATGATATTCCTCTCTTCAAGTCTTTTGTGTCTATTAGTAGATCATTTTCTATGGCGAGAACTATGTCTTCTTAGTTGTGACATTTATGTATCTGAAGAGTTGGATGATGTTTCGCTAGGTGGTGGAGGTATGTTGGTACCTCAAAGACAAAAGGGTCCTTGTTGTGGTACATGATGGGGTACTTGTGGTATTTATTGTGGTATCGATTGCAAATGTTGTACCATGGATTGTTGTTGTATCACTTGTTTTGGTTGTTGTTGTGCCATTTCTTGTGGTTGTTGTTGAGATACCTCTGTTGGTTACATGTGAGACCATGTATGTGATTTTTGTTGTAAAGGAATTTGTTGAGGTTGTTGTAGCATATGTTGTTGTTGTTGTTGTAACAAGTGTTGGTGATATGAAATTTGTTGCTTGAGGCATCTTTTTTATTCCAACTATTGTTTTAATTGCTCTTGTTTTTTAGTGAACCTAGATTTTTGTTGCTAGAATTATTGTTGGTACATTGTGTATAAGTCAAGAGGATTTATATTGGGTTGTTCATTATGAATGTTGGATCCTTGCACCACTTGAGGTTGTTTTTGTGGTTGATGTTCTTGTTGATATGTTGTATACATGTTGAGTGGAGTTTGACTTGGTTGTGTATTAGAAACGTTATGTCCTTGTACCATTGTAGGTTGTTATCATCTTTGAAGTTGGTTATGCCCTTGAGGATTGAACACCATGCTTGGGTTGTTGTTTTGATACTTTTGTGTGTTAGATGTTTCTCCTTGGGACATCATATTAATTTAGCAATGAGATGTGTTCCTTTGGAGAATGGGTGAAATGTCAATAAAAATATTCTTTTAATATGTCAATAGGGGTTTTTGTAATGGATGTTTCACATGGTGTACTCAGAAGGGGTTCCATAACATTTGATGTCACAACAGTTGGTAAAGTTAGGAGCAATGGTGAGCTTTGGTGATTTTCCTCCAAAGGAGGTATGTTTGACATCCCTAGAGTGCAAGTCCCCTTAGGAATGTCTTGTTGTTGTATTACTTATTTGAGATCAATCATTAGTGTTCTCTTGGGAAACTTAGGAAGAATCTTGTTGCCATTGATAGATGGATGTTCATCAAAAAAGGAATTTATGTTGATGTGTTCAAAAGTACTTTGGACGATCTTAAAGGTGGATTCTTGGTAAGATCTTATAGGTGTTATATGTGTGCTTGAAAATTCCAAAGGTTGTTTTCCCTTCTCCAAGTATAAATTAATCATAGGTTGTATGTTTTCAAGTATTGGGTTGCTTTTATGTTTGGAATTAGGTCCCCCCAAGTTCGGATTGAACTTAATGATTTCTTGGGCTGCGAAAAGTTTAAAGTTTTTGTGAAAATTCTTGTCTTGGCAAGCCTTAGCCATTTCTTCATCAATGATGCCATAATCCATGTTAGAGTCATAATTTGGGTGTACAATACCTTACTATATGTTTGATATGTTGGGGTTAAGGTACTTGTGTTGAATTTGATGAATTTGAAGGAGTGTGTTTGTTCATCCTCAAGTGTGCTTGGTACACTTCCACCTCCAAGAGGTATCGATACAAACATGGGTTCAAATTTAGCGCTCCATTGAACCATTCCATGTGTAGGATAATTTTTTGAAGGAAACCTCATAGTAGATTTGTTTCTTAGGGTTGATTGCACCATTTCTTGATTGTTAGGGTTTTGTGGGTACATGCTTAATGGGTCCACAAGTAAAGTTTGTGATGCTTTGGTTTGGTCCTTGTCAAATTTTTGTTGAAGTTTATTGATCATCTTTGGTCTTGGATGAGGTTTTGGTTGTGTTTGTACCTTGAAAAATAAGGGTTGATATAGTTCTTTAGGTCTTTGAGCTAATTGTGTCCTTGTAAGTGTTGGCATGATACCTAAGGATGTAGATGCAATGGAGGAAAACCTAAATGAACTCTCTGTCTCCAAAGTGTGCACCTAAACTACCAACTATGCTCCAATAGTACCAAGTGTGCCCTTGGTGCACTTGGGGACCTAAAGGTAAGTAGTTTCTAAGCAGAAGGTATGCAGTTGGTAAAAAAAGGTATTAGAGTGACCAATATGCAAAATGTAAATGATTTGAGTGTTTTTAGGTGTTTTGTAGTATTTAGGGATGCAATGCAAGGTATGATGATGCAATTTAGGGTTGTAGAACCTAAAATGAAATATCTAATTACCAAGTGCACTCTGAAACTATCAACTATATACTAAAACTACCAATTGTGTATCTGAAGTGTGCAGTTGGTAAAACAAGGGTGCAATTGGTAAAATTGGGCAAAACTTGATAATCTAAAAGTGGGCATGCAAGATATGAGTATTTTTTGGATTTTTTAAAGTGTTTAGAAGTGATTTGAAACCTATGGAAGTGCAACATAACCTTATTTTGATATGAAAGATGCAAATTCCATAGAGAAATTATGCAAATGCAAATGTAAATGATGTTTTGTATTTTGACTAAAGGGGATGAGAATGACTCTATGGTATGAAAAATGAAGATTAGGATTGGATCTTGGAGTTGATAATCATGTTAGAGGTGGATGTATAAAAGTTGTATCATGAAAAGGATGGTATGATAAGGTTGATAATGACATTTAGGACATTCAACATGAGGGTATGAGATTATAGAGAAAAGTTGATTGATGGACAAGTTGATAGAGTTTGATATTGGAAATGATGTTGGGGTTTTGAACAATGCAAGATTAAGGGGATATGAAACTAAGGTAAGTTAAAATAAAATTTAGGGATACTAGAAATATGATAATTCTATAACAAGTGTGTATGCAAGGTTTTGAACTTGGGATCAAATCTTTGGAAAGTATTTTGTCTAAGAGTTTAACCTTGTGAAGATGGACTTTGGATCTTGACCAAAAAGAGATAAAATATGAAAAGATAAAGTTGATAAAAATGATAAGGTCAAATCTATCAAGACATAGATAGAGTTTGACCAAACAAAAATGATAAAAATGACAAAAGGACTAGTCAACATCCATCATCCATCAACACTAGGAGGTACTACAGGACTCATACTTTGTTCTAATTTTTGACTAAATTCAAAGGTTTTGGGTCCAAAATAAGGTTTAGGGTGATCCAAATGATGTTTATGATGATAAGACATGTAATATGAAAATTTCCTAAGATGAAAAATGAAGTTTAGGGTGCAAGATGAATTTTTGGGTCATATGCAAGATGAGGGCATACAGAGGCTTCTAAATATAGTTTTAGGGTCCCAAAATGGAGTTTGGAGGCCCAAAATGATCTTGTTGGTCACCAAGTGTGCTCTAATAGTACCAAGTGTGCTCCAATAGCACCAACTACACCTATGGTGCACTTGGGACTAGTTTGAGCATAGTTGGTAGTTTGATGGTGCAGCTGGGAGATTGGGCTCAATGTATGTTGATTTTGGACTGGGTGATTATCAGATTGATGTGCTAGAGAGATAAGTTGTTGGGGATTATGTTAGGAAAAGATTAAAGATGTATAATTAGGGTTATTACTTAAGTAATGAAGCCTAAATTGAGGACAATGATGGTCAAGACATGTAGAATGCAGATCAAGACATGTTGAGAAAGGGGGGCCTATCTAGGTACCTAATGACACTCCTAAGGTCCCAAAATGTTATCTAGAAGTTTAAACTAGGTTTATAGATTACCAAGTGAAATTAGATAGAGAAAAATACACCCATGGTGCACTTGGGGCTAGTTAGAGTGTAGTTGGTGGTTTCAGAGCATAGTTAGTAAGCTAGGCTGAAACTAAGGTGTTTTTGCATTCTATGGTTTCCAGATTGATGTTCCAAAGAGCCAAATGGAAGAGGATAGTGCTAAGACCAAAATGATGATTTGGATACACAAAATGAGGTTTAAATTATGCAAGATGAGGATTGTGCATGCAAGGATACAAGATGGAAGATGTAAGATGCAAATTTTGGGGTTGAAATTCAAAGCCTAAGGGATGCAAAGTAAACCCTAATGAATGCAATATGAAAGATGAGTGATGCAAAGTGAGGACTAAGAAGATTCAATATGAGGCTTAGAGGATGCAAGAATGAGGCTCAAACTATGGTGAATGCAAGTGTATGCTATGTAAAAGTGGAATCTAAGTCATGCCAAGCACTCCTAAGGTTACAGTTCTTCATGTTTTGAAAGTCTTGAATATTTTTGGACAAATTTTGCAATGTTTTGACAATGTGCAATGTTTTTACAAGGTTCTAATATTACTCAAGGTATAAATTTTCAAGTTGGCCTTATCTTGATTAATGTTTTACACACACACAAGACATAATAAAGTAAGAATAGTTGTTGTTAAAGTGAAAAGACACACCACAACCTAGGCTTTAAGACTATATCCATTGAATTTCCACTTAAACTGAAGTTTAGCTACACTTATCTAGAGTGGAAAACTTAGAATCTTGGCACCACAAGGTCCCCCTTACAATGCACTCACTTCTTGAGGCTACCAAGATCTGCTTCCCAAGGGACTATTGTCTCTACTAAGGACTGCAAGTATGTGGGATATCTTCATGGGCATGGGTGACCCCCTGAGCTAGTGGATAGAAAGGTTTTTGGCCTCTAAAACAAAGTATTTAGTGAAAGCATTCCATTCAGCAAGTGAATGATAAACTTCCTCAAAAGGTATCACAACCTCGAGAACCAGGGTTTCACATACCACAATGGTACTAGAGGAGAGGTATCATGCAACAATATCTCTAACACAAAATTAACCATTTTGTTATAGCAGCTAGAATGTTGACCTAGCTTTGGCCCATTACCACTTCAAGGACATCCCCTAGGGCTCACCAAGTGGTGAGTCTTGGGTTCAAGGTAGGCCTTTCTATAGAAATTGGATGGATTTCTCTTGCACCCAAGATCCACAAATGATGAGGGGAGAGGATATGTGCATGCAAATCCTAGGGTTCTAAACAATGTATAGACACCAAATAGTATAGAAAGTTCATTTTAGTGCACCAAATGAAGTCTTATCTAATCTAGAAAAACCACACATAGAGTTTAGACAAGCACACGCGTCTTTGACAATGTCTTGCAAAAAAACATTAGTAGTTTTTCAATGAATGTCTTCTCCCAATGATTGCCACATTTTGCAACCCAATCATCAGTAAAACAAAATCATATACTCTAGGTCCTAGAATGAAATTGAAACCCTAGAGATATAGATTCTGATCAAAATATGTGCTTTCTATGGACCAACTATGCTCTAACAGAGTAGACTGCACCACAGAAGGCTAGAATGACTTAGGATGAACCCAAGTGCACTCAAATAGTGCTAACTACACCCATGCTATACTTGGAGCCTAGAAAGGCATAGTTGGTAGTTTCTAGGCATAGTTGAGAAAGTGGAAGTAGGTTATGGGGAAATGGTTCCTAAACAAGACCCAAAACTAAAAATTTTGAAACCTAGCTAACCAAGTACATCAAGATAGTGTAGAGTGCACCCATGGTGTACTTGGGGCCTAGAAGGGAATAGTTGGTTTTTTCTAAGTGTAGTTGGTAAGATGTGCATAGAATATGGGGGTTATGGTGACTCCTAGGCCCCTAAAATGGCTTCCTAGAGGTCCCAAGTGTGCCCTGACAAAGAAAAGTGCACCCTAGGACAACAAGCTAACATAATGAATAAATGAGAGCTTAAAATCATAGTACTAGGCCGCATAATTAGACTATGTGTGATAAGATAGAGATAATAAGAATTATACCCCTCCAAATGAGCTCCTTCCTTGCACCTACAAGCACAAAAAAAAAGAAACCTAGGTTAGTTTGCATGATCTTCATGTTGAGTTCACCAATTTTAGGACTAGAAAATAAGTTAAACATCTAACATACTATGAGAAAAAACTAAACTCAATCAAAATACACTAAAAACCATCTATTCTACCATGAAAGCCAACCAAAATAAAGAAAGAAACACAAAGTAAAACTCCCTCTTTAGTTGTAGCTCTCATGTCCTTCTTTCTTCTCCATATGATGTAGCTCCAATTGCTTATGATGCACACAATTGAAATGAAAAAGCCTATAATATGATAATTCTATGAGAATACTAGAAGAGTGATTTGAATCTTGACTATTATGGACTCAGGTGTTAGGACTAGAAATGAGAGAAAGAATGCTCAATTTATAGCCATCATTCAAGAGGAGAGCATTAAACTTGTCACCTTGGATATGCAACTTGGAAAGAGATTCCTTTTGGAAATCCATGGTACATATGAAACAAGATGCAAAATGTAAGATTGTATGATGCATGGAAGTCAACATGGCTAAAGATGGTGGAGGATCTATGACACGTCATGTGATACCTCAAAGCCACTTAAAGACAAGAATCGATGATGATGATGACTAAATATAGATATGCATAAGGGAATAAGAATATATGGATAATGAAAATTATTAGCCAAGCGTAAGGATAGAATTCATGATGTAAGATGTCCATGTGTCATGATGATGTCAAGATTATGTCAAGATTATGTGGAATATTTGAATTAAAAATTCATTATTCTAGACAAATGGAAATTAAGAATTTGGAAATTAGAGGTGGGAAATATGAGTTAGGAAATTGAGAATCTCCATGGTTTGAGAACAATGAATCAATTAATTAATAATATTAATCAATTGAGGATGTTTATTAGAAAGAATGATTAGTAATGTGAGATGAAAAAGATTAGAATGACATAATATTAAATTATGGGTTATTTAATCCTATAGAGAAAATTAGTAGATGATTGTTCAATTTGATTTGAAGTGTGAAAATATCCTTTGATAAAATGTGATGATTATGTAGATCGACTAGGATGCTGATGGGTAGACAAAAGCCATGGTCAAATTGAATGATAGATTAAGATTGATAACATGACAAGGACACTTGATATGGATTAAGAATATGTAATATTTAATTGAAATTGTAAATGCTACAAGATCGAGATTGATTGATAAGGTTAATCATAATAACATTAATGGACATTGTCAATGTTATTAAATTAATATGACAATGTCACAATCTGACACTAAGAGACTTGACAATGTCAAAGATTAGATGATGTGAATGATAGTTTGACCTAGCACTGAGAGTTTGATAGTACTAAGGTTGGGTTGATAGATTTGATAGATTGATAGATTTCCAAGGCATTGAGAGATGCAACAATGGCTAAGATTGGACAAATGATGGTATATTTGGGATGTTTGACATGTTCTAGGTTGATTAGAACTGATTCTAGGTAGATTTTGGGTGATTCTAAGTTGATTTGATATGATTTTGATGATGTTGAAATGGTCTTGAAATGATCTACAATTGATGGGAAAGAGGATATGAATGATGAGGAATATTGTTGAGATATAATCAAGTTGGCAAAAAGATCAGAATTGGTGAAATGAGAAAATGAGATGAGTTAGTATGAAAATATGATTAAACCGTAGATGTGAATCATTTTTTAGCATCTACACATCCTAGCAGTGTAGAATCCATCACTATACAATTGATTTCAAAGATAGTGTAGTCAATAAATAGTGGTTAATGACACACAAATGATATGTAAGAAAAGATGCAACAAATATAGAGATAGGAATCATAAGAAGAGGATATATAATGTGCTTCCATGAATAAAGCTCTCAAAGATATGGATAAGAAAGTAATCTTGATATCAAGTTCCATGAATAAATTAAAAAATTTATTTCAAGTCTTCTCCTGTTGTGGAGATAAAGCATATGTAAACTCTTGACATGTTTATGATGACACTAAGATTCAAGCTTGGAAATTTACATAATGTATCCAACTCAAGATTCAAATTTCAATGTTCATTATATAACTGTAATAAGAATTCAAGTTCAACTATTTTTAGCCCAACAAAAAATCTAAATAAGTTACTCATAATCAAAAGTACCCATTATTGGATACAATTGATTAATTATGTATTGTCTTTGATGTTACACAAATTTCATATCATTATCAATTAGTGTATGGAAAGCTCACTTAGGCAGTGAAGATAATCTTTTGTGTCTACCGTGCATTCCTAAATTTTCCTAGTATAGAAGGCAGTATATGCCAAGTTCACTCAAGCATCAAAGAAAAACCTATAGAAGATGAGTGTTAACCAAGCTCACTAGTTAATGAAGGAAAAGGTGGATGGAACCAATGTTAACCAAGCTCACTTGGTTACTAAAGGAACTTTATGAATATGTAGTTTTAACCAAGTTCACTTGGTTAACACATGAAAATTATTTTTGAAGTTAGTGTCTACCAAGTAGGGTTGGCTAACGAATGATTTTTTTGTTTTGGCATATTGAGTTTAATTGATTTATCTATTGGTTCTAGCCAATTGAGAAGATGAATATTAATTATTGTAATTTGTATTCTAGCTGACTTAACAATGTGAAAGATATAAGTATAAGGTCATGATTGTGGGTTAGAGTGTGTGAGTATGGAAGATTTGATGATGCTAAGAAGAAGCAAATCAGAAGGATAAGATGAATATCCTTGTAGAGAAAAAGAGATATATATGATCAAGAAGGATCAAGTATAAGCTAGAATTGAGATTTGTAATTAGAAATTCAGTTACATCAGAAATCAGGTCATCTCATTATTACTCTCTAACTATTGTAGCAATGATCTAAATCTCTTAATAGAGTTGGCTTAACAACTATTTGTAAATCCTCTAACAAGGTGGAAGTTGTATTGAATTCTCTAAAGACCTCTAACAAGGCCACTCATAATAGCGTGATTTAATCCTCTAATAGGATCACACCTTATAGTGTGTTTTATAACCTTTAACAAGGTTGGCTCCTAAGAGGGCTCACTTCAGAAGAGTGAAAATAGTAGCTAGTTGCAATTGGTGGTTTTTCCCAAATTGGGTTTCCATGTTAGGTCTTGGTGTCAAATGTGTTCATTCTATTTTCTTTTATGTGTTTTTAAATAAGTTAAAGTAATGGTAATTATAGATAACATCTTAAGATTTGCATGCTAAGTATTTACCAAGCAATTTCAATATTTACTAAGTTCCAACATTTTATGTGTTTATCGAGCATTAGCATTTTTTAGTTTTTTTAGTTTATTTTGTACTTACATCTAAGGTGTTGGGACTCAAAATTGAACCCCCGATTTTGAGTACCATTGAAAAATCAGTACTAGAAACACTTTTTGATGCATATGTACCCGATTGTCCATTTGAGGCCTAAGAGGCGTTTAATGCTTCTAACACCTTGGATTCAATATATTCACTCATCCCAAGAAGATAAATTGTCATTCAGAGCCATTTTGTGAAGTCCCTTTTTGAGTAATGTCCAATTTTGCATTTTTGCTAGTGTCAAACAATGATAGAAGGTTGTGTTTGCAATTGAATATCTCACACCCAGTAACATTTCATGACTCAAAACTTTGGGAGTGTTTAGTTTCCATACTAGAGAACCTATGTTTTAGATTTTGAATAATTTTGAATCCATTTGACTAGTTTTTGGATCCCTTAAAGTTAGTCATTTGTTGTTGTCATGCTAATGTTTATTGTTCAAAATTTTGGAAGGCCCTATTTGAATCGTCATAACTTTGACTCAATTGATCAAAATGATAAAATTAATTTTTTGTTACATTCTAGAGTTAGAAACTTGCTATGTTTCAATTTTGAGCTTATGACAAATCCATTTGATCAGTTTTTGAATGTGATTCCAAATGCAATTTGTAACTTTTACTGGTGTCAAGAAAGGCATATTGGTCAGTACCCCTATTCATGATGTCATAACTCCAAATCCATGATAGGTAAGATCAAATGGATTGTACCACTAAGTTCTCCTCTAAAAATACTTTAAGTGTGCCAATTTTTAAAACTTGATGAATCTGTCTGTACACTTTCCCAAGTCCATTCCATTTGCAAAAACCACTTTTCTGTCATTGTTTCCAATCTACAAATTTTGAGTAGCTTGCTTTGACCACTTGCCATTCATGTGTAGTTATTCATCATGAGACTTAATCACAAATTTATATTATCCTCACGAAAGTGAACCAATGCCCTAGTTTCCATGCACCCAAGTGTCAACTTGCCCTATTTTTAGAGCCAAATATGAACGTGTTTTGTTGTTTTTTTAACATGTTTTCTTGCAGGCAGTTCTGAGAGGGAAACTTTCATATTCAATATCTTCTAACTAAGAATTCCTCATGAAATAAGATTTAATAGGGTATAAGAATGTGGGACAAAGAATCAATAGTTTTGATTTCAAAGCCCAGTCGGGTATTTTTGTCAGTTATAAAAGATAGTCAAAGGACCTCTTGGCATGAAGTTAACAGTTTGTAGGAAAGGTTGAAAATTAGTTTCAAGCGATGCAACAGTGATTGAGTTTTGCTCAGACCACTTTAAGATGTTCAGTAGGCCACTTTGAGGATTTGGATGCCACATGGTGTTCTAATTAGCATGTTGAGGTGGTGTTGACATGGAAGTGATGTGACAGTTCAAGCATAGAATGAGGAACTGTGATGTAGTACGGCTCTGCTACCACTAACAAAGGTATGCACTGATACCACTTGATGGGGACACAACCCACGCACAGAATGGCCACAACAAGAAAAGGGAAATTGTATTAACTGCGAAAATAAGCTAGTACATTTAGTACAGAGAAAATAGACTTCAAAACATGCCCTAAGGGCTTACAATAACATAAATTTGGAGATAATTTCTCCTTTCAGTACCTCCTCTCAATTTCCACTCTGAACTGCCTTTTACAATGTTAGAAATGTTTTTAAATAGACCTCGAAGGCTTAAGGACTAGGAATACATTCTAGAAAGTGCTAGTAGGCATCCACCAACAAAGTAGAAGGCTCCAGAAGCCACGTTAGAAGTTGGTGCAAATCTAGAAGAATCCAAAAATGGTATACAAACTTTTGGGAGGCATAACTTTTGCACTGTAGCTCTGGTTAACGAACTATTTACATTTCTGAAAAGCTCTCGAAGTACTCTATAGCCTTATGGATGAGATTCACTTGTCCCCCATTTTTTGGCCCTTTTTGAGGTCATTTAATTCCCCTAACCTAATTTTGAAGCATTCTTAGGAGGTCTTCAAAACTCAAAAAATTGTGAGAACTTTCAAACCGTGGGGCCTTTTGACCTGATTCTTTTTCTAGAATGCTCTAAATTACAATTACATTCATCTGGCCAATTTACACCTCTTATTTCACTAAAATGATGGCTCAATTACATACTCCTATTTTTTTAGCATTTACACATATCCCAAGGTGTTCAAATACTCTATCCTAGAACATTGATAGTGGAACTGTGAGAGTTGGAACCTTTATTTGACCCAAATGGGTATCCAAAAATGAAAACACATGAAACAAAAACTAAGTCTAAGTACATTTTTTTTTTGGGTGACACAGGATTGCCCTTATACCTCTAGATGCTCCTGCATCAGACACCCAGGGTAGATTGAAAAGTGACCCTGTCACTTTATGAATGGTAGAGGAAATCCCAAATGGGAAACCTCAGCTGCTAAAATCTAGGTTGAGTCCTCTATCAGCCATCCTTTCCACTTGACCAAATACTCTTCATACTACCTATTTCTGGTGCTCCTACCCACACGATGATCTAGAATGTCTTCTATCTCCTCCTTCTTAGAAGCAGGAATTGGACATGGCTCTAACATCAGTTCCTCATCTACACCATCATCATGATACTCTGTTAAGTCTGCAATGTTGAAAATAGGAGAAATATGAACACCATTTGGTAGCTCCACCTCATATGCATTTCCTAAGTCATGTTTCTTCAAAATTTTGCAGGGGCCAAATTTCTTCATTTTTCAGCTTGTTGTAAGTACCGGCTGGAAATCTTTCTTTTTGTAAGTGTACCATGACTAGATCCCCTACTTGGAATTCCTTATGTCTTCTCCTTTGATCAACCCTAGCTTTATACTCTTGATTCATCTTGGTAATGTGTGCTTGAACCTCCTCATGTAGACGCTTGATATGTTCAGCAAATTCTTCAGCTTCAGCACTTGTCCTTTCCCCTTGCTCTATCTTTCTCAATTTTGGTGTAGTCCTTGGGCTACTTCCATATACAATGTAAAATGGTGATCTACCAATACTCCTATTTATAGAGTTATTGTAAGCAAACTCAGCTTGTGGTAGAATCAAATCCCACCCCTTGGGCTTATCCCCAACTAAACATCTCAACAAATTGCCCAGACTTCTGTTTACCACTTCTGTTTGGATGTCAGTCTATGGGTGATGTGTGGAACTAAATTTCAAGTCTGTTCTCAACTTTTTCCACAATGTCCTCTGGAAATACCTCTCAAATTTAGTATCTCTATCAGAAACTATACTTCTTGGAAGACCATGTAGTCTTACCACCTCTCTGAAAAAAAAGTTTGCAATATGGACAGCATCATGAGTTTTGTGGCATGGAATGGCATGTGCCATTTTGGAGAACCTATCAACCACCACAAATACTGAGTCATTACCCCTTGGTGTCCTCGGCAATCCAAGAACAAAATCCATACTTATGTCCTCCCATGGCTTTGATGGAACGGGCAATGGCTGATATAGTCCAGTATTGTGGCTAAATCCTTTGGCAACTTGACAAGCCTGGCAACTCTGTACAAACTTCTTCACATCTTGTGAAATCTGAGGCCAAAAATAATGTTCTCTAAGAATGGCAATGGTCTTATCTCAACCAAAATGTCCTACCATCCCTCCACTATGTTTCTCTTTAATCAAATTTTCCCTCATGGAACTCCTTGGAATGCACAATTGGCTGCCCTTGAATAACATACCATCCTAAATTAGATAGTCTAACCACGTACTTCTATCTACAGCAATAGGCTCTTTACAAGCTTTCCAAGCTTCAGCAAAATCAGGATCTTTAGGGTATAGATTCTTGAGTTCATCAAACCCAACTACTTCAACCTACATTAATATAAGCAACAACTGTCTCCTGTTTAGTGCATCTGCAACCCTATTAGATTTTCCACTTCTATGTTTCAACACAAATGTATAGCTCTGTAAGAACTCTACCCACTTATATATCTCTGTAATGCCTGATGATTGGTATACAAAAAAAATTCCTTTGGCAACAAATAATGCCTCCATTTCTTTAAGTCCTGAACTATTGCATAGAACTCTTGATCATAAACAGAATACTTCTTCTTTGCATCATTCAATTTTTCACAAAAATATGCAATAGGCTTACCTTCTTGGCTTAATATAGATCCAATAGCATTGCCACTAGCATCACAATCCACCTGGAACACCTTTCTAAAATCTGGAAGTGCAAACACAGGTTGTTCTATCACCTTCTTCTTCAGCAATTCAAAACTTCTCGCAGCTGTTGCAGTCCATTTGAACTCTTTTCTATCCCCTCTTATTGTGTCATTAGGGGTGCACATATGCCACTAAAATTCTTAATAAACTTCCTGTAAAAACTAACCAGACCATGAAATGATCTTACCTCAGTAGCAGACCTAGGAGTAGGCCATTCCAACATGGCTTTTACCTTCTCTAGATCCATTTTGAGACCTTCAGGTGATATAACAAACTCCAAATAGACTAACTCCCTTTTTGCAAAGATACACTTCTTCAAATTAATTAACAGTTTCTCTTCCCTTAACCTTTCAAGGACACTACGAATAAGCAATAAATGTTCTTCCAAAGTCTTGCTGAAAATTAAAATATCATCCAAATAGACAATAAAAAATTTTCCCAAGAACTTCTTAAGTACCTCATTCATAAGCCGCATGAAGGTGCTTGGGGCGTTTGTCAATCCAAAGGGCATGACTAACCACTCATAAAGACCCTCCTTGGTCTTGAAGGCTGTTTTCCACTCATCTCCTTCTCAAATCCATATCTGGTGATAACTACTCTTAAGATCTATCTTTGTGAAGTACTGAGCTCTACTCAAGTAGTCCATAAGATCATCCATTCTTGGAAAAGGAAATTGATATTTGATGGTTATCCTATTTATAGCTCAAGAGTCTGTACAAATCCTCCACTCTCCATCCTTCTTTGGTGCCAATACTATAGGTACTACACATGGACTCAGGCTCTCTCGAATCAAGCCCTTCCTCAATAGCTCCTGAACCTATCTATTTAGCTCCTCTATTTCAGTAGGAGTCATCCTGTGAGCAGCCTTGTTAGGAAAACTAGCTCCTGGAATTAGATCTATTTGATGATTGATTTTCCTTACTAGTGGCAATCCTTCCAAAACATTATCAGAGATAATATCTCCAAACTCACCTAGTAAATCTGAGACTTCAAGTGGTATTTCACTACTACCCTCTTTTTCTTTCCTAGGAATCAAAGCATAACACATATGCTGACATTTCATTCCATCTAAAAACTTTCTTCCATCAACAAAACAAATCCTAGCACTGCTACATACCTTTTCACCTTCCATTTTCATGGGCTTTAGTTTGTGGCAAACTCCATCCTTTGTTAGAGAGTATGTGTTCGCATGACCATCATGTACTACATGTCTATCAAACTGCCATGGTCTACCCAACAATAGATGGCAAACATCCATTGGAATAACATCACAGAGAACTTCATCATGGTAACTCCCAATTTTGAATTTCATGAGACATTGTTCACTTACCAGGACCTAATGATCATCTTTTACCCAAGCAATCTGATATGGCTGGGGATGTCTCTCCCTCTTGAGCTTTAGCTTAGAGACCATCTCTTCTGATACCAAGTTATCAGTGCTACCACCATCAATGATCACATCACAACATTTATCCTCACACTTGCATCTGGTACGAAACAAACTCCTCCTTTGTCCTAGTTTAATCTCACCACTTAGTAGGACCCTTTCATTCACCAAAGTCTCTCCTCTTTCTGCATCCTCTGAATGTGATGATTGTGCATCCTCATCCACCTGAGCAACCCTAGCTTGGCCCTCAGCTCTCCTATCTGTCCTTCCTTGTCCTTGAGGGCATTCAAAGGCACGATGACCTTCTTCATTGCAATGGAAATAGGTACCATGGAAGCCTCCTCTTCCTTTTCCACATCCTCTACCTCTTCCTCTCTAATTTCCAAAGTCTTGATCACGGGAGCGGTTGAAACCCTCATTCCTCTGGTTCCTGCTAGGACCCATATCTTCATTTTTCTTTTGGGTTTCATTTCGTCCTCCAGATGACCTACCACTTCCCCTTCCTCCTTGATCATGCCCTCTTTGTCTCCCTTCAAACCTCTTATTCAACTTCTCTTCAACATGTAGGGAAAACTGGTATGCTTCTTCAACGCTGGTCATTCTTACTAGACTTAATTCCTCCTGGATGCTAGGTCGCAACCCACTGATATAACGAGAAACCTTCTCCTTATTTGCTTCTGCATGCCTTGCTCTAATCAAAAGTCGATAAAACTCCTCTACATATTCTTGGACTAATCTTTCTACTTGCTTTAGCCCATGCATCTTCTTAAACAAATCAAGCTCGTAGTCCACAGGAATGAACTGCTTCTTCAATTTGTCCACCATGCGATCCCACCTTGTGATCTTCTCCTTTCCTCTTCTGTTTCTTTCCAATTAAACCTCTTGCCACCAAATTTTGGCATGGCCTTTTAGTTTGGCCTTTGCAAACTTAACCCTATTTGGGTTTCTAGTTCATTGATCCAGTCGATCAACTCATATGGTTTCAGATTTCTTGAAAATACACCCACATCAATTGTAGGTCTTTTCCCAAATTTAGTAATGGCCCTAAAAAGCCTTTCCTCTACTTGATTCAAAACTTCCTCATCAAATTCCCCTTCTGGTCCAATTTCTTCTTCTTCATTGTCATCCTCACTATCATCACTTGTGGCAACATTTGTTCCTCTACAAAGCTCCTCCTGCAATGCTTGTACCTACCTTTGGAGGGCTCTAACCTCCTTAGGATTAATAGCTCCGGCCCTTCCACCACGCTCTCTTTGTGGAGGCATCTTCTTAACTCAAACCCACAACCACACAGTCCTGGTGCAAACTACCTCACAGTCGGCGCTCTGTCTACACACTCAGGAAAACCAGCTCTGATACCACTTGATGTAGTACGGCTCTGTTACCACTAACAAAGGTATGCTCTGATACCACTTGATGGGGATACAAAGCACGCACATAATGGACACAACAGGAAAAGGGAAATTGTATTAACTGTAAAAATAAGCTAGTACATTTAGTACAGAGACAATAGACTTCAAAGCATGCCTTAAGGGCTTACAATAACATAAATATGGAGATAATTTCTCCTTTCAGTACCTCCTCTCAATTTCCACTCCGAACTGCCTTTTATAATGCCAGAAATGTCCTTAAATAGACTTCGAAGGCTTAAGGACTAGGAATACATTCTAGAAAGTGCTAGTAGGCATCCACCGACCAAGTAGAAGGCTCTAGAAGCCATGTTAGAAGTTGGTGCAAATCTAGAAGAATCCAAAAACGGTAACCAAACTTTTGGGAGGCATAACTTTTGAACCGTAGCTCTGGTTGATGAACCGTTTACATTTCTGAAAAGCTCTTGAAGCGCTCTATAGCCTTATGGATGAGCTTTTCTTGTCCCCCATTTTTGGCCCTTTTTGAGGTCATTTAATGCCCCTAACCTAATTTTGAAGCATTCTTAGGAGGTCTTCAAAACTCAAAAAATTGCGATAACTTTCAAATCGTGGGGCCTTTTGACCTGATTCTTTTTTTGGAATGCTCTAAATTACAATTACATTCATCTGGCCAATTTACACCTCTTAGTTCACCAAAATGATGGCTCAATTACATACTCCTATTTTTTTAGCATTTACACATATCCCAAGGTGTTCAAATACTCTATCCTAGAACACTGATAGTGGAACTATGAGAGTTGGAACCTTTATTTGACCCAAATGGGTATCCAAAAATGAAAATACATGAAACAAAAACTAAGTCTAAGTACATTTTTTTTTTGGGTGACACAGGATTGCCCTTATACCTCTAGATGCTCCTGCATCAGACACCCAAGGTAGATTGAAAAGTGACCTTGTCACTTTATGAATGGTAGAGGAAATCCCAACTAGGAAACCTCAGCTGCTAAAATCCAAGTTGAGTCCTCTATCGACCGTCCTTTCCACTTGACCAAATACTCTTCATACTGCCTATTTCTGGTGCTCCTACCCACACGATGATCTAGAATGTCTTCTATCTCCTCCTTATTAGAAGCAAGAATTGGACATGGCTCTAACATCAATTCCTCATCTGCACCATCATCATGATACTCTGTTAAGTCTACAATGTTGAAAATACGAGAAATATGAACACCATCTGGTAGCTCCACCTCATATGCATTTCCTGAGTCATGTTTCTTCAGAATTTTACAGGGGCCAAATTTCTTCATTTTTCAGCTTGTTGTAAGTACCGGCTAGAAATAATTCTTTTTATGAGTGTACCATGACTAGATCCCCTACTTGGAATTCCTTATGTCTTCTCCTTTGATCATCCCTAGCTTTATACTCTTGATTCATCTTGGTAATGTGTGCTTGAACCTCCTCATGTAGATGCTTGATATGTTCAGCAAATTCTTCAGCTTTAGCACTTGTCCTTTCCCCTTGCTCTATCTTCCTCAATTCTGGCACAGTCCTTGGGCTACTTCCATATACAATGTGGAATGGTGATCTACTAGTACTCTTATTTATAGAGTTATTGTAAGCAAACTCAGCTTGTGGTAGAATCAAATCGCACCCCTTGGGCTTATCCCCAACTAAACATCACAGCAAATTGCCCAGACTTTTGTTTGGCTATCATTCTATGGGTGATGTGTGGAACTGAATTTCAAGTCTGTTCTTAACTTTTTCCACAATGTCCTCTAGAAATACCCCTCAAATTTAGTATCTCTATTAGAAACTATACTTCTTGGAAGACCATGTAGTCTTACCACCTCTCTGAAAAACAAGTCTGCAATATGAACAGCATCATGAGTTTTGTGGCATGGAATGAAATGTGCCATTTTGGAGAATCTATCAACCACCACAAATACTGAGTCATTGCCCCTTGGTGTCCTCAGAAATCCAAGAACAAAATCCATACTTATGTCCTCCCATGGCTTTGATGGAACGGGCAATGGTTGATATAGTCCAGTATTGTGGCTAAATCCTTTGGCAACTTGACAAACCGGGCAACTCTGTACAAACTTCTTCACATCTTGTAAAATCTGAGGCCAAAAATAATGTTCTCTAAGAATAGAAATGGTCTTATCTCGACCAAAATTTCCTACCATCCCTCCACTGTGTTTCTCTTTAATCAGATTTTCCCTCATGGAACTCCTTGGAATGCACAGTTGGCTGCCCTTGAATAACATACCATCCTGAATCAGATAGTCTAACCACCTAGTTCTATCTACAGCAACAGGCTCTTTACAAGCTTTCCACGCTTCAACAAAATTAGGATCTTCAAGGTACAGATTCTTGAGTTCATCAAACCCAACTACTTCAACCTGCATTACTGTAAGCAACAACTATCTCCTACTTAGTGCATCTACAACTCTGTTAGATTTTCCACTTCTATGTTTCAACACAAATGTATAGCTCTGCAAGAACTCTACCCACTTCATATGCCTCTAATTCAATTTACCTTGGCTATTTAGGTACTATAATTCCTGATGATTAGTATACAAAACAAATTCCTTTGGCAACAAATAATGCCTCCATTTCTTTAAGGCCTAAACTATTGAATAGAACTCTTGATCATAAACAAAATACTTCTTCTTTGCATCATTCAATTTTTCACTAAAATATGTAATAGGCTTACCTTCTTGGCTTAATATAGCCCCAATAGTGCTGCCACTAGCATCACAATCCACCTGGAACACCTTTCTAAAATCTAGAAGTGCCAACACAAGTTGTTCTGTCACCTTCTTCTTTAGCAATTCAAAACTTCTCGCAGCTGCTGCAGTCCATTTGAACTCTTTTCTATCCCCTCTTATTGTGTCAGTTAGGGGTGCACATATGCCACTAAAATTCTTAATAAACTTCCTATAAAAACTAACCAGACCATGAAATGATCTTACCTCAGTAGCAGACCTTGGAGCAGGCCATTCCAGGATGGCTTTTACCTTCTCTAGATCCATTTTGAGACCTTCAAGTGATATAACAAACCCCAAATAGACTAACTCCCTTTTTGCAAAGATAGACTTCTTCAAATTAATTAACAGTTTCTCTTCCCTGAACCTTTCAAGGACACTATGAATTTGTAATAAATGTTCTTCCAAAGTCTTGCTGAAAATTAAAATATCATCCAAATAGACAATAACAAATTTTCCCAAGAACTTCTTAAGTACCTCATTCATAAGCCGCATGAAGGTGCTTGGGGTGTTTGTCAATCCAAAGGGCATGACTAACCACTCATAAAGACCCTCCTTGGTCTTGAAGGCCATTTTCCACTCATCTCCTTCTCGAATCTGTATTTGGTGATAACCACGCTTGAGATCTATCTTTGTGAAGTACTGAGCTCCACTCAAGCAGTCCATAAGATCATCCATTCTTGGAAAAGGAAACCGATATTTGATGGTTATCCTATTTATAGCTCAAGAGTTTGTACACATCCTCCACTGTCCATCCTTCTTTGGCCAATACTGTAGGTACTACACATGGACTTAGGCTCTCTCGAATCAAGTCCTTCCTCAATAGCTTCTGAACCTGTCTATTTAGCTCCTCTGTTTCAGCAGGAGTCATCGTGTGAGCAGCCTTGTTAGGAAAAATAGCTCTTGAAATTAGATCTATTTGATGACTAATTTGCCTTACTTTTGGCAATCCTTCGAGAACATTATCAGAGATAATATCTCCAAACTCACCTAGTAAATCTAAGACTTCAAGTGGTATTTCACTACTACCCTCTTTTTCTTTCCTAGGAATCAAAGCACAACACATACGCTGATGTTTCATTCCATCTAAAAACTTTCTTCCATCAACAAGAAAAATCCTAGCACTGTTACATACCTTTTCACCTTCCCTTTTCATGGGCTTCAGTTTGTGGCGAACTCCATCCTTTGTTAGAGAGTATGTGTTTGCATGACCATCATGTACTGCATGTCTATCAAACTACCATGGTCTACCCAACAATAGATGGCAAACATCCATTGGAATAACATCACAAAGAATTTCATCATGGTAACTCCCAAGGATAGATGCTAGAGATCTTAGCACCAACTAATCATAGAGACAAAACAACTTATAGAATTCAGGGAAGATGCATTATAACATCAAAATGAGTAGCTCAGCTAGATCAAATCTATACCCGTTTTAGTGACTCCCAGCCATGTCCAAGATAGATCGAAAGAAGCAATATCAAACAACAATCTTTATGGTCACATCCCACTGAAAATTGAGAACGGAATCATCTGTTTGAACCATCCATATAAGCAATCAAAAGTAAACATCAGCATAACTACCATCCAAAATAATAGGAGTAAAGCCAAATCACCAAATACCACATCAATCATTTTTCTTTTTTCCCTTTTTCCCTTTTTGTTGATCAAAAAAACCTTCAACTTTCTTCTTTAGAGATTGGTACCTAAAATCCACACATTCTTAAAGCTAATAGTTTAGATAGTGCCTCATAGGTGCAACAGGTTAAAGAGAATAAACACCATTACCATTTATTTTCAGAAGATTTCTCATTAGAACATACATCATTAGGCACTGAAATAAGAACACCACATTCTTCACTTATTTTGCAGCAACAATTGGGACATGAGAACTTGGCTCTAATAGAACAAGCATATGACTACCTGGCACTATATTACAAGAGATACACTATTTGGCTTAGCATCTAAATTCATAGGAACCTTGTCAGGGACAAAAGAATTTCAATAATCATTTGTGTCAGCTTAGCTACTTAACATTATCCTAGAGGTCTAAATGCACATCTGGCCCCATCTTCAAGCTTTTAGACTCCAAAATAGGAGTCCCATATGGATAGAACTTCTTACCATCATCTTTAGATTTATGAACCTGCATTGCCACATTATTCACAACAACAAATAATGTGACATCTAGATAGACTTAGAAGAGTTATCCCCTACAACCAATTTATTAAGCAACAAAACTATTTGAAAAAATTACTTTTTAGGTAGATAATTAGATCAAATTCTTGTCTCTTAGCCCGAACATTCCTAAAATCATGAAGACCTCACAGGAGGTTCAATTAATTGTACCAATTAGCAAAGGGCAATCAAGCATACATGTAATCATGAGTAACTTGAAAAGTTTTTTTACCACCAACCCATTTAATATTCTTCTACAAGCCAAAATTTCAATATATAACTTCAAGGCTTCATTTCAAACTGGCATTTTCTAATTTTGACTTTTATGAATATTGAAATTAATTTTTAGTTAATCAAACAAAAAAACAATCAACATAACTGATTTCCTATTAGCAAAGTAATCCCTTGAAGCAATTAGAGAAATTTTTCCCCTGAGAGCTACTTCGAGAACCTAAAGCCACTGACATTTTGTTAGAGAAAACCTCATCCTTTAGTACAACTTTTACCTCTTCATCTTTTCAAATACAACAAAAAGCATTTGAACTAATAGGTTTAAACTCAAAGTTTTTAAAGAGTATGTCCCAGATATGTGACCATTCCAACTAAGGTTTCCTTTGGGAAAATGATTGGATAAGTTAAGCCTAATAAGCTTCTTCCAAAGCTCACTACCATTAATAGCCTTTGTATACCATTAGACAATGGCAATCATAGTCTACACAACAAAAATAAATTATTCAACCCCATTCCTTGCAACCTTTTAGGCTTCATACATTGTTTCCATGAAATGACATGTCTTTTCTTCCTCTATCTAAGACCAAATAAAATTCTCAACACATTTGTTCAACTGATTATTCTGGAAATAACACACTAGGATGAAAAATATAAGGAATAGGGACAAAATGCAAAGAGCCAAAAATAATACTGTACATCTAATCTTTTACTCAAATTAATAAAAGTTGTATTCATCTAGATCCACAAAAAAGGCAGGCATCAACAAACTGCAACTCAATCTCTAAGTCCCCAGAAGGCAAACTCAAGCCTTTCACTAGGGCACCTAATAATGTTAAAATTTTAATTGAGAAACCACTTGACATTTGGTAGAATTGAATTATAGTTGTATAACTTAGTAAAGTATCTTTACATGAATATAATGAAAATGAAATGTTTCAAACAACTTTATTTACATTACCTTTTATGTTTGTCCATCCATTTCTTTCCAAGCCTAATTCATGACGAAATTTTGTTAAAGGTGTTGCTCCTTTACTTTCTTTATGTTTCTATTATGATAAATAGGAAACTCAACTAAACACGAGGAATTGTTGTTCAAATGTTTGATCGAAAAAATTAATACCGTGGATCTACAAAGGGTCATATTTGAAAGCATGGTTTTAATTTTAATGCAAGAGCCAAAAGTTGTTGATCTTGCAAAATACTTGATTACATGTGGGGCTTGCATTAACAGAATAGGAACAAGTACTCTTACTATCAAGGGCATGAAAAAGCTGTATGGTGCCAATTTTACTATTAGACCTCATCGTATAGAGGTTGGTACATTTTTTATTGCTATGGCTATTACAGGCTCATCACTTTCAATCTCCCCTATTGTTCCAAGGCATTTATCATCAATGATAAGAAAGCTTGAACACATGGGCTATAGAATTGAATGCATAGGGCCTAATAGTTTACAGGTAGTTACATTTTGAGTTAGCTGTTACTATTAACTCTACTTATTTAGATTGATTATAACTAAAAATTAGTCATGTTCTACTAAATTATACCATTGGACTATTGTAGAGGTGTGGATATAACAACACTTCCATACCATGGATTCCCTACTAATGTAAGGCCATAGTTTATGACTCTTTTAGCTACTTGTAGTGCTCAAAGTGTTGTAGAAGAAATAGTCTTTAAAGGGTTCATGTGACATGGTTTGTGATTCACTACTATTGAAAAGGTTTTACTTGAAAGAAATCAGAATGTTTGAGTTGAGTTTCTTGTTTGAGCATGATTGTTATGACATAATCCTAACCAGGTATCTTAATTTAGTGGAAGAGTTGCAAAAGCTTAGAGCAAAAATAAGGGTTAGTAGAAATATTGCCAACGTAAGTGGGAATGACTAGTGGAGGTAAGTTTCTCTTCATTTCTTTTTGGTTGACTATTTTTGCATATGATGTCATGGTTTCTTCCATAGTTCTTCATGAAATGATCATCAAACCACTTGTTGTAGTTCATTATATGGTGTTCTAGTATAGGTTACTAACCTCAAAGTTGGTGCAACACTAATACTTGTTGGTATGGCTCGAGAGCGCATTACAAATATTGATGGAGTGAGCCATATTGACAAAGGTTATGAAAATATTGATACCAAGCTTTCTGTTATTAGAGCCAATATTGAGAGGTTGCCTTGCTTACCTTGTGATAGAACACTCCAACTAAGATTTGAGCTAGGTGTTTTATTATAGTTAGTTTCATATTACTTCTTAGAGGAACACTCTTCAAAAAAAGGCCCTTAGCTTTGGAAAGTTACTATTTAGAAATATTTGGTGTACTCTTGTTTTCCTAGGTACATGGATTGAATGAGACATGAAAAGATACAGTGGTTGTTGAAAGGATGCTTCAATTCACTAGTTCAGATCCTAGCTGAGGTGTTTTTTCTAGATTTTGTTTTAGTGACTCAAGCTCATCTAATCCATGGAGGGAAAATTAATTCATGGCAAAGGCATCAGAGTTATTAACTGGAGATTAACCAAGTGATTTTGGATTTTTGACCAATTTTTGCCGACATATTCTATTCTTCTCAACAATATCATATCTTGATTCTTTGATCATTATAATAGGCTTACTGAATTCTCTTGATTGCTTAGAGGATGGTGTAAAATAAATTTGAAGGATATTAGCTTTGTAAGCATCCCATGGGCCATTATAATGTGATCTCATTTACAAAGATTTATGTCCAAGTTCATTATAACTATTTTAGATTTGTTTTGGTAGATAAAAGCTAAATGTCTTTTTTATATGATATTTTATATTTGTTCATTTTTGTGATGGGGAATTCATGTTGTAATTGTTTATTCAAAGGCTTTTAAAGAACTAGATATCATCCCTAGCATAGTAAGGATGTACCATGATAATTATGTGGTGGAATACAACAAGCATTAAGTTTTGGTGTTATGAAACTAAGGAGAAGTGATGTTTGCTACCTTTTGATCTTTTCCTAGGATGAGATGGCTGAGAACAAATCTAGGAAATGATCATATGAGTGATAACTCCACAAGAGATTTTGATGGATAGAGAATTCAACATGGCCACTGCCAATTGGCTTAAGCATGTTGTCTTCAACATATCCTCTTCTTGGATCATAACTATGATATTTCTATTGGTGAACGAAGCATGTGCAAGCATGGTTTATCTTTTGATTCATTCTATGGTTGATATGCTTGGTTCAAGTTATTTTATGTCCATTTCTTTTTGGTTTCATGATACTGGAAACATTTTTTCTTTTAAGCTATGGTGAATTCATTTGCAGCAAACATGGGTGAATGGGATTTTGTTGTTAGGTCCACTACCCCTTCTTGTTACCTCAGAACTTTAGGGGCTAGATATAGATAACTTTTTGACAATATTTCTTGCAGAATAGCTATTTTATTTGATTCTCAACTTTCACATTATCATTTGCAGGTTCAGAAAGGAGATACAATAGCTGAATTTCTACATGTAGTTCAACAAAAACTTTGCAAGAATGAAGTTTCCAGTTAAGGTGAAAGCACTACAAAAATGATCCATATCTGAACCATCAAGGGCACAACCATAGGCATAATTCCAACTCCACATCAATAGGCATGCAATGCAAATGAGCAAAAGGGAGAATTTTTACAGCAGATCTGTAACCTCCATTATATTTAGAAGCTTCATATTTGCTTAATGTTCTTTAAAATAGTATTTTATTATGAAGATATATGTTGTTCATTTTTGTTGTCAAAATGGAATTGCACTTGTATTTTAATATATGTTTTTAATGAATATTCAATCACAATAACTCAAAACCAAAATCATAAGAAAAACTACAGTAGATATTGCACTGCAAACTCTAGCAAAATTATCTTTGGGTCATTATACACTAGAGGAAGGTTGGCACCAATTCATGTAGCATAGCCATTGGTAATATATAGTTACTAATGTTTTCTGAGTTACAAATTCATGAAACCTAAAAGAAGATCACCAAAGCAATGTTAAAGAGAGGAAAGGGATGAAGATTATAGATCATGATGGATAGGTGGTTGATGTTTGAAGTCAACTAGCATGTGCATCATAGATTGAAGGATTGTTGACATATAGTGTGATAAAAAGATACTTATTGTTTTAGGGCCAGACCTTGTATGCTGGTGACAGGACTCTAGCTCATGGGATGCTTTTAAATACCTTTGTATGGATGATTTGATAGACACAAAGTGGACATGAAGAATCACCAGAAAGATTGGTCATTAGAGACATGCAATAGACTTGTGTGTAGTAGAGAGTAATTGGTAATGATGAACTAGTTTCTATGTAATATCACCAATTAACATTGATATTGTAGGCCTAAGAGCAAGGGATGGGGAATTAGACTAAGATATGGGATAACATCGATTGTAGATTGCAATGTGCACTCCTTTATATAGTATAATAGAATGTCATTACCTCTTCTTTTTGCAATGTAGATGTGGTTCTAGATAACATAAGAAGAGATCCAATATGTTGGCATTTTATAAGCATTTTATCATTATGACATGAAATTGAGTGCTTCTCTTCATATTTCCAAGACAACATTATTTGAAATTAAACTACATTGCAAATGTTATATGCTTTTTACTTTTCACCATTGATGATTTTTCCATGAAAACAAAAACCTTGTAATTAGTATGTTGGTGCACTTATTTTTTGTATGAAGAATGTGTACAATTGGTAATATCATTCTCTGGTGTATTTTACAAATTGATGCTCATGGGTTACCCTTATCTTCAGAGACACTATCTTTACTTTATGTCTTTTCATCAATAAATGTCAATATGAGTGATATAGACAATTTACATTCCTTATCTAAAGTTGCATGTTCACCAGAACTTGCAAAAACTGGGCTAGGTTCATTAGCTACTATGACAATAGTTGTGGTTGCAGGCATCCTTCATTACCTAGGGGTTGTTAGTCTCCCTAAAAAATCTTATGGAAACTATGTAGAGAAGATGACAGATGCTGATTTTGATTTGGTAGACGTTGTGTCTCAAACAACTCACTGCATAGCCCAAGGAAAGATTGGCAGTGGATTTGATGTTAGTGTTGTTGTGTATGGGAATCAACACTATGTTAGATTTTCTTCGGATAAAATTTTCTAAAAATCTAAATGTCGAGCATGTATTGTACTAGTATGTGTTGAAATCATATATTTGTAATCTATTGGTGGTTTTACAATTATCAATAATATCACATAGTGTATTATGGTTTATGCAAATGCATATATTTTGTGTATGTTTGATCTTCCAAGATGATTGGAGGTGGTTGTGTATAAATGTGAAGCAAAATAGTGACTACAACATCTGACAAAATTTCTTTATCCTTTAATGCATGTCCATAGCTTATTCCAAAGCTCTTGTTTTGGCACAGACATCAATAATGCTGGCAAAGGTTGTGTGATTTAGCCTTATGTGTGTGTATGTTTTCCACACATTATGAAGTCCAAATTTAATTGGAGCCTGACAACAGCAATTAATTTGATGATAGTGTCTAGTTTCTTGATCCGATTAATGTTGAACCTTAAGCCTAATTTGGATCTATTTGTTATGGCTTATGTTACAAGTAATGGCATCTTCCTCTTTTTATATATCAAAGGGATCCTTTAACTTCTGTCATTATGTAATCTCTACCCACAACAACAAGGCATTCCATATTTTCTAATGGATGGATATAACTGCAATTTTCAAGATTTGAACAACAAAATGTTCCTAACATATTAAGCTCAAGTACCCCCCACTTCAATTGTGGAGTACTAACTAAATCTACTACAACAAAAATATGTTGGCTACTTCCAAAAATAGGCTTTTTAACACCTTTTGTAGTGGTATCTACATATGATTTTGTTCTTACCTAGGCTATTGCATAAAGAAGCAGACCATTGACTACAACAACAACATTTGTAGGAATTTTCCATGGTGTTGTAGTCCAGATAGCCAAACCAAACTGGGTATAAGTCCTTTCAAAAAATTAAGAGTTGTGTCTACTACGTTAACCACTTTGAAAATAACATAAACACTTCTTGATAAGTGTCCCTCTAGATACTCCAACTCAACCTTAGCCAAAGCCATGCTAGATTAGGAACTCCAATTTTCCCAAATACTTCAATCTATGGTGCAAGTTAATCAATGATGAGGAGGAGTTCTTAATCCATTTTTTATGTATCCTGCAATCATGACTTAAAAAGAGACCACATTTCTTTGAGGCATTCTATAAAATAGTTCACATGCCTTACCTATGATTTGACATTTTGCATGCATCCTGCACTCTCTCATCTTGATGTTGGATTACAAAGAGTGATCTAAAATGATGATGCTAAAAAACACACAATCACATCCAAAATGAACTTGCATTACAAATGGGTTGTGGAAATTTGATATTGTTAATTTTTCATGCATGTCTACTAGGACAATCACAACTTAAACATATATATAATAGATTTGGTGATATTATATATATGTTTAAGTTGTGATTGTCTTGGTAGACATGCATGAAAAATTAACAATATCAAATCATAGGCAAGGCATGTGAACTATTTTATAGAATGACTCAAAAAAAATTCAACCAAGCATTGGTGGAAATTTTGACCAATGCTTGGAAGTTTTCGACCAAGCATTGGTGGAAATTTTGACCAATGCCTGGAAGTTTTTAACTAAGCATTGGTGGAAATTTTGGCCAATGCCTGGAATTTTTTGACCAAGCATTAGTGGAAATTTCAACCAAATCCTGGAAGTTTTCTACCAAGCATTGGTCAAAATTTCCACCAATGCTTAGAAGTTTTCTACCAAGCATTGGTTGAAATTTTGACCAATGCCTGGTAGTTTTTGACCAATGCCTGGTACAAATTGCACCAAGGCTCTGGAAAGTTTTTGAATAATGGATTGGTCAAAATTTTGATGAGAAAAACTTTGACCAATTGGTTGGTCCAAATTTTGACCAACCTAGGTCAAAATTTTAACCAATATTGGTTGAAAAATGAGGTCAAATGTACTAGTGAGGGCTTGTGTAGTTTCTACATTTTCTAGCCCTTGTACATCTTCCTCTCCTTGTTGTGGAGGTGCCTAAATTTCTCCCTCTTTTGGTTCAGCTTGTTGAGGAGAATTCCTCTTCCTTTTTCCCTTACCTTTACCCTTTTGAGCCCAATAATACCCAATTGGTCTATCAAGTTGGTGCACCATTACTTGTCTTACTGGTGACTAGGTTGTAAATTAGGCACTATGACCTTTGCTCCTTGACCATTAGTTAGGCAAGCTTGAGTATGAAAGACTACTATTTGAGGAATTGGATCAAGTTTGAATGGTTTCTTGATCCAATCTTGCATCAATTTGATGACATGACTCGACCTATGGTTGATGTTCGAGTTTTCTTCTCTATCTATCTCGACATTCATGATAGGCCTATCACCAATCCTATACCTATTAAACAATGGGTCAAGAAGCTCCTTTGAGTATTATTGGACAATCTTTAATGGGATATTTATCTTTAAAGCCCTCTCTGCTAGATACAGAGTCATCCTACAATAATTGCTTATGCAAACATTATAGTCATCTATTGTATTCAACTAGAGATCTTCAACTACTTCCTCATGCTAGAATGTTTTACCTAGTAAGTATTGCACTCTCCTAATGTTGTCAAAATAAGGTCATGGAGAATTATACTCTTCCAAAGGATATTGATCTCATTCACATTCAAAATATAGAATGTCCTATCTCTGATCCACCCTAAATGGTCATATAGTCATAGGCCACATTCAACATGTTTTGTGCTACTTTCTAACTCTGTCATATGTAGACAAGAGTTGTCAGGATAACTCTAGGAGAATAAGTCTATCACTGGGATACCTAGGGAGCTTCTTAGGGTTGATAGTTGTACTCACTACCCTCAAATATGTAAATGTTCAAAACTCGATATAATAAGCTCTGACTAGTGATATTTGTGTAGTTGCCTCCTCTGACATTCTCTTCACATAATCCCCTTCTATGAACCTGATTATTGCAAAGATGAAAACATCATTCACTATCCTATAACCTTTGATCTAAAATCTTTTTCTTTAGTAATTGAGGATATACTATGTATGGTCATGCATTGGCATCTTGCATACTACCTCTTTTATATAGCCCTAGATAATCTATTGTTCTAGCAGCCAATAGGTATACCAAATATGAAGTCATATAAAATTTCCTATTATTCTTCACTGCTATTAGTTGTTCTCCCAAGTTCTCACTAAGAAAAAAGGCCCAATCAAGTGGCATCTTTGCCATCTTGATGATCTTAATAAAATGCACCATCCAAATGTTAAGATGCCCTAATGCTAGAAAACCCATGACACTGCTCAAAAGTATAATTGAATACCCAATGTCTTCCTTTATATATCCTCTTGTCATGTCTACTTTTCCTAGTTTCTTTCCTAGAGGAGTCTTCTCTATAAGGTATGAAGACTGGATAATCTCATAAGCTTCCTCCACATTTTCTCTATACCATCTTTCAGCTTGGTGATAGGTCAATCGAATGAATTGATCAGCCCTTGGGAGATGGAACACCATTTCAATGTTCTTGGGTCATAGATCAAGGATAATCTCTATAGTTATGATTTTGACTACCCTCTCCTCAGGAATATAATGCTCTACGAGTGTCATAATCAGCTCTAAGGATTACACTAACACTGGACGTGATGTTGTGTTAACTAGTCCTAATCTGATTAGTATGGAAACCATTGGTGATCGCTCTATTGGTTTGTTGCATAGTGTCAAGAAGGTTCCCAGATCAATGTGACCTAATTCAATATCTTGAATCTCTAAGTGATCATCCTAGAATCTTTATTTGATTGAGACACCTTGAAATTTGAATACCCCTAGCTTTGGTGTCATTTTCTCGACAAGGGAGGATGATGAAGATGCCATCAAATCTGCACAAAAGGATGTCCATTAGCTCAAAATTGAATAAATCTCCATTAATTAAGACCCTACATTAACATGAATAAAAAACCTAAAACCTAATTAACTAAAAAAAAAAAAAAAAATTCTCCCTGAAAATTGTGTAGCAGGCGCACCTCATGGGTGTGCATGGTGCACATTTTCTTAAAAATTGTGCAAAATATCTAGTGTGCATCAGCACACCTCATTTTCCCTTGGGCATATTATGTTCAAAGGGTGTGAAGTACTACACCTAATAAGGTGCACTATTGCAAACCTTAATTTATTTTAGGATTTGTTTATTTTGTTCTTTAATTTTTTTAGTTTTTAAATGTTATTGAAATAAGAGTGGTGCACACCAGTGCACCTAGGTAGGTGCACTGATGTGCACCACTTTTATGTTTGAGTTTTTTATTTTTTTGCAGGTCAAGGAAAAAGGGTGCTACGAAAGGTAGACTTGACTTAGTGTGCAAGTGTAGCTAGGAGTCTTGGAGGAAGAGAAAAAAGAAACAATGAGGAGAAAGGGACCCCACACGTCTTTATGTTGCATAGGCACATAGGTGCACAATAGCATAGCACACAATGTGTCTCTATTTATTATTTTGGCACACTAGTGCACCTAATTAGGTGCGGTGGTGCACCTTTTATTTTGCAAAAAAAGACTCCCCATCCTAAAAACTATGATTTTTATCAACTAGGTCTCTCAGTTGGGCCCTGGACATGAACTAGGAAACTAGATAAATCCTCAAAAGGACTCAAACTCAGACTAGGGATTTGAAAAGCTAAAAAATAAAAGTAGGGGGTCCCCATTTCTTGATGAAATGGGGCATGCATTGTAAAACCACAACATGATAATTGGCACATACTGTGTTGCCTGACATCCACTATGAAATTACTCAGCACCTACTAAAGTTTACTGGTGCTTGGCATCAACTAAACTTTACTCGGCATCAACTATTTTGCTTGACATATAATAGAATAAACTTTTACTCAACTCTAACTAATTTTCTACTTGGCTTGCCCTATCTTTGCTTGGCACCTATTATCCACTCAGTTAAGCTTGGAAAACAAACTTTGTGTAATTTTTTCTTCTAAACTTTCTAAGTGTAACCATACTTTGTAACCTTAAGTAAATTATCAATTCATCATGTCATCATTGTCTTAACTAATCCTTGTACTTCATTAAATAATCATAACTCAACCTTTCCTCTAGGTGCTACTGTTACATCTTTTGATCAAATCCTCTTCATCAATCAACTAAGTGATAGTACTTGAATCTTATAAGTAGTTATCTTACCCAAAAATAGTAGGTTTGACATCAATAACAAATCAATGATTGAAACACATAGTCTTCTTCAATAATCTCCCTTTTTCAATAATCTCTTTCAACAATGATCTTTTCAATCAGATCTCAACACCAAGACCTAAAGATAAGAATATCATTGGAACTAAATGGGTTTTCATAAATAAGATGAGTGAAAAAGGTGAGGTTGTAAAAAATAAAGAAAGATTGATATGCAAAGGATATTTACAACAAGAACAAAAAGATTATGAAGAAACATTTGCACCTATTTCCAAAATTGAAGTAGTAAGATTATTTTTGGCTTATACAACTAATAAGAAATTCAAAGTATATCAGATGGATGTGAAGTCAACATTTTTGAATGGTGACTTAGAAGAATAATTTTACATAAAGAATCCTGAAGGTTTTCCTTTTCTAGAAGAAGGAGATATGGTATATAAATTTAAGAAAGCATTATATGGACATAAATAAGTATCTAGATCTTGGTATGTAGGATTAGACAAGAATCTTGTAAAGATGGGATTTACCAAAGGTAATGTAGATAGTAACCTATATTTAAGAAAATATGATAATGGCTTGCTGATTATTGTGGTATTTGTTCATGACATAATCTTTGGAGGTAATAATAAAGCAAGTGAAGTGTTTGTATCTTAAATGAAGAAATAATTTGAGATGAGCATGATTGTTGAGATGAAATATTTTTTGGGTTTGAAGATTGTGTAGAATAATGAAGGAATTTTCATTTCTTAGACTAAGTATTTGAAAGACTTGTTCAAAATATTTGGTTTAGAGAGTTGTAAGCCTATTGGTACTCCTATGGTAACTGGTCATAAGTTATCCAACAAGGATGAGACACCTACAATTGAAAAAAAGAAGTGCAAATCTATGATTTGAGGTCTAGAGTATTTACAACATACAAGTCCTAATATAACTAATGTAGTTAGTATTGTGGAAAGATTTCAAGTTGATCCTAAAGAGTCACATTATGTAGCAATAAAAAGAATTTCCAGGTATTTGAAGGGTAAATTTGATTTTGGACTATGATATGATATATCAAATGAGTTTAATTTATGTGTATACACTGACGTGGATTGGGAAAGTAGTGTGTGTTAGTGTTCATGTTTTTCAGAGTCACAATTTTTATTCTTTATTTTTGGTTCACTCTCATTTTCAAGAATTTTTGGTTTGAACCATTGGTTCTATCAATAGTCAAATGAAAAATGAGGTATAATGACATTTTTTCATCTCTATTCAACCTCATCCTTTCGGTTAGCCCTTTTCACAAGCTAATTTTTTACCAAGTCCTTCCTTTAGAAAACCTTGATCAAGAATGATTTATTCCAAAGCACCATCTTACTAAAGTTCAAAAAATTCTTTGTATAAGATGTAAGTTTCCTCATACTCCTTGAGCCTTTTGTACCTCTTGTACTGAGTTTGGAGAGCAATAAGCTACCTTGAACCCTTTTTATCAAATCAACTAGTTCACAAGTTCAATGCTTTGTTCACTTCTCAAAGCAATATCGTTTGGTGGGCCCAATTAATATGCCACATATGCACGTTGTGTATAGGACATGCAAAAAGTGGATGCCTCATCATGTATGACACGACCATAAATGATATCATAATCTAAAGGTAAGTAAAAGAAATTAATGGTTGAAGTAAGGTCATCATCAATGATCACGTCGGAGCTTTGATTTAAAGGTGTGGAAATAAAGATTTGTCACATGTAAAGATGAGTAATTATTTGAAGTACTTGTTAGAATTACAATAGGAAAGATAGACTTTTGGGGGGGGGGGGAGTGTGAATTAGTGCTTTAAACTTTGACCCAAAAAATATTCACCACACATCAATCTCATACATTCAATAAGTAAATTAAAATGCCATGTAAAACATATACATCTAAAGCATGTAAACGAGTAAGCATTCACATATATATGATGCAAGATATGATTACCTAAAAACCCTCCAATGAGAAGGTAAAATTGGGCTGGGGATGATACCCACAAATCTTCACTATGACAATAATAAAGTGTATCCAATGAAGGTTACAATGTTTGATCATGAACCATGATCTACCTTATGAAAGGTCTACCCTATTAAAGGGTCACAAAGATTTTTAGGTCTCACCCTGTTAAAGGATTTCAACATCCTTTTAGAAGTGTGCCTGATTAAAGGACTTCAACTCACAATTAGGTAAGCACCTTGTTATAGGATTTCAATATAGTATGTTAGGACTACTCTGTTAAGATATTTAACTAATTCACCTATTAGAATGTCTTAGTATTGATCTTGCAATTAGCACTCTGATTCTTGATGATAGATCACCTCTATTCTACTATGTACTCAATCCTTCTTGATCAAATGACTCTTTATTGTTCATTGTTTCCTTCCTTTTTTCTCCTTTTAACTGAATATGTAATACAATTCAGATCATGATACCTTGGTCACCATGAATGTCCTAGTTTGTGCATGCAAAAATATCCTTGATCATTCATTCATTCCCTTTTACTCTCATCAATAAATTTAGGGTTTGTCCTTCTTAAGAGGACCTAGGTGACTTAGGGTTAGGTATGAATCAATGGTTGTGATTCATCCATATTACCTCTTAAACCTTCCCTTTACTTGATTGGGTGCATGTAATACATAGGGATTCCAACTTAAGATTCATCCTTATCACCAAAATATCATAATTCATTCCTTAAGTCAGCCCAATAATGGTTTACATAGTAGTTTGTACCAATACAAAGAACTATGACAAAACTATGTTACTCGACATCTGAAGTCCCTAGTGCTCAGCATATATTGTGAGTTCAATGCTATCACTCAGCATTTCAATGACTCAGCATGCACTACTTGCTTGGCTCTTGAATAACTCAACACATATTGTCTTCTTGGCACTCAAGTGACTCAGTATATGAGTGACTTGGCACTCACTATTTACTCAGCATGCTCCAACTTATATGTTATGCTCAACATATGTTACTTGTTCGGCATGAACTAAGTAAATGACTTAAGTGTATAGACACTCACTAGTCAAAACCAATATGAGATTAACAATCTCCCCCTTTGACATGAGTGTCAAAAAAAATGAGCATACCTTAATACTCTTATTCTTATGAGCATAACATAAACTCTTATTTGGTTTCTAAAAAAAATTTAAAAATATCAATATTTTGCAATATGACTTATACCTCAAAATCTCATAACTCCCCCTGAGTTGTTTGATCTATTCTATACTATATTCTATATCAAAATCATTCAAAATATTTCTCCTATTGAGTAGATTTTCCTCAACTGATACTCTTTCACTATTTTCTACTTTTTTCTCTTACTCCCCCTTTTCTCTTACTCTCCCATTCTTTCTCCCCCATAGCTCTTACTCCCCCCTTTTGAAATTGATGTAATGGCCTATACGCTAATAGTGTATTTTTCCAAAAAAATTTATGGACCTCAACTATTATTTTAAGAGTTGCATCCTAATTATCACATGCTACCTCCAAAGACTTAATGTGGATGGCCAACTCAGTAGCAAGGTGTACTAGGCCATCTAATTGTAGAAAGATTGGGGTCTTTCTTCATAAATGTTTTGACATAGCCTAACTCCTTGTGTAGAATCTCCATGTGAGGAGTCAATGTAGTCTAGATGTTAATCAGTTTAGCCCTTATGTTGGATTCATCTACTTTTAGTGTTGCTAACTGACTTTGGATTTGAAATAGGGTCCTAAAGTGTTTCTCACTTTGAGCTAAAGTCATGGGCAACTTAGCTCTGGATGATTGCATTTGACTTTCCAAGCTCAGGATGTGATTCCTTGTCTCTTGTGTGAAGAGCATATGATTACACAATTTTGTGTATGGAGATAAAATATTCTCTAGTACCTTATTCACACTTTCTATCTTAGTTGCTAATGCAAATTGTGTTAGTGCTATATCACTAGATATCATCTCATTCACTTCATTTTGAAACTTCTTCTAAGACTATTCTAACAATTTAGCATTAGTATCTAGGTCTATATCACTTACTCTTTCCACTATGTTGGTCAATTATTCAATGATCCGCTTTGTTTCATTTGGAGTAGGTAGACTGGATGCACCTAAAAAAATGTCTTTGATCTCAATCAAAGCTTGCCTCTACTTATGCTCCCTTCTAAGTAGTTCTTGATGTTTCTTTCTTGCTAGGACCTCTTGAAGTATAACCATCTACTCAATTGTTATTGCTGCAAGATCAAACTTGGGCAATACAATTTCTTCATCTAGGCTAACATCTCCATAAGTTATTACTTCTTCTACCTTAGATGAGCTAGGACTTAGCACTAAGAATTAAAATGGTGTGGCATCTATGCTCGAGCTCTAAAGAGTTTCATTGGAAGGAGTTCTTGATTCTAGTAATGTCACCAGGGCTTGAATGAATACTAGCTCCTTCAGCTTGGGTGTCAAATATGTCTCTTTAGGCTTGTCCTTTTCTACCTCTTTGATTTCAATTACAACTTGAACCTGTGTTGAAGGTGTAGGTATATCTATCTGACCTATTTGATTTGGTGTCCCATCATTGACTAGTGTTTCCACCTTATCTTCTCCAACTATCTCATCCTTGCCTTTTTAGGTTCTTAAAGAAGACTAGAGTGTTTTCCATAGGTGTACTAATTGTAAGGAAACTTGGCAATAAAGAATATAACCGTTTCCACATAACCCATAATAGATTTGAAATAAACACGGAATTAAAATCCACATGCAAGAGAATAGACAGCATACCCACAAAATTGTGACACAAGATATACCCTGGAAAACCCTCATTGAGGGAAAAAACCCAGCCTCCAAAAGCATCCATCATCATGTATTATTCAGCAAAAATACCATTGCCATACAACCATGGAAGCCTTCATGGCCATAGCCACAACTGAGCAAACTATGTGAACAAGCATGAATCCACACATCCCATTCCATGCTTTCAACCTTCACAAATGCTCCCTTGGCTAACCTATCAAGCCTTGTCTCGCTCGACTCTTGCCTTTTGTCTTCTCCTTGTCACTCTTACTCTCACAACAACTACCCTTGTGGCTGCTTATATAGTAGCAAGTCCCACAAAACCACCAAGTGGTATTACATAAACCATGTGCTAAAACCATGTGCTACCTAACCCACTGACCCCACATTTAATATTGGGCATTTAATTCTTTTTCCCAATATTAAATAATTACATGAAATATTTTCACAATGTTACAATACAACTCATCAAGAATATTCCATGGGAATCTTTTACATGTTGCACGTCCATCTAGGTACAACATTACATAATAAAAATAAAACAATAAAATAACAATATTATGCAATGTGTGCAACACCCATTATCTCAACAATCTCCCACTTGTTGTATACATTGCATAGGGTCAATCCGTAGCCACATAAATGAACAAGGGAACAATCCCTCCTAGCACATCCACCATCATGGATCAAAAAAGACCAAGTGCTCCATCCTGGTACCTGCAACAAAATCAAAGTATCCAGCATCTCAAACATGAATGATCTCACCTCTTATTATGCCACTCCCACTGGACATACATAGAAGCCATCCAAAGAGAAAACCACCCAACCTGTCGCATTAGAAGATCATAAAATCTTGTACCAACTAAAATTCCAAGCACAAATAACCTGATCCAAAGGTAATCACATGTATCCGTAGTTGTCAAAATATCCATAGCTGAAATAACACCCACAGCAAAGTGCCAAACCCATCCAACTATCCATACCTCAAAGGTATAACAAGTGAATTTTATATCACCGACATATCCAATCTGTAACCTGCAATCACAAGCCTCAAGAGCAATACCTACCAAATATATACCAAGAAGCTCCCACTGCAATAGATAATGTCAAATCTATAACCAATCCACTCAACACATCTCAAAGAAGTGAATCCATGTAGTATCAAGGACATCCACAATACATAACTGATAGCTTGCAAGAACAACTCTCGTAACAAGTCTCCAATGCTCTCCCAAGTTTACCACAACCAACACAGGAAAGAGATAAAGTAATAACCATGTCATCTCTCACATGACATACATGAGCACAAACCAGTGATCACAATCTCCAACCAATCTCAAATCCAATGTAGGCAAAATTGAACATCCAAGAAGATAACCAAGACTGGAGAAACCATGCAAATCATAACATGTATCATGTCCTTCTACACACACCTCTAGATGTAAACTGTGCAAGTATGATCTCCTCCATAAAACCCCAACAAGAAGCCTCAACAACACCCAAACCATACCATATAACTCATCATGGATGTAAGCCTCTCACAAGAAGATCAAACTCAATAAACCATTCCTAAACCAAGGAATAACCATTCCTAATCCAAGGAAAATGCCCAATATAAAACCATCTCTCAAACTCAACCAGCATAACAACATATGCACATGGAGATAACCAATGCTTAACCATCTCTCAAATGAACCCTCCAGAACTAACTCATGTACCATAGCTCAAGATCCATATCCATGAAAGACAAGCATAAATATAATGCACTTGAGAAAAATAATGGGCTATACCTCTCAAGTAGCAAACCGCCGAGTAGACCAAGAGTGGGGAATGAGAATGCTCATCAAGATACCCAAGTCTCCAACCAAGACTCATCTAAGAACAATCTCCTCTCAAGTCCATATCAGGTGACTGCCCCTCGGACTTCCTGCTGAAACCATCAACCGTCCCAACAAATACTTCTCTAATCCAAGAGAAATCAGCATCACCACCGTCTCTAAGTATCCATGAGCACCTATAACCAATCAATCCATGCCAACTCCAACTGCAACATAGCAATATCATGAAGTATCCAGCTTATGATCAGTGTACTCAATACTAAGAAACTAAACCAAGATCAATGTCAAAGTTCCAACCATGGCCTCAGAAACATAAACATGACAACATGATCTTACCATCTCAACTAAAGAGATAACATGCTCCATATGAACACACCATAACATGTCACAACTCTAAACGCGTATCAAGAGTATACCATGACATAATAATGAAACCATCCTCATACCAAGGATAACATGCCAAATAAAAGCATAAACCGCACCTTTGCCAAGAACCCTATGAGTCCTCAAGATGCAACCTTCTCCACACACCATGAAGAAAACCATCTCCACATACCAGGAAGAACCATCTCCACATACCATGAAGATAACCAAGAACTCCATGAGTCCTCAAAATCTAACCATCTTCACACACCATGAAGATAACAAGTGCACCATGCAAATGTTAAAGACGTTTCTGCAGCAACAGGATCTAAGAAAAACCTCCAACATCTGCAAACACTCAATAAATATATCAATGCCAACAACTCCCACTCAACTGTGGTACCAAGTCACCTATGGCATCATAAAATCCATCCTCTCCAAATCAAGAAGATATGAACCAAACCAGGAACTAATCCTGCACTGTCACCCCATCACTGTCACAAGCTCCCACTAAACCGTGTATCCAAGCTATCCATGACATCATGATGAAAACCCATCCTCTAACCATGAGAATCAACCAAGGCATCAAACCATCAAAGAACTCAAAGTGCATATCATGAGCTCCTCAAAAGAAACCAAATAACCATGATCCTCAAACTAAGAAGATATACCACCATAACCAAATTAGAAAATCCAAGCTAATGAACATCAAGGATGTACCTGTATAGCCAATCATGTCATGCAAAAATTCATGACACCATGATCACATCCATGAACTGAGCATCTGGCTCTCAAAGTGTCCAACCTGTCAGCATAGTCAACCACAATCCTCCACCATGACTGTACCTGGTAACAACATTGCATCCCTTCTACATGAAGAAAATAGTAAATCATGTGACTTAGGGCATAGACAACCCAAATCCAAGCCACCAATCTGAATATGCATCAATAATGAAAGATCAATGGGCAAAGACAACCCATAACCAAGCTATAAATGCAACCTGTAAGTATAGACCGCTTACAACACTGCACAACTTGTAGACCTAACAAGTCATCATGCATATCCAAACCAAATATTGATAACTATATCATCATGAGACCAATCTGAAATATGAACTGAGTATACAATGACATCAAATCTTAAATCTCTAATGTCATAAACTCACAATGTTACCATAGTCAAAATATATCTATAAGTTGTTCAGATAAATATATCAATAAATAAATCATGCCAAACCTGCACCAAATCTAAACCATTGTGTAGAGCTCTCCAAGAGCTTTCTGTTGACTACTCGAAGTCCAAAATCTGACTCCGTATGCCCAAGTTATGCCCTAATCCGTGCTCAAAATAAATAACATCTGACTTTAGGGCTCTTAAAACCTAAAATTTTTTTAAAATCATAGAACCAAACCTACACCATCTTGTAGTTCTCTGAATTAGCTTTCCAACGCCTGTAAGAACTCTGAAATCCGATATTCTGAGAGAAAGTTATGGCCGTTTTACTAAAACTGTCTTTTCACCAATTTCAGTACGATTTTTCATTTTTTATTTTTTCAGTGACGAAAATTTCGACGGGATTAAATTTGACGGCCATCATGAGCTGAAACCAAAAAACTCTTTCATTTCCTCTTAACATGGCCAAACTAGGGCATATTATATATCAAAATTTATGGAAATGTCGACCCGGATCCAATGGTGTGGTCTATTTTTACCCAGGAGGTCATTTCTGCATGCTACCCCCCAAAACCCTCATTTAAATGAAACATCTAAAAAACTCTTTTGTCCAACAATTTTCCATGCCCAAATCTTTTAACATCCCATCATAACAGCAAACCCAAAAGCCTCAGATCTGCAATAAATCATTCATATATCTTGCTCTTTCTTTTATCCTCTCATGCATTCCCATGGATTCAATCTAGGGTTACAATAATAAAACCATAGCTCTGATACCACTTGTAAGGAAACTTGGCAATAAAGAATATAACCGTTTCCACATAACCCATAATAGATTTGAAATAAACACGGAATTAAAATCCACATGCAAGAGAATAGACAACATACCCACAAAATTGTGACACAAGATATACCCTGGAAAACCCTCATTGAGGGAAAAAACCCAACCTCCAAAAGCATCCATCATCATGTATTATTCAGCAAAAATACCATTGCCATACAACCATGGAAGCCTTCATGGCCATAGCCACAACTGAGCAAACTATGTGAACAAGCATGAATCCACACATCCCATGCCATGCTTTCAACCTTCACAAATGCTCCCTTGGCTAACCTATCAAGCCTTGTCCCGCTCGACTCTTGCCTTTTGTCTTCTCCTTGTCACTCTTACTCTCACAACAACTACCCTTGTGGCTGCTTATATAGTAGCAAGTCCCACAAAACCACCAAGTGGTATTACATAAACCATGTGCTAAAACCATGTGCTACCTAACCCACTGACCCCACATTTAATATTGGGCATTTAATTCTTTTTCCCAATATTAAATAATTACATGAAATATTTTCACAATGTTACAATACAACTCATCAAGAATATTCCATGGGAATCTTTTACATGTTGCACGTCCATCTAGGTACAACATTACATAATAAAAATAAAACAATAAAATAACAATATTATGCAATGTGTGCAACACCCATTATCTCAACACTAATAGTGCATCCTAATGTCTCCTTTCTTTGATATATATAACTAAGTGTGGTAAAGTTTGTACACTTATGACTTAAGGAGTAAATGTAGATGTTTCTTTTGTTTTCACTTCCTCCCCTATAGTCATAGACTTTGACTTCTAAATTTCATCAACACTTAAAAATATAGGGTTGTCACATAATTTGGCATGTAGTGTGGATTGGTGAAGTATCCTTTTCAAATCTTCCTCTATTATGGGATTGATGTTCTGAGCAGTAAGATCAAAAACATCCTTTAATGTTATAATTTTAGTACTTACACTGATTACCTTTGGAGGGGTGGCACTCAACTTTTGTGTATCTTGTACACTCTAGTCTTGTTGTAGTTTTTCTTTAGTTGTTTCCTGCTTATCAACATCCATATTAGTTCCTCCCTCAATTGTTCCTTCTTCATTGTTATCATCTTCATCATCTTTGACCTCAATAGTTTCTTGCTCATCATCTTTGGTTGTGGCTAGTCCAAATGCAATCTTCCACATTTTTTTGAGCTTATTTACAACATCCTCTATGTTGTTCTATAATATGTTGAATGCCCTATACTTAGGTAAAAATCTCATGGCATGTTTCTTTATGGCATTATAAATTTGTGCCTTGCTAAGCTCTATCATAACTTGAGTGAGGGATGTCTCCCTAATTTTCTTCTATGTATCTAAACAATAGTGTCATTACTACTCAACTATATCATATAGACTTTTAGGTATGGAGTTGGCAATTTCTAGAGGGGCCTTCTTAAAAGTAGCCATCATGGCATTTATTGCCTTTGCTACTTGATTTTTCTCAATATTTCCAAGGTTATCAAATTAAATATGAGAGAAACCTAAAAAATCAACATTGTTTCTAATGTTCTCACATAAATTATCTAGGTTTGAGGAGGGACTATGACTCACCACTTGGAGTTGGCTATTGTCATCAGATTTAGTCTTCTCCTCGTTAGATTCAGCCTGAGCAACATACTTTATTCTTAGTCTTTTCTATGGTTCACCTTCTTTCTCTTTAGGCTCAGCTACCTCTTTAGCCTTCTATACAATTACTCTTGTACTAGTCCTTGTCATAGGTGTTGTTGGTTTGGGCTGACTTGGTTTTGCAACCTTCTTTGATTTTTTCAATATAGGTGTCTTTTCCTTTATTTTCTTCTTATTAGTAGGAGTAGGTGCTTCCTTAGCTTCTTCTACCTCAACACCTTCTGCAACTTCCATCTCCTCCTCTTGTTGATCCTCTCCTTGACCTTGTGTCAGTGCCAGTGGTGCTTGAGCCTATGTTTCTTCTTCTTCTTCTAGTTTATTCACCAATTTGTTCTTCTTTTTTATTACAAAGGCAGTCTTGAACTCCATAGTGATTTTTTATTTTTCCAATTCATAGTTACCAAATGCTTTGGCTTCTTTGTCCACTTCTTATACCAGTAACGTTGTAATTGTTGCAAAGGCCTCATCAATATTTATCTTATATCCTAATGGCCTTATCCATCTCACTCTAGGAAATTTTTTCTTGAACATATGTATGATCAGTGTCAACTAGGAAGCGAACATCATCATAATGTTTCTCCAATAGTGAGACTGTTATCCTTAATCTCTTCTTCATAGATTGTTTGAAATCTTCAGAATAACTAGTCATTACTAACTCAAATTTATTGCCTTATTGTTCAATGAATTCTCCTATTTGTATTGCAATTGATCTATTTGTCTTCCATGCAACCTTTCCAAAAGTAGGAAATGTATTCTTTACATAGAAGAAAATACATACCAAAATAGATCCAAATTTCCATTGAGCACTCTTTATTTTCCTTATTGCTCAATTGTTGCAAATACAACTCTGCAAGATCATAAGTATGATCTTTCTTCACAATTTTATAGTCCATGTCCACTGGTTTAATTTTCCTAATTAATAAAACCTGTGTGCAATTATCCTCATTGCAAAAGCTATCAGGGGATTTGTGATTGTATTAATTGTCATTCCCCTTTGTTCCATACAGCCCTTGTGTTCTTTTCAATGAATTCCTTTGACTCACTTCTCATAGTCTTTGGCTGATCTAGGGTTGGATACCCTATTATTCTATGAATAATTTTCTTTGTGATTTTAACTAGCCCATTAACTAACCATACTAAGCTATCATGAAATCTGCTTAAGACAATCCTTATCCACTCTATTTTGAAGACATTTAGAAAATCTAGGGCACAATTTTGTTGGCATTAAGTTATATTTGTCATTAGTGACAACACTTATTCAATTTTGTATGGTTACCGAGCTCATCATTCAATCTCCAGTGTTTACCGAGTAAAGAAAGGTAACCATAGTATTTAGTATCTACTGAGTCTCCAATGGTTACCGAGTTTGAAGCTACATTGTATGATTAGTATGGACCATGCCTCTCCTCCTACCAAGTACATGACAATGCTGAGTAATGCAGTGGATGCTAAGTATCAGAAGGTCACCGAGTCAACTATTCAGAAATTGACTTTCTACTATTTGGTTGACTTAGTAATATTTTGTTTACTTGTATTTTAGCTGACCTTGTAATTGTAAATATTGGAAAGGTATATATGTAATGTATTGTATCATTCCTAAGTATGGGAAGAAGAAGAAATGTTTTGAGAAGAGTGAATGTGAATTAGCAGCAGAGCAGAGTATTCAGTAAGTTCAATAAGGAGTAGTAAAGTTATATCTATCACAAGAGGTGATATGTACTTCAAAGATCTAATCAACAATCAAGTTGTAAGTCAGATCTACTATTTCATCCAAATAGGTGAATTAATCTCTAAATCCTTTAATAGGGTAGACTTAATAGTCTTTCTTTAAATCTCTTAACAGAGTGCATACTTCATTTTATGTTTGTAAAACCTCTAACAAGGTGGACCTAGTAGTCCTATTTGATCCTAATAGGGAAGATCACTAGAAGTGGTCAATGTAAGCCTTAGCAGGCCAACTTTGTGCTACAGTAGTAAAGTTTTGTGGGTATCATCCCCACCCTAGTTTTACTTTCTATTTGGAAGGTTTTTTAGATCACCAAATTCTATGTTCATGTATCATGAATGTTTAACCTTTAGTTTCTTATGCATGCAATAAAGTAGATCAATTAATGATGAATGGTTTATATTGTTAAGTGCTAAATTTATGAAAACTTTTGAGGTTACTGATTCACCCCTCCCCTCTTAGTAACCTAGCTAGTCTTGATTATTTCCAACAATTGGTATCAGACCTGTGTGGTTCTCAGGATAAATTTTAATAGCTTGAGCTAAGATCAAGGTCAATGGAGATATTCAAAGTTGTAAATCTATTGATAATGAAAAGCTAGATATGGAGATGGCCATAGCTCAACTCAAAGAAGCAAAAGAGCATCTTTCCCAATCCCTAAAAAGAAGGAAGGAACTTGCAAAGTAAATGAATGACCACCAATATGTTTAAGAAAATATTGAAGACTTTTTCCCTTCAAGTAGTTCAGATGAAGCAAATGAGGCAATCAAAGAACTCCTAGAAAAGAATGGGTCCTTGCAAGAAGAGTAAGAAATTTGAAAAGAGAACAAGAAATTTATTCAATAAGAATGTGTGAAATCTTGGAACAAGGAAATAAGGCAAGTGATGACTTGGAGGCAAGGAACAATGCAACTCAAAATCAATCCCTTTAGCAAGAAAGTCTTATCAATAATCTCTCCAATGCAAATGAGGAAATCATAAATCTAAGATCTAAAAATGAAAGGCTAAGGAATGATTTAAGAACTGAAAGACAAATCAATGAGAGATTGAAGGCTGATTTGAATTCTAAAAAGCAACTCAATGAAAGAATAATGGAATCCCAAGCAGACATGGATCAATTGAATCAGCAAAGTGAGCAAAATTTGTATAGGCAAAAAGGTAAAGCGGGACTTGGATACAAAGAAGAAGGTGAGTCTTCCAAACAAAGTACTCAAAGGAATCAAAGACCTACTTGCAATCACCATGGTAAGATAGGTCATACATTAAACAAATGTTGGAGCAATGGAAAGGAAAAATTCAATGGAAAATGCAACAATTGTAGTCAACATGGTCATAAAGCTAATGAATGTAAGGAGAAACCAAAGTTTGAAGGTAAATGTTACAAATGCAAGAAGCAAGGTCGCAAGGCATCAAAATGTAGATCTAAACCATTCAATCCAATTAAACAAATTGAAAAGGAAATATTTGGTTGGAACTACTATACTTGGTGTAGATGTCATTACTGTGGAGGATATGGATAAATTGGCATAAATTGTGTAAGGCATCACTTGAGAAAGAAGGATACTACAATAAGATGTTATGCATGCACTAAACTTGGTCATATAGCTAAGAATTGCATGAATATAGGTAGAATTAAAGATGAAAAGAAAGCTAAATTTGATAACATCAGGAAGTAGATGAGACAACAGTGGATTCCCAAATCTACTGAGCAAGCCAATTCAAATGATGGTTATGTCACTCAAGAAGTGGGTGACTCCACCATTTCCAATTAAGTTCTTAAGGAAGATCCAGAACTGTATCTTCAAACCATTTCTTATGTAGTTCCAATGAATGAAAGAAAAAGATCCAAATTAGTATTTCAAATATAGAGGGATCACAAGAAATCAATATTCACTAAGTAAGATCAGGTCATACCGAGCAAGGTTGGTCATAAACTCTATTGAGCTAGGTCAGGAGTAATAAAGTTTTGTTCAATCATTGAGTCACAAGCTTTTACTGAGCATAGTGAGTGGATGACAGTCTATCATGCACTATGTCATTATGGCACCAAGCATTAATGGAAAATTTTCTTCAAAAAGGGCAGAATTTGACTTCATTTTTTTAACGCAACTTCAGTATACCCAAAGCAAAGTGATTTACAGTGCATCTAAGAAATCTTGAGTGAATTTGCAGCAAAGATTTTTCAAATAATTTTCTCATTTACCAAGAAACCATGGCATCTAAAAGTAGCAACAGTAAGGCAAAAAGAGGTTCTGAGATGTTGGTGAAAGGCATGGAATGGAAAGCACCAAATTTCAAGTTGGTACTAGTAGTTGTGGAGTCACTCGACCCAAATGGAGCTCAATCACAAATTCCTCCAACGGTACTCCTTATTAATGATATTCGCACTCATTTTAAGTGTACTATGCAAGAAATTGGAACCCTAGAGATGGATAGTGCCCTAGGAGAAATGTGTGTTGATAGATCTTTGAAACTCGAGCATAAGCATCTAGAGGTCAAAGGATTAACCCATATCCCACATCTGCCAAGGAATTTTTAAATTAAGTGGATTAGGTAGATTCAAAATCATGTGCATAATGGTTAATTATGGTTACAGTAGCCTGTGTTGATCACGAAGAAAATGATTCATAAGATCATGGGTCTCCCTATGCTCAACAAGGCTAAAACAACCAAAACCCTAGGTCAGGAAGAGCTTCAAAATAAATCCCTAGCCGATTGGGATGACAGAGGTTTGAAGATCAATAATGCATCTAATGTGGAAGTTAGGTTTGGAATTCACATCATTGCACATAAGATACATAGCTCTAGTTGATTGAATGGTGTGTTGTGTGAGGCCATTGATTTAGCATACAAGGTTGTGAAGAAGAATCTAGATTTTGATTTGTCAGATTTATTGTTGAAATAGTTAAACATGAACATGGAAAATATCAAGACATCAAAGAACAACCCCTATAAATTTGGTTCTTTGCTAACTTCTCTTTTATTTTATGTTCAAAAGTTTTTCCCATCCAAAGGTTTAGTTGTATGGAGGAAAGATACTCCCATTTTGTATTAGATTAATGAATTCATTGCAGAAATGGGTAAAAATTTTGAAAGTATTATTGATAATTATTTTGAAGTTTTCAAGGAGAAGATGAACAATAGGTTCTAAATTCCTCCTAAACTAGTTGAAGATTATAAAGATGATGTATTCATCATGGTTGATTGTGATAAAGTTTATATCTAGGCAGTCAGGCTTAGAGTTGCATGGGTGAAACCTCTTCCATATGAGGCTAACATTGATGAGACAAAAGACATTATTGAAGCCCTAGTTAATGAACCAGTAGATCCAAAGCTACCTATCTTTAGAACCTATGAAGAAGCAAAAACCATAATAGAGCTTGAGATCAAGCTAGCTTAGGTGGTAAAAAAAGGCAAGAGGAAGATAGTGAAGCTAAAAATTACAAGTGCCCCTCTTATGCTTACTGAGGGAAAAGGAGTGGATGAAGAAGAGTCTAAAGAAGAAGAGCATGAATCAAAGGAGGAAGAGCCTATGAAAAAGAAAGGCAAGGTGATTATCACCAAGCCACCCAAGACCTCCACAACTGTGTTTACCAAGAGATCTAAGAAGAAAGGAGGCAGTGAAGTTGTGGTTATTAAGCCTCTTCTCACCTTCCAAGAGAGATTGAAGCAATTAAAAGAAGGTGCTAGTATTACAAACTTCAAGGCATTAAAATTTGAAACTAGGACAGATGCAGAGAAGATGCAAATTGAGGAGCTAGTATTGTCAAAGATGGGAAAATGGAAATATTCCCCAGATCAAATTGCCACACAAATTTCCAATGAATTATTAGAAAGGTTGAAATGAAGATGGGAATCTACTACTCAAACCATCAAGGAAATATTTGAGCAATTCTTGAGACAATTGCTACCAAATCTTACTAATGCAGAAGTTAAGGAAGCAATGAAGAAAAATGAAGAGAAAATGATGATGAGATTTCATACTTGTTTGATTTTGGTCAAAGACATTGAGCATGTAGTTAAAGATGATACAGATATATGGTAAAATTTGTATCATTTCCATAAGCCAAGTGAAGACCTAGTTGAGATCAAAGATGATGATGATGATATGATAATGAAGAAGATAATACACCTTGTGTCACTTTCGATGTTTAAGACTATCAAGCATTGAATGATGATGAAGAAGAGAAAGAGGAAGAAGCTGATGAGGAAGATAAGGAAGGAGATGAAGAGAATGATCCAGTAAGGATAGCTACACAGGTTATAGCCTCCCTTCCTCACTCTCCACCTAAGACTGCTACATCATCTAGCATGGAGATAGCTTCAGCAAGTGTGATTGTAACATCAATAGATATATCATTTACTCAATCACCCTTTGCTACCTCACAGCACCAGGTATCATTAATAGAAGTGTCATCCACTTCATCTACCTAGTTGTAGCCCTCTTCTTTAGCTCCTGAGTCAAAAACTTCATCAACAGCATGTGTAGTAAGTTCAAAATCATGTTCTATAGTTTTGTCTACTACAGCTTTGTTTGGACCAATTTTTGTTCTAGTAAGTTCTTCTATTGCAAGTACTTTAGTCAGCACTCCACCTATTATTAATTCAATTTTGGATAGCACACCAATTTTGGATTTTGTTAGCACTCCTGCTAGTATTTCTTTAGTTAGTCCTATTCAAGTTTTCACAACAAGCCCTACCATCTCTACAATTATTTCTATTTCTAAGTCCAAGGCAATAATATCAGAAGTAGAACCAAGGACACCTCTTAAACTTCTTATTATTGGGAAAGAAATTGATGAAGATATAGACTTGGAGAAAAAGATTGTAATTCCTAACTTGGATCTTGATACTGCTACAATTGAAGAAATGAGATTGGTTAGCCAGCTTCTAGAACAGAAGGGTAGAAGGAAGAAGTTGGGTCTCAATTTCACGGAAGTCCGCGGATTGAGATTGTGCACTTTAAGAAATGGGTACCCATTTTAGGCTCAGGTGCCTGATCCAAAATTTTAAAAACTAGCACTCATTTTTTTTAAATTTGGGTACCCATTTTTGAGAAGTAAAAAATGGGTACCCATTTTTTTCAAAAACGGGCACCCGTTTCTAAAAATTCAAATTTTTTTGGGGGGGAATTTTATGTGTAGATTTGACATTTTCAAATGAGTACCCATTTTTTGAATTTAAAGGGTGCCCATTTCTTAGTACATTGGGCAAAATTTTTTCCTCCTACCTCGGATTTTGGTTTGGGATAAAGCCTATGCCTTGACCTCTCAAGATTTCGCTAAGGCATTAAACTAACAAATTCATGCCTTGCCATAATTTTTAAAGGGTCTTCCTGATCAAATTTTATTATGAAACGAAAACCCATTAGAGCTCTCACCGTCCTAATTTCAAAAATATAAATTTTGTAGTGCTATGACTTTATTTACTATTTTTGCATTATTTTTTAATGAAAGGTGGTACCTCAATGTAAAATAGTGAAGTTCACTAAAACTTTAATATCTTTTTTATTTTATTTTTCTTAAATTAATTTATATGTCATCAATCTACAACAATTCTTTTGAGGTTAAAATTTTTTTGTGAAAAAAAGTGAAATTTTGATCAAATTATGGTGTCCGTACACGAGAGGTTTTAAAATTTACCTTTATAGCCAATTAATAATAAATAATAATAAAATTATTCAATAAAAAATCAAGGAAAAATATTGTCATCAATCGTAGGTATATTAGGTAACTCCCTTTAAAAGGATTTATGAAAATTCATTTATTTGTGTCAAATTATGGTGTTCATACACGAGTGCGGTATGATCCTAAAACATGCATTTTGAAAAAGTGATTTTTAAAGATCCATACCAAAAACAAAATCTATCATATGGGTACACAAATAAATTAGATATTCAAAAGGTAGATTCCAAATGCTAGAAATTTTATTTCTAAAGTTTTTTTATATTCAATTTCTAAATGCATCAAACTTTGACATCAATTGACAAGAAATTTCAAAAATAGGAAAAACACTTCCACTTTTTTGCCAAAAGTGAAACCCAACTTCTTGCACTGACCTAGAAGGCAAGGAAAAAGTAGTTAAAAGATGAAAGGGATGGGGAATTTAGAATAATTGAAAGTGCAAAGAATATACTAACAAAGACCATAGGTGTTGATGTGGATTCATCTCAACACATTTTGTTGTAGTTAGAGGAGGCAGTGCACAAGTTTAATGAGGATTCTACTGGACAAGAAAAGTTAATTGAAAAGGCAAAGAAAAAGTTTGATAATAAAGCACTTGAGCACAATGCTTAGCACATTGCCATAAATTAGGTAGAACTATCCTCCATTTTGGCTAATATCGAAAGCTCTTTTACAAATGTAACATCACTTTTTGCTAAGCTATGTGATGTTATCAGGTTCACTAAGGAGGTAAAAGAGAAATTGAATAAGATTGATGAAGATATGAAGGCCAGTGCTCAAAGGTTGCAGCTTGACCCCAGCTCAAGCTTAGCACATCACATTAAGGTGAGATTTCTATCAGATATGTAGGCTGAACTACTAAGAGAGGAAGCAAGGATTAGATCTACATTGATAGACATCCAAAACATGATCCTTCCAATCATGGACACAATCCAAAAGCATACTGCATATTCAAAGTCATTGGCCCAGGATAACAATTTTTCAGTTACAGACCATATGATACAACTCATAGCAAAGGTTCGAGTGGCTCTTCATACATGAAAATTTTTGCAAGAGAACTAGGATAAGACACTAGCTCTTATTCTCAAGGTAAATTCTAAGTTTCTCTCACATTTTGGTGTCTCTATATGAATAAATTGTATAACTCTTTGGCATTATTGTCAAAAAGGGGAAGTAAGAGATATTTTGTGAAAAGACAAAGGGGGAGAGAATAGATTGATATATATACATAATAAAAGGGAGAGAGACTATGTGTATAATTATGTAAAGTGACTATGTATATATTATGTCTTATGTATGGGGGAGATATGTGTAAATATATATGTAGCAGCATTACAAAGATAAATTTTGAAAAATCAAAAAATTAGTATGTCAGTGTACATAAGTCTTGGCGTATAAGTGTTTTTTTCACTAATCCCAAAGAGGGAGATTTTTGGCACTAAGTTATATTTGTCATTAGTGACAACACTTATTCATTTATATATGGTTACCAAGCACATCATTCAGTCTCCAGTGTTTACCGAGTGAAAGCAAGGCAAACATAGTATTCAATATCTACCAAATAACACTATATCGATCAAGTCTCCAATGGTCACCAATTTTGAAGCTAAATTGTGTGATTAGTCTGGACCATACCTCTATTCCTACCAATTGCATGACAATGCTGAGTAATGCAGTGGATGCCAAGTATCAGAAGGTCACCAAGTCAGTTATTCAAAACCCGAGTGTCTACAATTTGGCTAACTCAATAATATTTTGTTTACTTTTGTTTTAGCTGACCTTGTAATTATAAATATTGCAATGGTATATATATAATGTATTTTATCATTCCTAAGTATGGGAAGAAGAAGCAATGTTTTGAGAAGAGTGAATGTGAATCAGCAATGGAGCAGAGTATTCAGCAAGGTCAATAAGGAGTAGTAAAGTTATATCTATCACAAGAGGTTATTTGCACTTCAAGGATCTAATCAACAATCAAGTTGTAAGTTAGATCTACTATTTCATCCTAACAAGTGAATCAGTCTCTAAATCCTTTAACAACGTAGACTTAATAGTCTTTTGTTAAATATCTTAATAGAGTGCATACTTCATTGTATGTTTGTAAAACCTCTAACAAGGTGGACCTAGCAGTCCTATTTGCTCCTAATAGGGTAGATCACTAGAAGTGGTCAATGTAAGCCTTAATAGGCCAAATTTATGTTGCAATAGTGAAGTTTTTTGGTTATCATCCCCACCCCAATTTTACTTTCTATTTAGAAGGTTTTTGGGTCACCAAATTTTGTGTTCATGTGTCATGAATGTTTATCTTTTAGTTTCTTATGCTTGCAGTAAAGTAGATCAGTTAATGATGAATTATTTATATTGTTAAGTGCTGAATTTATGAAAAGTTTTGAGGTTACTAATTCAGCCCTCCCCTCTCAGTAACCTAGCTAGTCTTGATTGTTTCCAAAAGAGTTAACCCTTTCTTCTCAACAATGTTGTATTCTTCCTTCAATGCTCCATTTTCACATAATCTTCCATAATTTTCTCTAATTTTCACCTATGCTACCATTCTTGTAGGTATAACAATTCTAGACATCTTGTGTCATTAAGACTCATACTAGTATCATAGACAACACACTAGAAGGATCCAATTTATACGCTATATCTAGAATAGCCTTAAAAATAGGTTGTTTTATCTCATTACTAATTAACTAAATATTTAAAACCTATTTTCCCTCTATGCATTTCACTTTCAAAGAACTAGATGCCATCACATAAATCTAGGGTTTGTCAAATTTGAAACTATATAACTTGGCACACAATAAATACCTTACAAATCTTAAATGAAATGGTGTCGAACAACCATTCAAATCTCCTACAAAATCTTTAGATGGTATTCTCTAGATCACCTTTACCTCTTCATCTTCTTTCTGAAATTCAAATGATGTTAAATGGGTATAAATTGATCAAATAGCCCATAAAACATTACAATTAATGCTAAGTGGTTACATAGCTATAAGCTTGGCATCAACTAATTTCTAGCTCACTCAACATCCACATGTCTTTCCATTCACTTGGAAACCATTGTAAGCTCAACATCAACTAACCTATTTTGTTAGCTCAACATCCACTAGCATTTCACTCAGAAACCATATAATACTTTTCATTCTTAGTAGTAACATGCAAAAGCAGACAAAACTTTAAAGATTTTTCTTGTTTTCTTATAACATTTTGCATCTTTATTCATGCATATGTAATCTTTTTAGAACTAAATCCTTGGAACTAACGTATGGTATAACTTTTTAAATATTAGTCCCACATACCTCTTAATTGCTTAGTTTGATGAGGTGTGATCACTTGACCCATTGGGTGAAGTGATCCCATCTATCCTTGATGTGCTACAATCATCCTTTCTCTTCCATGTCTTCTTCATCTCATCTATAAAACTTTAAATATTTTCCTTGCCTTTTCCTTTGTTGAATTTGCAACTTGGTGCCTTTGACCTTGTTGGATAATATTGACTGATGTGACCAGTCTTCAAATAGCTAAAACATATGGTTTGACTCAACCACCTTTTGTAATCACTTCTAAAGTGTGTTCTAATATAGTTCTTAGGAATATGTCCATACTCTTGATAGTAGTGACAACTATACCTTGTATTATAATCCTAATTATAAAAAAATTCACTATTATTTACCTTTGTTTGCTTGTTTGATGACTGCATGGGTTTGGATTTACACTCAAAATCTCTATGTCCATACTTCTCACATTTATAACAATATCCTTCAAATCTTTGAGTTTGCATGGTCTTAGTTCTAGATTCATGTGCTTGATAACCTCATTTGTTGCACTTATGGCAATAATCCTTGCTCTTTTTCTTAACATTCTAATTTACAGTCTTGATCCTACACACATTAGTAGTATGTCCTTTCTTATCACAATTATGAAAAGTAGGTTTTGAGTTCTTACCTTTGTTACTTCTTTCTTTAGCGCATTTGGATGATTCTCTTTCTTTAGTACTTGTGCGTCCCAGTCTAGATGTATCATTGTTAGATCTATGAGATCTCATCAATTGTTCAAAGTACTTCATAGCTTCATTTGGTTTATTGAAACTTTTAGAACATTTTCCCTTTTTAGTTCATTTCTCAATTGTTCATTATGAAACTTTAGTGTTACATTATCTCAATGTCCTTGGCATTTAGTTCATGGTTGGTAGTCATCATTTGACCCAAAGCTTCTAATTGCATGTTAGCAATCCTAGTTACCTCTTATGATTTCTCCTCTACTCTGCTAGTTAAAATTCTTTGTCATCTTCAATAATGACTTTGTCTTCCATAGCTTTCTATTTCTATTCAATCACCTCACATAGTGACATGGCTTGTCATTCTTGTTCTATCTTAAGATTTTTTATCTCTTCGGCTAAGGTTCTATTCTTTTTCACTGGATCTGTAACTACTGCATAATATTCATTGGAGTTTCCATTTGCAAATACCTTAATAATGTCAATCTCTTGGTATTTTGTGTTATTCTCCTCAATAGCAATTTCCTTCCTTCTCCTCAATGATTTCTTTAGATCTTCTCTTGCTTTATTCAATTGATGTAGAATGAGATGTATTTCAATTGACTAGTTCTCAATAATCTTTCTCAACTTGTAGACTTCCATTTCCAAGATCTTTCCTCAAATCTAAAAAGCTTCACTTTTAGAGAACCAAGCTCTGATACCAATTGTTGAAATTACAATAGGAAAAGTAAACTTCTGGGGGGGGTGAATCAATGCTTTAAACTTTGACCCATAAAAATATTCACCACACATCCATCTCACACATTCAATAAGTAAACTAAAATACCATGTAAAGCATATACATCTAAAGCATGTAAACAAGTAAGCATTCACACATATATGACACAAAATATGATTACCCAAAAACCCTCTAATGAGAAGGAAAAACTAGGGTGGGGATGACACCCACAAATCTTCACTATTATAGTAATAAAGTGTATCTAATGAAGGTTACAATTTTTGATCATGAACCATGATCTACCTTGTTAAAGGCTTACAAAGACTGCCAGGTCTCACCCTATTAGAAGTGTACTTGATTAAAAGACTTCAACTCACAATTAAGTAAGCACTTTGTTAGAGGATTTCAATATAGCCTATTAGGACTCTCTGTTAAGATATTTAACTAATTCACCTATTAAAATGTTTTAGCATTGATCTTGTGATTAGCACTTTGTTTCTTGATGATAGATCACCTCTATTCTATTCTATACTTGATCATTCTTGATCAGATTACTCTTTGTTGTTCTCAATTTCCTTCGTCAGTTCTCCTTTAACTAATTCAATAATACAATTCAAATCATAATATCTTGGTCACCATGAATGTCTTGGTCTGCACATGCAAAACCTTCCTTGGTCATTCATTCATTCCCTTCCACTCTCATCAATAAATTTAGGGTTTTTCCTCCTTAAGAAGACCTAGGTGACCTAGGGTTAGGTATGAATCAACGACTATAACTCATCCATATTGTCACTTAAACCTTTCCTTTACCTAATTGGGTGCATGTAATACATAAGGATTCCAACTTAAGATTCATCATTCTCACCAAAATATCATAATTCATTCCTTAAGTTGGCCCAAAAAATATTTTATGTAGTAGTTTGTGCCAATAAAAAAACTATGTTACTCAGCATCTGAAGTCCCTGGTTCTCAGCACATACTATGACTTCAATTTTGTCACTCAGCATCTGAATGACTTCATATGCACTAATTGCTCAACTTGTAAATCACTCGACACGTACTATCTACTTGGCGCTTGAGTGACTTGACATATGAGTTACTCACCACTCATTGTTTACTTAGCATACTCTAACTTATATGTTGTGCTTGGCATATGTTACTTGTTTGGCATTAACTAAGTAAATGACTTATGTGTATAGACACTCACTAGTCAAAACCAATCTGAGATTAACAATACTTGTCTCCTAGCTTAGTGTAAGTACCTAATTTGTCCTGTCACCTTTCCTTTATGACATTGCCGAATTTATTTCTATCCTTTGCATAATTAATGATCATTTCCTTTTTTTTGAGATTCACCTAAAGAAATTTTTCTCTTTTAAAAAGAGGACATTAATTTTCTTTTCTTGTACAAGATAATTAGTTGTAGGAAAATTAGAGAAAGAAAACCTTCTTCTATAGGTTCTAACGGTCATTTCTCTTCAAGCAATCCTTCTATTTTTTGGTTATTTTTCTCCCACCTATTGAGTGAAGCATATCTGTGGTTGTTTCTTTGAATTCAAATTCAAGTAAAGCTCCTAAATCATGAAGTCTATGCCACACCTATTTGGGAATACTCATAGTTTACAATTTAGTCCCCTATAGTAGCTGATATAGACATGCTAGGAGTCGATTTGGGAAGTGTTGCAGAAAGATTGTGTGAGAGACTAGTCAAACATTTTTCCACTAAGGTGTTGGACACTAACCTCCTCATGGCCTCCACTTTCCCACCAGCTTATCCTTGCCCAAAACTGATTCAAGAGTGCATACATATGTATAATGTGTCTAAAGGGAATATATTGAAGAAGTATGGAAGTGTTTTGTTGAATGTTGAAAGGGAGACTATATCTAGATTAAATCACCTAGAAGAATAGAAATTTGTTGACCTTCCCCTTGCCTTGTCTATGGCTAGATTTTCTAAAAGAAATTGTTTATAGGAACACCATAGAAAAAAACTAGACTAAGTTTTTCTATAAAGGTGGTTTTAGGTTACCCAAAACCTTGAAGAAAAGCCTAATGACTGCTCAGGTCCAAGACATAATGGTTCTATTGCATAGAATTTGGGGGTCCCCTAATGTCTCTATTTTTGAAGAGTGGATGCAATTTTATCTTTCAATTGTGTTAAAAGGCTCACAATTTTAGGACTAGGCACAATTAATAGCTATCTCTCTCAAAGATCAGTTGAAACGTGCTTTAAATTTGGAAAAGGATTTTTTATGTCATCTTATTTGATGTATAGGCTAGCTACCACTTAGGATTTGTAACATTTTCCACATGAGCCCTAAACCAAGAAAATCAATATATATAATTATTTCCCTTTGTTGCACAAAGTTAAAGTCTTGGAAGATTTTAGAAAGATTCATGATGTCTTTTTTGGAAAGTTGTGTTTTGATATGAAAAGTCCCTTGCACCATAGATTGTCACCTAAGTCTCAAAAACTTATTCAATATTTTGGTAGCCTGTACATCCAATTCCCAAGGTTTACTTATTTCAGAGTATGGGGTTTTGATGAAGAACATATATGTCTTCCCATTCATTTTTTCGTTGTAGAAGTAGCTCAATAATTAGTTGTTGTAATAAAAAAATTATTGACTAAAGAGGCTTGTGATATCATTTTCTACCTTAAGCTAGGAAAATTGACATGCAAAAGCATGGAAGATGTAGTTTGTATAAGTTCTAACTTGATTAAATTTGGTTTTGGGTCCTATCAGGCTAGGCCAAATTTTGACACCAAAAGTATTATCCATAGGTTACTTAACACTCATGCAAGGACTATACATGTCACCAATGTGGAAGATTTTTGTGAAGATTTGATGGGGTCACAACCCAAGCACAGAATGGACACAACAGAAAAGGGGAAATTATATTAACCGAGAAAATAAGCTAGTACAAATAGTACAGAGAAAATAAAATTCAAAACATGCCCTAAGGGCTTACAATAGCATAAATCTAGAGATAATTTCTCCTTTCAGTACCTCCTCTCAACTCCGCTCTGAACTGCCTTTTACAATGCTAGAAATCTCCTTAAATAGACCCCGGAGGGTTAAGGACTAGGAGTACATTCTAGAAAGTGCTAGTAGGCATCCACCGACCAAATAGAAGGTTCCAAAAGCTGCATTAGAAGTTGGTGCAAATCTAGAAGAATCCAGAAATGGTAAACAAACTTTCGAGAGGCATAACTTTTAAATCGTAGCTCCGATTGATGAACCGTTTACATTTTTAGAAAGCTCTTGAAGCGCTCTATAGCCCTATGGACCAGCTTCTCTCATCCCCCATTTTTTGTCCCTTTTTGAGGTCATTTAATGCCCCTAACCTAACTTTGAAGCATTCTTAGGAGGTCTCCAAAACCTAAAAAACTGCAATAACTTTCAAACCGTGGGGACTTTTGACCTGATTCTTTTTCTAAAATGCTCTAAATCACAATTACATTCATGTGGCCGATTCACACCTTCTAGGTTACCAAAATGATGGCCTAATTGCATGCTCCTTTTTTTTCAAGATTTTCTAGCACACTGATAGTGGAACTGTGAGAGTTGGAACCTTTATTTGACCCAAATGAGTATCCAAAAATGAAAACACATGAAATAGAAACTAAGTCTAAGTACATTTTTTTGGGTGACACAGGATTGCCCTTATACCTCTAGATGCTCCTGCATCAGACACCCAGGGTAGATTGAAAAGTGACCCTGTCACTTTATGAAGGGTAGAGGAAATCCCAAATGGGAAACCTCAACTGCTGAAATCCAAATTGAGTCCTCGATTGGTCATCCTTTTCATTTGACCAAATACTCTTCATACTGCCTATTTCTGGTACTCCTACCCACACGATGATCTAGAATGTCTTCTATCTCCTCCTTCTTAGAAGCAGGAATTGGACATGGCTCTAACACTAGCTCCTCATCTGCACCATCATCATTATACTCTGTTAAATCTACAATGTTGAAAATGGGAGAAATGTGAATACCATCTGGCAGCTCCACTTCATATGCATTTCCTGAGTCATTTTTCTTCAGAATTTTATAAGGGCCAAATTTCTTCATTTTCAGCTTGTTGTAAGTACCGGTTGGAAATCTTTCTTTTCGTAAGTGCACCATGACTAGATCCCCTACTTGGAATTCCTTATGTCTTCTCCTTTGATTAGCCCTATATTTATACTCTTGATTCATCTTGGTAATGTGTGCTTGAACCTCCTCATGTAGACGCTTGATATGTTCAGCAAATTCCTCAGCTTCAGCACTTGTCCTCTCCCCTTGTTCTATCTTCCTCAATTCTGGTGCAGTCCTTGGGCTATTCCCATATACAATTTGGAATGGTGATTTTCCAATACTCCTATTTATAGAGTTATATTAAGCAAACTCTGCTTGTGGTAGAATCAAATCCCATCCCTTGGAATTATCCCCAACTAAACATCTCAGCAAATTGCCCAGACTTCTGTTTACCACTTCTATTTGGCCATCAGTTTGTGGGTGATGCGTGGAACTGAATTTCAAGTTTGTTCTCAACTTTTTCCACAATGTCCTCTAGAAATACCCCACAAATTTAGTATCTCTATCAGAAACTATGCTCCTTGGAAGACCATATAGTCTTACCACATCTTTGAAAAACAAGTCTGCAATATGGAAAACATCATGAGTTTTGTGGCATGGAATGAAATGTGCCATTTTGGAGAACCTATCAACCACCACGAATACTAAGTCATTACCCCTTTGTGTCCTTGGCAATCCAAGAACAAAATCCATACTTATGTCCTCCCATGGCCTTGATGGAACAGGCAATGGTTGATATAGGCCAGTATTGTGACTAAACCCCTTGGCAACTTGACAAACCTAGCAACTCTGTACAAACTTATTCACAACATGTGAAATATGAGGCCAAAAATAATGTTCTCTAAGAATGGCAATGGTCTTATCTCGACCAAAATGTCCTGCCATCCCTCCACTATGTTTCTCCTTAATCAGATTTTCCCTCATGGAACTCCTTGGAATGCACAGTTGACTATCCTTGAACAACATGCCATCCTGAATAAAATAGTCCAACCACTTGGTTCTATCTACAACAACAGGTTCTTTACAAGGTTTCCATGCTTCAAAAAAATCAGGATCCTCGGGGTACAAGTTTTTGAGTTCATCAAACCCAACTACTTCAACCTGCATTACTGTAAGCAACAACTGTCTCCTACTTAGTGCATCTGCAACCTTGTTAGATTTTCCACTTCTATGCTTCAACACAAATGTATAACTCTGCAAGAACTCTACCCACTTCATATGCCTCTGATTCAATTTACCTTGGCTATTTAGGTACTATAATGCCTGATGATCAGTATACAAAACAAATTCCTTTGGCAATAAATAAGGCCTCCATTTCTTTAAGGCCTGAACTATTGCATAGAACTCTTGATCATAAATAGAATACTTCTTCTTTGCATCATTCAATTTTTCACTAAAATATGCAATAGGCTTACCTTCTTATTGTATCCCCTCTTATTGTGTCAGTTAGGGGTGCACATATGCCCCTAAAATTCTTAATAAACTTCCTGTAAAAACTAACCAGACCATGAAATGATCTTACCTCAGTAGCAGACCTGTGAGTAGGCCATTCCAAGATGGCTTTTACCTTCTTTGGATCCATTTTGAGACCTTCAGGGGATATAACAAACCCCAAATAGACTAACTCCCTTTTTGCAAAGATACACTTCTTTAGATTAATTAACAGTTTCTCTTCCCTTAGCCTTTCAAGGACACTACGAATATGCAGTAAATGTTCTTCCAAAATCTTGCTGAAAATTAAAATATCATCCAAATAGACAATAACAAATTTTCCCAAGAACTTCTTAAGTACCTCATTCATGAGCCGCATGAAGGTGATTGGGGCGTTCGTCAATCCAAAGGGCATGACTAACCACTCATAAAGACCCTCCTTGGTCTTGAAGGCTGTTTTCCACTCACCTCCTTCTTGAATCCATATTTGGTGATAACCACTCTTCAGATCTATCTTTGTGAAGTACTGAGCTCCACTCAAGCAGTCCATAAGATCATCCATCCTTGGCAAAGGAAATCGGTACTTAATGGTTATCCTATTTATAGCTCAAGAATCTGTACACATCCTCCATTCTCCATCCTTCTTTGGTGTGAGTACTGCAAGTACTGCACATGGACTCAGGCTCTCTCGAATCAAGTCGTTCCTCAATAGCTCCTAAACCTATCTATTTAGCTCCTTTGTTTCAGTAGGAGTCATCCTGTGAGTAGCCTTGTTAGGCAAACTAGCTCCTAGAATTAGATCTATCTTATGACTGATTTGCCTTACTGGTGGCAATCCATCTGGAACATTATCAGAGATAATATCTCCAAATTCACCTAGTAAATCTAAAACTTCAAGTGGTATTTCACTACTACCTTCTTTATCTTTCCTAGGAATCAAAGCATAGCACATATGTTGATGTTTCATACCATCTAAAAACTTCCTTCCATCAACAAAACAAATCCTAGCACTACTACATACCTTTTCACCTTCCTTTTTCATGGGCTTCAATATGTGGCAAACTCCATCCTTTGTCAGAGAGTATGTGTTTGTATGCCCATCATGTACTTCATGTCTATCAAACCACCATGGTCTACCCAACAATAGATGGCAAACATCCATCAAAATAACATCACAGAGAACTTCATCATGGTAACTCCCAATTTTGAATTTCACTAAACATTGTTCACTTACCAGGACCTTATGATCATCTTTTACCCAAGCAATCCAATAGGGCTGGGGATGTTTCTCCCTCTTGAGCTTCAGCTTAGAGACCATCTCTTCTGATACCAGGTTATCAGTGCTACCACCATCAATGATCACGTCACAACATTTATCCTCACACTTGCATCTGGTATGGAACAAACTCCTCCATTGTCCTAGTTCAATCTCACCATTAGTAGGACTCTTTCATTTACCAAGGTCTCTCCTCTTTCTGCATCCTCTGAATGTGATGATTATGCATCCTCATCCACATGAGCAACCCTAGCTTGGCCCTCAGCTCTCCTATCTGTCCTTCCTTATCGTTGAGGGCATTCAAAGGCACAATGACCTTCTTCATTGCAATGGAAATAGGTACCACAGAAGCCTCCTCTTCCTTGTCCACATCCTCTACATCTTCCTCTTTGATTTCCAAAGTCTTGATCATGGGAGTGGTTGAAACCCTCATTCCTCTATTTCCTGCTAGTACCCACATCTTCATTTTTCTTTTGGGTTTCATTGCGACCTCCAGATGATCTACCGCTTCCCCTTCCTCCTTGACCATGCCCTCTTTGTCTTCCTTCAAACCTTTTATTTATCTTCTCTTCAACTCGTAGGGAAAATTGGTATGCTTCTTCAACGCTGGTCATTCTTACCAGACTTAATTCCTCCTGGATGCTAGGTCACAACCCTCTGATATAACGAGCAACCTTCTCCTTATTTGCTTCTACATGCCCCGCTCTAATCAAGAATCGGTAAAATTCTTCTATATATTCTTGGACTAATCTTCTTTCTTTCTTTAACCCATGCATCTTTTTAAACAAATCAAGCTCATAGTCCACAAGAATGAACTGCTTCTTCAATTTGTCCACCATGCGATCCCATCTTGTGATTTTCTCCTTTCCTCTTCTGTTTCTTTCCAATTGAACCTCTTGCCACTAGATTTTGGCATGGCCTTTTAGTTTGGCCTTTGCAAACTTAACCCTATCTGGGTCCCTAATATCCTCATACTCAAAGTATTCTTCCAGTTCATTGATCCAATCAATCAACTCATCTGGTTTCAGATTTCCTGAAAATACACCCACTTCAATTGTAGGTCTTTTCCCAAACTTAGTAATGGCCCTAAAAAGCCTTTCCTCTGCATGATTCAAAACTTCCCCATCAAATTCCCCTTCTGGTCCAACTTCATCTTCTTCATTGTCATCTTCACTTTCATCACCTACGGCCACAGTTGCTCCTCTACAGAGCTCCTCCTGCAATGCTTGTACCTGCCTTTGGAGGGCTCTAACCTTCTGAGGATTAATAGATCTAGCTCTTCTGCCACGCTTTCTTCATGGAGGCATCTTCTTAACTCAAACCCACAACCACACAGTCCTAGTGCAAACTGCCTCATAGTCGGTGCTCTATCTACACACTTAGGGCCCTAAGGGCTTATAATAGCATAAATCTGGAGATATTTTCTCCTTTCAGTACCCCCTCTCAACTCTGCTCTGAACTGCCTTTTACAATGCCAAAAATCTCCTTAAATAGACCCCAGAGGGTTAAGGACTAGGAGTACATTCTAGAAAGTGCTAGTAGGCATCCACCAACCAAATAGAAGGTTCCAGAAGCTACATTAGAAGTCGGTACAAATCTAGAAGAATCTAGAAATGGTAACCAAACTTCTGGGAGGCATAACTTTTGAATCGTAGCTTCGATTGATGAACCGTTTACATTTTTGGAAAGCTCTTGAAGCGCTCTATAGCCCTATGGACAAGCTTCACTCATCCCCCATTTTTTGGCCCTTTTTGAGGTCATTTAATGCCCCTAGCCTAACTTTGAAGCATTCTTAGGAGGTCTCCAAAACTTGAAAAACTGCAATAACTTTCAAACCATGGGGCCTTTTGACCTGATTCTTTTTTTGGAATGCTCTAAATCACAATTACATTCATCTGGTCGATTCACACCTTCTAGGTTACCAAAATGATGGCCTAATTGCATGCTCCTATTTTTTTGAGATTTTCTAGCACACTGATAGTGGAACTATGAGAGTTGGAACCTTTATTTAACCCAAATGGGTATCCAAAAATGAAAACACATGAAACATAAACTAAGTCTAAGTACATTTTTTTGGGTGACACAGGATTGCCCTTATACCTCTGGATGCTCCTGCATGAAGATTGTACAAATGAGTTAGAGGTGAAAAGAAGGGGGTTATCCTGGTTCACCATTACACAAATTCATCTTTTTCAATTGAATTTGGCTGTAGATATTATAGACATAGAGGAAGATAGAACAAACATTCTAGCTCCCAAAGAAATTGAACCAGTAAATTATAACAAAATTGCTATAGATTGGAATTCTAAAGAAGAATATAATGTTCTTGAAAGAACAATAAATGTGATTGAAAAGACAAAATCTTGGTTGAGAATGAAAAAGAATACATGTGCTAATGACCTGATTGATCTTGTATCTAATGTTGGCCTTACAATTTCTAGTAGAAGGTCATCAAGGATCTCTGAGAAGAAGATCCATAATCCCCATCTTGTGCAAAAATCTTATTCTAACAAGAAGATTAAAATATTAGTACCATTAAAACTCCACCAGGTGACTTAGGTAGATGGAAAACCATATAAAGACCAAGTAAGTGAGCTCATCAAAAATAGCCAGAGAGTCCAGATGATAGTGGGTTCATCCCCTCCAAGGATGCAAGTTGTAGGCACTCCTAAAAAGGTACTAAATTACAAGGGGATGCTACCACTCCTAACTAGCTTGTGGCTTCTTTAAATAGGGAGAGGAGTCTAGTTCTAGTCTCTTTCTTGGTTGATGACATTGTGAGAAAATATACCAACAAGGCTCCCAAGCCTAAGAGGACTAAAAGCATAGCTAGGATAACCTTTTCCAATGCGATAGGGAGAAGTATAGCTGAGGTAGCCACCTACAACCAAAAGGAGGGAGTTGATAAGTTAGATCTGAGAAACTTTGAAATTATTCCCACAAATTTGGTTGTGATGAACCATGAGACAAAAGAACACTAGGTAGAGACATCTACCAAGAAAATTGGGTTTTAGTTGCAAAAAAATGGGATTGAAAAGAAAAATATGAAAGCTGAGAATAATGCATTGGTTGGGTATATAAATTCATTAATAGGTTAGATTTTAGTTCCTAGTAATCAATCACAACTCACCTTTGATTCTAGTGCTCCTAAAAATCAACACCTATTAGAGGATTTAAAGAAATGGAAAATGATGACGTCTACAGTTTTCAATTGGATCAGCCTAACAACAAACCAAGTCACTAATTTCATGTGAAATTGCATGATATTGTTTCTCTAGTTAAATTCACACTTGATGAATCTTGTGTTTAGTCAGGGACTTGGAAAGGAGAAGTCAAGAAATTCTCATCCATTGTGACCCAATTGGTAGAAGTGGAAGAATTTAGATCAAAAAAAGTTCCTCAAGGAGAACTCGTTACAATATGTAGATGCAGGACTAATTCAAGTTTGGAGGAAGAATATAGCCTGGAGGGTATCCAATTACACTACTACGATCTCTAGGATAAAATCATGTGAAAAATATTTCAAAGCATTTCTCAAGCATGTTAGCAAAGAATTTCAACCCATCGGCTTAGCTTTTTCCAGCCCTCTTAAAGAGGGATGTTTTGATGTGGAGATCATGATCAAACAACATGAAGAATGTATGAACTCTGTAAAAGAAAAATCTAGTATCACATCATTCAACTTCTTCAAGGTGGCAAAAAGTGAAGTGATTTTAGGAATGTGTACCTCCCTAGTTATCTAGATACAGTGAAAAAGATAAAACTAGACAAATACATCTAGAAGAACTGTCTGTAGAGCATCAAGAGCCCAAATACAACCACCATGACTAAATTCATGAACACATTCAAGATGTAGAAGCTGGCATGTGGTTAGGGTGATGTTGAAGATGAGGAGGAATAGGAACTACTTGACCAATCAGAAAATGATTAGTGTTTTCTTTTAAGTTGCTTTCAAGACTTTTAGTTTATGTTTTTAAAAGTTAAACTATGGGTTTGCATACATTTAATGTTGGTAACTACTTTTATCTATCTGAGAATCAAGTTTTTAGGGAGACTCTTAGATAGTTCTCTATTTAAGTTTGAAACTCAATAGTGTTAAGGGTTGGTAGTTTTTGTTAGCTATCATACTATGACCACTTTATCTAAAATTTATAGCTATGCAAATTTTTTAAGTTTCTAGTATTGTATCTAAACACTATTGTTCTTTTTGAAATGAAATGGTTGAATGTTTGAAGATGTTATGCTTTGACTTTACTCATTATTGATTTAGTATTTGAATCAATATTGGATTGTTGGAATTCCTTTAATGTTGGATAATTCTTTTCATGTTAAATGAGTATCAATTTTAATTATTTTACAAGAGGTAGTCAATAGAGAAACTACATGTTCTCTCCTTTGTATGTGTTCTTGTTTATTTAATTGTTGTTTATCAAATTATCCCCCTATCTAATAATAGACGGGAAGCCTTAATACTTTCTAGTTAAAAGTAATTCTCATTTGAAAGGTAGTTTTATTGAAGATCTAATAAGGAAGCTAAACCTTACCAAAATTCAGAGATGAATTGAAGTTGAAATTCCTCAACTATTGGGATATTATGTTTGTCTTGAGGCTTTGGGCATAGAAGCTTTCATTCATCTCTTATTATTTAAAGACAAGTCTATTCACCAACATTTAGAAAGTAAATTCCACCAAGATAAATGAGAGGTGGGGGGAGGAGAATCAATTATCAAATCAATAAAAAAAATTCAACCTTATTAAATTCTAAATATGTGATCAATATCAACAATAACCATAAAATGATACACATACACAATAACACTAGATATGTTAACTAGGGAAACCCTTGATCAAAGGGAAAACCCTGGTGGGGATGGTACCCAAAAATATGTACTAATATATAAGTTCCTTGT